>CM031237.1:243420588-243826713 GCA_018340775.1 Taxus wallichiana var. yunnanensis
GATTACATCTTAGTTACGATTAAAATTCCAAGAACATTATTAGGCAAGGATAATTTTATCCTTTCTCCACCTACAAGTTTTAAAATTCATTTCAAATTCAACTTACAGTTTGACCATTTAAGTTGGATCCTTATCCCTTTTTGACAATCTCCATAACTTACATAATTATTTGTCATATTTCAAATTTCATACCAAGTTCCTAACTCTCTCATTCTTATATTAAAGGTTTGTTTCTTAAAATATGTTTAGTTGACATTTAAGTTTACCCTCATTATGCAAGGGACCAACCAGAAGTTGTCGAGGGAAAATAATACGATTCAAAGGAGGTGAAGGTTCAAGTTTCCCTTTCCTATAAACTTCCTTCCATTAGAAGCAAATTTGTGCTCGTACTATGGTTGTTTTAGTTCCAAATTTAGTTTGAGTCAATTAAGCATTTACACGTCATAATTTTATTTTATTTTATTTTTAGTGGACTCTATATTGGCTCAAATGCCTAGTCCCACCAAGAACAATTTGTATCCATTCTTAACAAAAATTCAATGCTTAAATCAACCGTAAGGACTTCAAGTGAAAATTTGTTCCTAAACCATTATCACATATACTCTTGTTTCTCATCTCATTTACATTGTTTCTTAGGTATCTTATTGGCATCAATTTATAACAAAAGAGTTACAAAAGTACTTGTCTAACATCTTTAAGAAGTACATGATTGGAAGCATTATAACTACACACGAACCACAAGTTAACCTCCTAATCAAGTACCTGAGGTTTGGTTTAATTCCAATTTGCACTCAAGGCTCTACGCCCCATTATAGATCAGATTTAGGTGTAAAAATGTAGTGCCCCACACAAATTTTAAAATAAAATAATAAATTAGCTCTCACTTTTAGCTTTGCCTTTTTGTCCTTGTTCTTCCATTCTAGTTGTCTTCTGATTAAGTCTGACCTACTACCTTCAATATTTTATTCACGCCTAGGTTTTAACCCATGCGTTGGGGTAAGAGTAATTATGGTGTGGCTAACCTGGCTTACACTTTGTTCCTACAAATCACATTTTTCCTTCACCATGAAATGGTACCTACATTGGACAATGAAAAACATCTTGAGTCACAGTAGTCACTTCACAGATTTTTGTGCCAGTTTGACTGCGGCCTTGAGCATTGATGAGCAGTGTGGGGTCTACAAGGAGCCAACAAATTTAACAAGCATTTATAGAGTACTTAAGAACACTTAGTGTCTCTGTTCACGTCCTTCCTGCATCAAAAATACAATAGCATAGGGAAATGTACAAACCCCTCTGTGTTCAATTTTTAACACATCAAGTGCTTAGCAAATCCCAATCTCTCTTCCAAAAATAATAATGGACAAAATGCAATAGTATTCTCTCATTACTATTGGTGAGGAATCCTTTCTGTGTTTGACTAGATGAAAGAACGAAACAACTTCTCATGGAATATGTTTATTGCAGCATACAGAAGGCATGGTTTTCCTCAAGAGACAGATCCACACTTGTTTCACGCGTCTGAACAAACATATTGGCACTGCATTTAGTCTCATGTTGCTGGCCGTATGCCAGTTGTTTTTCCCCTCTTTTTGTATGCGTGGGTTTTCTCTTCAGCCTGTAAAACTCCATGCGTATGGTTTGGTGGATTTCTGGTGCACATTCCTTGATGACTGGGACGTTTTATTTTGTTGTTTCTGCATGTTTTTGGTTACCTTGCTAGAGAGGACGTCTGTACACTTGTCAAATCTCCTCTAGCGTTGACTGCATGAAGGGTAAAGGTGAACTGATCATCATATGACACCAGACATGGTAGGTGAGAAATGTGCAGGTTCATCAACAATTATTGTTGAGGCTCATAGTTCATTTGATTACCAAATGGACACAGGTGCAGAGCATTCATCATTCAATGTTGTGAGTTCTACTACAACCAGCTCAAGTGAAGACCATTTCCCTCGTGATTTCATTATTCAGAAGGGTGGCTCCAACCCAGAATCCACCAGGTTTGATGGAATTGAGAATCCTTCCTCTACATCTTCTTTAAATGATAATATTTCTTCCTTGAATAAGGAATCTTCGTCTTCTAAGGATACAGTCAAAGAAGGTTCAGCTTCTAGCAATCAATCTAAGGTTTCTGAAGGGGGAATAGAATATGGTTGTTTGGTCAGATGTTATAGTTGTAAGTTCCTTGATACACATGTATGCAAATGTGGGCGCTTTGTAACTATTTGATAAACGCTACAAGAAATGCATCCTCACGAATTGTTATGATTGCAGTGTATGAGCAAAATGGATTTGTGGAAAAGGCATGTGAACTATTTGTTAGAATGCCTCTAAGAAATGCGGTCTCATGGAGTGTCATGGTTGTGGGATATGCCAAATGGATTTGTTGAGAAACTTTGGAAACAATAAAAGCATAATAGGAAACAAATTTTAAGAGATTGATCTGTTAGTGTATTTGCGTCTAGTTACATAATCATGGAGCTGTAGCAAGCTCATAAATGGGTTGCCAAGCATGCTCAAACTAGATTTCGAAGGCCTTGGCGAACCGTCGGTGAATTGGAACTCGTCACGTATCACCAACCTATGTAGAACGCTTTCCAGTTCATTCCCAGGCATGGTTCATCTTCCCTTACCTCTCATAATTCTCATGTTTTAGTTCTCTTTTGCAAATTAATAGAATCTTAAAATATTAGGTTTTTAATACAGTTAAATGTTTACATCAACTCGTTGCAAAAACAATGAAAGGTCGTGTTGTAACTCACAAAATCAAAATAACTCTTCTGCATTAAACCATGAACTCCCACCCTCATTCTGAGGTGATGTAGAAAACTTCCTACCCAACTGGATCGCTACAACATTGTCTTATCGACCAGATGAAATTGACTTTCCAGTAATAATGTTGACCTTCTCCCTGTTTAAATAGTTAATTTTTGCATTTTTCGGAGACTCATTAAGTACCCTTCGGAACTCTGAAAATGAGATGTTAGGCTTCATTCGTGTACCTTGTTATGTGAGGAATCACCTGGACCATTGGATTGACCCCAAACGAACATTTGTGATCTTTTTGACGCTCTTATAGGAGCCTTGTTACACTGGTTTACAGCAGTAGAAAGTTGTCAAATCTAGAAAGTTGGCTTTCGTTTTGAACCGCCATTTGAAACCTGGATAGAGAAATTATTTTCCCATCTTCACAAACCTCTAGTGTTTATACTAGAAAATTGCATGGAACATTCAGTTTAGGGAAAAACACTTTTCTAGATAGTTTGGAAAATCCATTTTGTAGGCCTTCAGTCGTAGTTTGACGAGTCAAATGGACCAATTCAACTTGTCGCTCCGAAACTTCGTCACCGTTTGAAAATGGTTTTCTAATTCTCAGTCCCGTCGACTCTGATGAATTCTCCTTATATAGGGGAACTTGTAGGAAGTGTCTCGTTGCATGCTCATCCACCGAATTTCAGTTTTGGACGTGGTTTTCCGAGCCTTTGAGCTAACTTTTGTTCATTTTGCACTGGGCCAACTATGACTGGTGGCCCGAAAAACTAGCCGAAACACAAACCGTTCACTCTTTCCCATTTCCATCAATTGCTATGAACTCTTGGTATATCTGGGAACACATAGAAATTTAATCATGGTGTGTGTTCTCATCAGAAGTCAACTTTTGGAAGCAGTTTCTTAGCCTCCAAGCTGTTTTGTACATTTTTGTAGCTAGTAAGAAAATGTAAAAATAGAAAGTTGCGGACCCTCGTAGGGTTGCCAAACCACCCTGTAAACTCTTAACACATACAAATAACTGTTTAAAACTCTATAGTGGAACTTGTTGTGTGCATTAGAACTTTTGACAAAACGGTGTTTTCTCTCTCTTCCCTTCTCTTTCTCTCTCCTGGGTTACAAAATGAAGAAAAATGAAATGCAATGAATACATGTCTCTAGACCTTTTTATTTCAATTGCAAATTGTAATTATTGTCATATGTAAATGGGAAACTGAAAAATTATACTTATGTTAGGTTAGGGTGGATGCCATGCCGCGAGTTTATCACTAATATCATGCTCACGTGGTTTTGCAGGATGAAAGAATGACGACAAAAGGTGATGTGTAATTCATTTAATTATCATTGTAATTTATATAGTTCATTT
Organism: Taxus wallichiana var. yunnanensis; assembly: GCA_018340775.1. Lineage (NCBI taxonomy): Eukaryota > Viridiplantae > Streptophyta > Pinopsida > Cupressales > Taxaceae > Taxus > Taxus wallichiana. The sequence goes on from CM031237.1 coordinate 243,424,727, forward strand.
TTAAATGAATAAATGTATTTTGTAGTCTCATGTTTCAGAAGGTTATATTTGATAATTTGTTGCTATGTATGAGATGTTGGTTTCTAGGACATCTAGGAAATGTGCATTTAATCTTAGGTTCAATTTTGATTCAGAGAACACATGGTTAAAAGGGGTTGATATTTATATAAGGTAAATGAATTTGAAGTAATATCTTGTAGTGTATGTTTAGTGTTCAATAAATGATTAACGAGTCATCTTGTGCATTCATACTTTGTAAATGTAATAAAGAGTTTTAATCGAAAACACACTACCCTTGTTCAACATCGGGACATAACTTGTTTTTCATGTGCGATACTCCTTACCGTAGAAGACATTGAACACCGTAGGATGAACTTAATCTTTGCTCTCGGTGGAACATCCTAATTTAGGAAAATCAGAGCTCAAGAATGGACTTATCATCTTAGTCAGTAGGTTTAGTGACATTGTCTTAAACCCATCTGATAGGAGTGATGCAATCAAACTTTTCTTGGAATGTGTAGAGCTAACCCCTCCTTCATAGCCTAGTGGATTACCTTGTTTTTCCGAAGATAGATTTAAAAGTAAATTTCTTCATCAAATGAAATCCCTGTTGGATCTAGATGACATAGATGGAGGTTGTGCCTTAGTTGTTCTAGTCTTAAACTCTTGTTATTGAACCCCTTAGCCTCGCTCAGCTAAATGTGTTACCTTGGTATTCTCTCAACATAACACCTTGGTCCTTTCGTGAAGGTGGTTTAGCATAAATTTGTCCTCTCGCTTAAACCTCATTTATAGTTGATGGGTAGATCCTTAGGTGAAGTTGGAATTAATCTAAAACTCAGTTGATTTGGATGTTAACTTAGGGTTTGTGTGAAGCATCAAGTCTCTTAATCATATATGTCTTCAAGAGGTTGGAAAAACAGTTCGTAACTCCTTGTACAAGACAATGCTAAAAATAAGACCTTAATGTGACGTAGAAAATAAAGCATATAAGAGTAAAAATGAGAATTGAGGTTAGGGATACTGCCACTCTTGGAGACCTTATAACTCAATTAAATATCTTTATGTGTTTCAAAGAATATGTATTGCATTGTTGTGATCAAACTACGAGAAAACAAAAGATATATAAATATAAAAAGGAAGTCATTAAGTCATTGATTTAGAATAACTATGGTAGGAAAATAACTTTTTTCTTAATCGAGGAATGTTTTGTGGTAAAAAGCTATCTTGTATTTTAAATCTCCATTAAATCCTAATATTGCTATATGGACACCAAGTCACATTCACTTGAGTGGTAAGAGTAAAAAGGTAGACATTGAATGTATGTTCGAGAAGAAGATTTTTAACATAAGAGTAAGATAATTAAGTACTTTATATGCATTTGAATTATGCCAAATAAGTATGCAAGTTATGGAAACTTTTGTAAAGAATAAGAAACCAACTTAAAAGGGGTGAACGGTAACTTAACCACGGAATGTACTTAAGAATCTGTAGGTGGCCAATCGAGAAAATTATCCTTGTGAAATAATGTTCTTGGAGGGTTAACCGTAACTAAAATACAAATAAAGAAATGATGTGTTGTGGGTTCGCCATTCCTGAAGTCGTGTTCTTGTGGTTGGGTCATTGCTAGTAACCATTCATTGGGAAAAGTGTGGTATCGACATGCCTATGATGTTTTCATGTGTCTATGTGATTCGATGATGTATATGATTGTCGTGCGCGAGTCGAGTTTCTATACTTGGAGCCCTTCTTTGTGTTGTGCGTAGTGAGCTGAAGTCAAAAAAATTATCCTGTATTTTCTGTTTTAATTGTGTGTGTAAAATGCAGGCACTACAAAAAATATATTTCCCTATAAATCCTCTATAAAATACCAAGGAACTATATTTTCACTCGCTAAGGTAACATATTTAGCTAAGAGGATCTAAAAAGATCATTAACAAGAGTTTAAGTCATAGAACAATTATTTCACTATCTCCATTTGTGTCATCTGGATCCCACAGGAATTCATTCGATGATGAAGTTAATTTATAGATCTAACTTCATAAGACTTGGTAGTCCACTAGGATACTAAGGGAGTAATAGCTCTACTTACTCCATATAAAGTTTGTTCAGGTCGCTCCTAACCGTTGGGTTCACGACAATAAAAATTTGGTCGAACATCCGACCATGATTTACGGTAACACAAACTAGGGGTCTTATTTACCTAAGCTAGGAGGTTCCATCGAGCAAAAAATTTTAAGTTCATTTTATGGTTTCAATTTATTTTGGGCTAAGAAATATCATGCAAGAAAGGTAGATATGCGCAAGTTTTAAACTAAGGTCGATTGTTTTATTTAGATTTCTTTATTACATTTTTAAGGTGAGGAACACAACACCAACTATTTAATCAACAATTTCCCAATGGAAGTGCACTACAAGGTATTAATTTCAATTTCATTTAACATATATATTCAACTTTAACCATACAAATTTGGGATCAAAATAACATCCATGATTAGATACATATTTCCCAAGCACCTCTAAAACTAGAAACATACACATACTACCAAATTCATCAATAAGTCTTTCAATACATTACAAAAATATGGTTCAGCCCCTACATTTATATTATTTCAAATATAAAATAAAATAATACATAGTGAATTACAACCACGCCATTTTTGCCACCTTACTTGCATCCTGCAAAACCATGTGAGCATGAAATCAGTGATAAATCATTGGCATGGCATCCACCCTAATCTAGCATAATTAACATTTTTTCGGTTTCCCATTTACATATAATAATAATTACAATTTTCATTTGAAATAAAAGGTTTAGAGACATGTATTCATTTCATTTCATTTCACTTCATTTTGTAACCAAGGAGAGAGAAAGAGATAGGAAAGAGAAAGAACACTATTTCGCCAAAAGTTCAATTTCATACAACAAGTCACATGGTAGAGTTTCAAATAGTTATTTACAAGTGTCAACAAGTTCCACAATGATTTGGCAACCCGACAGGGGTCCTACAACTTTCTTCTTATGTTTCCCTACTAGTTGCAAAACGTTCAAAAAAAGGCTTGGGGGCGAAGAAACCACTTTCAAACGTTGTCCTCTCGATGAACAAAAACACCACGGGTAAGTTTCTATGTGTCCTCCTATACACCAAGAATTCATAAGAACTGATGGAATTCAAAACTGGTGAATGGTTTACGATTGGCGGCTAGTTCTCTAGAGGCCATTAGTCGTAATTGGCCTAGTTGTAAATGATTAAAAGTTAGCTCAAGGGCTCAGAAAACCACGTCCAAAACTAACGTTCGATGGAGGAACGTGCCATGATAATTTTCCTACAATTTCCCCCATATATGGAGAATTCATCAGAGTCGCAATGAAATTGAGTATTAGAAAGCGGTTTTCAAATGATGACATGCTTTCTAGAGCCATCGGTCATAATTGGTCCAATTTGACCTAGTCAAACTACGACTGGAGGCCTACAAAAATCCTTTTCCAAACTAACAAGAAGAGTGTTTTCCCAAACTAAAGGTTCCTTGCAATTTTCTAGTAAAAACACTAGATTTTTAAGAAGACAGATAAGCACTTTGGTGCTCAGGGTTCAAATGGTGGTTCAAAACGAAAGCCCACTTTTTCAGTTTTAGTAGCTTCCTACAACTACAAAATGGTGAAAACATTGTTCCTAGAAGGGTGTCAAAAGATCACAAATGATCATTCGAGGGTCGACCCAAATACTAAGATGACTCCTCACATAACAAGGTACACAAATGAAGATTAGCATCCCCTTTCCGAAGTTATAAAGGTTACTTTGAGAGTCTCCAGAAATCACAAATTTATCTATTTAAACAAGGAGATGGACAACATATTTACCGAGAAGTCAACTTCAACTCGTCAATAAAAGAGGTATTGTAGCTATCTAGTTTGGTTGGGACGTTGCTAGATCATGATTCATTTCAAGTGAGGGTTTTATTGCTTTACACTATTTAAGTTTTGTTACATATACAATTGTAAAATTATTTAGCAGTTTAATGTTTCTAATATAATGCAAATGAAGAACCAAATTATGAAAATTATAGAAGATGGAGGTAAGGATACCATGCCTAGGGCTGAAGTTAGTCGAAATTGTGAGATTTGGTTTTACATCTCTAATGGACATTTCATCAATCAATTCGCACGTGTCCTAAACTCCACCCTTTTGCATCTACTAGAAATATTCTATACTCATCTCACAAAACTATTTGAGCATTCCACGCAACCACATCTTGTGTATCTTCTGCAATCCTCTTAACAAACCAAATAGATCCAACATCTGAATTCCTAGGTACTAATGGAGAGGCTTTGGAATGACAAAGGTATTGTGACCAGCATATGCCATCAATAAAGGAACTACTGCAATTAAAGGTAACAACAATTTTATGCATCAAGGAATGTCAAGGACATCATCCACAAACCCAATAAAAGCATGAAGCAACTAGATCCCAATGCGGCATTATACTCCACAAGACAACTTTTATGGATCCCTAAGGAGAGCCCCTTTCGTTAATGTCATACCCAAACAAATTTCTCCTGAGAACATATTTGGGAGCTAGTGGGATGGTAAAACCCGTGGCTAAAATGCTCCAATTCTCATCAGCATTTTTATCAAAATGAATCTTTGTAACTCCTTTCTATGTCATAATAACATAATATATATCAATATTGGCAGAGGCAGATCAATGTAATGAGCATTATTTGTTTGTATTTAGGTCGAAAGAGTATTTCTTTGGATGGTGTAGTATCTCGAACTACTCGATTTCATAGTTGCAAAAACGGTTTTATTCCTTAAATCACCCGGCAAAAAGTGGCCCCAGGCCATTTCAACATATTCATTTTGTGCATATCCTACAAGAAAATTTGTCCACGAACCATGGTTTTTTTTAATATATATTTTTAAAACATTATGATAAACAATTTTCCTACCTTGTGTAAAGCTCCACATTTTTCCACACTATTAGAGATGTCGAGAACCTCCATGTATGTGTTGGCTACCACACTACAACTAACTTTATCTCCAAGATTATTGCAAGAAAATTGTTGTGGGAGGTGTAGATCAGTTCCATCATTTCAAAAAAAAATGTTTTTATAGAGATTATGTACAATGCCATGTAATGAAATCTGTGAATATAGCCTCTCATATGCTCCCATGTTTTCATACATAAAAACTAGCACACCTACAACTACAACCTCTAACCAAATTCCTCTATCTATTATGCTTTGTTGGGCATCCATGCCCTATTCCACAGACCCCATTTTGACACAGGCTGGGAAAAACACCTATCTAAAGTGCCTCCTAAAGCTCTACTTCTCTTATGTATACATCAAAAAAAACTGTAACATGAAGGAAGGCATTTCCTCTCACAGAGACATTTGAACCTGATACAAAACCATCTAACACGTCCCTTCTTTCAATGAATGAAGAACTAACAACCCATTTTAGCTCTCAATACGGCCTAGATAGGGAAGATCTTGAAAATTCGAACTGATTTACATAGGATGCGTGTTTGGTTTTTCCTGGGAAATGGTGAAAGTTGCTTGTGCAGGTGCCCATGCCTGATGTACATACAACACAGTAGACAAATTGGTTCTCTTTTCCTACACACATGTTTTCCCACTCGAATTTATTTCCTCACCCACCAATTCGAATTTACTCCACCAAAAAATCAAATTCATTATCCCATTTTAATATCATTGTTTATTATTACTACTATTATTATTTTTATTTCATTTCCATATTTTGTTTTCTTTATTTTATTAAACGGGATCAGAAGGGGGTATTAAGTCACTTTTCCAAGACCTCATTGATAGTGGAGATATCATTGTTGAATAACCATCACTAAATAAAACACCCAACAACAATCTCAAGGTGTTCTCAAACCCATTTCCCAAACATGGTGGTGACATAAAAATGTTGATAAAGGTCCCTCTATAAATAACGTTGATTTCAGTTCAATTATCTCATTTATTGAGGAAGTACCATCTACAATGGTGACCATTAAATTCAAACCTTTGAGTAATTTCGTGACCACACATCAAAGGAAGATATGGGTTCCCACAAAAAACCAACCTTCTATGTCTTGTGCAGAACCTCAAATGTCTAAACCAACAACTCCTTCCCTTCAAAAGTCAAACTCAAATGCCAAATCACTTATTCCTAGTCAGTATGAATTTATCAAAAATTAGCAACTACACCAACACATATCTCTCTAATGGAACTATTAAAAGAGTCACCTAGCTTTCAGGATATTCTCACTCGTGCTCTAAATGAATCACACGTTTCTCATACTCTCAACATTAAACAGTTTGAGGTTATGATCACAAACCTTACGTCTGAAACTCCTATCCTATCTTTTGGCCCTCAAGATATGTTGAACCCAAATCTGATTAATAATAACTCCTTATACATCGAAGCCTACATTACAGACCATAAAGGCAAGAGAGTTCTTATCGACAATGGAGCGGCTCTTAACATCTACTCTATAAAAATGCTTTACTGCCTTGGTCATACAATAGATGACTTAGATGTTAATATCATTATCATTCATGGTTATGATAATACCAAGTGCCAGTCTTGTGGTACCATCACTCTTCCCATACAAGTAGGCTCGCAGCTCCTCGACACTGTATGTCATGTAGTTGATGCAGAAACATCATATAACCTTCTTCTGGGTAGACCTTGGATACATGCGATGCACACAGTACCTTCCACCTTCCATCAATGCATAAAGTTTCCACATAATGGCAGAGAGTTCACCTTGTGTGGCGATACTAACCCCTTTTAATACTATAAGTTTTTTTGAAACAAGGTACAAAAAGAGAATTATTGTCCATCTCATTGATAGAACCAATTGAATCTAGTGCAACTCCTATTGTTACCAATCGTATTGACCCTAAAATAATATTACACCCTCTTGCTTTCAAGTATTCTTCTAAATAATTGACATCTAAAGTGTCACCTGAGGATATTCCTCACACCTTTGTGCCTTCTTTTGAAGCATCTACATCTAAGGTGTCACCTGAAGTTACATTCTCCCATAAAGGCTTAGGCGAGTACACACTCGACAATGCATTTCTTGTTGCAAACTCCCATTATCACCTTGTAGCTATGGGCATCCTAATGCTCCTCATCTACGAGAACCTCTAGCTTACTATCTCAGAAACACTCTTTGGAGATGATATGGATATCTAGAAGATGAACATATTCCAATCTGTGACGACTCTTGGCTATACAAAGATAGGATGACAGAATGCTATGAATCCACTGATTACACCAAGGGCCATAGAATGATGAAAAACATGAACTGGAAAGGAAAAGGCCTTGGCCCACAAGGACATGGTGTTCTTAAACCTATGAATGTCAAGTATAATCTTTACAAATATGGTTTAGGGTATGATACATATGAGAAGAGGCCTATAGTTTTTGTTGTATTACCTAGTGATGAGGACTCGATTCTCAAGCTAAGACCAGCCCACACATAGCCTCTTTGAATACCTATATGAAACTACACTTTTCCTTGAATACTTATCCATTCAAACTCTTGATGTTGTTTATCCTTCCCTCACGATCAGGACCAACGCAGTCATATTTCCATGGACCTCTTTCAAAATGATAAGGCCATCAGGAGTTCCTCGGGCTCAGGACCCTTTTCCCTTGTTGGATCACAAGAAGGGTTTCAATATAAAACTTGATGCTACCGCCACTTGTAAAAGAACTTACAATCTCCAATCCTAAAGAAAAATAAATTAAACACGAGAAAAATATAAATCATATCTTGCATCGTGAAAACCTTTCTAAGACATTATATGAGAAACAAAAAAGGAAAAGGGCCCATCTCCTAGTGAAAACCTTTCGAGGCGCTAAAGAGAGGAGATTCGGATCTAGAAATATCGTAGACAATCTACACAAGCCTACAACATCATTTCAAGATAATGACACTTCTAAGTTGTTGGTAGAAGAGACGAAAACCATTAACATTGAATCGAAGATCAACCAAAATTGTTATAACTAGGTGTCAATTTGTCGAAATTTAAATCAAAGCCTTCATAGCACTTCTAATCAAGTTTCAAGATGTATTTGTTTGGTCTTACAAAGATATGTTAGGCCTTGATCCTTCTCTTGTGGTTCATCACCTTGTGGTGCACCCAGATGCCAAACATGTAAAGTAAAAACTACGTAAAATGCATCCTAAGGTCACATTGCTTGTTAAGGATGAACTACAAAAATTATTGGATGCAAGCTTTATACGGTGCATTGACTACTCGTAACGGATATCTAATATTGTACCTTTTGTAAAGAAGACCCCGGAATCTATATTTGTATAGATTTTCATGACATTAACAAAGCATGTCCTAAGGATCCTTTCCTTTGCACTCGATATTGACATGATTGTCGATTCTACTACGAGCCATAATATGTTATCCCTTATGGATGGATTTTCTAGGTATAACCAAATTGAAATTGTTGAAGAAGACTAGCATAAAATAGCTTTTACAACCCCATGGTGGACATTTTTTTACAAGGTCATGCCTTTCGCCTTAAAAATGCTAGTGCAACTTATCAACATGTCATGACTATTATTTTCCATGACCTTCTTCATGACATAATGGAGGATTATGTCAACAATATTCTTGCTAAATCTAAGACAAGATTGGATCATCTAAAGCAGCTTCTTAGGTGTATATTTGAGCGGTTAAGGGAGTACAAGTTTCGCCTTAATCCAAAAAAATGTGTCTTTGGTGTCACTTCATGAAAACTTATGGGATTCATTGTCTCACGAAGAGGAATTGAAGTGGACCCTACCAAGGTCAAAGCTATAATATATATGTCGCCTCCTCATAACCTTCGACAACTAATGGGTCTACAAGGAAAATACAATTTATTCGCACTTTATCTCTCAATTAGAAGATAAGTTCCATCACTTTAATAGTCTACTTAAGAAGGATATCCAATTCAAATGGACACAAGAATGTCAAGATGCCTTTACAAAATTGAAAGAATACCTAGCATCTCCGCTAGTACTCATGCCGCCTATACGAGATAAGCGTATGTTGTTGTATACATCTACAACAGAGCATTTCATTAGGACATTATTGGCACAACACAATGATAAGGGTCGAACAAGTTGTGTATTAGTTGAGCGTAACTCTTCTTGAACATGAAACCAAGTACTCGCAGTTAAAAAAGGCTTGTTTAGCGCTTTCTTATACTTTTTGTGAGTCAGAAACTATCTCCTAAATCATACCACTAAGCTAATTTCAAGGGCTGATCCTCTTAAGTACCTAATTTTGAGACTAGTCATCACAGGATGAATGTCTAGCTGAATTACACTGCTCAAAGAAATTTAACATTGAAATTATCAATCAAAAAGCTATGAAAGGTCAAGCACTAGCAAGATCAATCACCACAAAGACCATTTCCAGAAGTTCACAAATATTAAATTTTTAATTTCTAGACGAAGACCTTTTTACATAGAAGCAACACACTTATGGATATTATTCTTTGATGGATCTTGCAACATCCATGGTTCTCGATCGTGAATCCTCTTGTGTACACTAGATGGAGACCTTATACTTAAATCTCATTCTATCAACTTCCCTTACATAAATAACATAAAGCATAGTATGAAGTATTGATAAGATGCTTATGGTTTTCTATCTCATGGCGCCTGCAAGAATGTGATTTTTGGCAATTTCTTCTTGTCATTAATCAAGTTAATGGTGAATATCAAGTAAAATATGAAAAGCTCTTACCCTATAAAATAATGGTTAATATCCTTAGAAGTTATTTCAAGATTATCAATTTTGAACAAGTTCCTCATGCACAAAACAAAGCAATGGATTTCATGGCAACTATCACCTCCCTTCATTTGTTTGACACTAATCAAACTCACAATGAGTTCCTCGTTGAACATATTTTGGTACCCGCATATGAATTTCTAGAGTCCACCATGGTTTGTGAGATTTTTGGTCACGATCAACCACGATATATATACCTTCATTCAAACCAAAGTTTGTCCTCCTAATTTTAATTCACCTAATAAAATATCCTTAAGCACAACGTGCTTTGCGCTACACCCTTATTGCTGACACCTTGTATCAAAGAGGCTATAATGGGACTCTCTTAAGATGTCTCAATCAGGATGAAGCTAATCAAATGTTAGTTGAAGTACATTTAGGTATTTGTGGTGCTCATTCCAGTGAATGGTCCTCATGAAAAATATCTTGCACATTGGGTACTACTTTTGGCCCACAATGGAGGAAGATGCATGCAACTTTGTGAAGAAATATCAGGCTTTCCAAAAACATGGTAATCTCATTCATGCACCATCCCAAGCCTTGTAGCCCATTACTTCACCTTGGCCTTTTTCAAAATGGGGACTTGAATTAATTGGAAAAATAAAGCCCACATCTTTTGATTGCCACACATTTATTATAACTGCCACTGAGTATTTCACCAAGTGGGTTGAGGTTATGCCTCTTACCAATGTTACTAGGTGTAATATTTCTAAATTCATTTTCAACCATATTATCTATCATTTTGGCATCCCCTTTTATTGTCACCGACAATGGTGGTTCTTTCAAGGCTCTAGCTAAGAAATATAATATCCGCCTAAAATGGGCTACACCTACTATCCACAATGTAATGGTCAATCCGAAGCTTCAAACATGACTATCAAATCCATTTCAGAAAAAAAAAATTTCCAATAAGCATGGATGTAATTGGCCTATGCGATTGTATCCCGCCCTCTGGACCTATTGTACTTCCTTTCGTACTCCTACGGGAGCTACTCCTGTTTCCTACTATGTGGCTTTGAAGCCATATTACATATCAAATTTGAACTACCTTCAGTTTGTGTCTCCTTCAACACCTCATTGATGAAGAGGATTACCATGTTACACGCCTTGCGAGAGCTAGAATCATTGGACAAGAGACGGCTTTGTGCCTTAGACCATATGCAAGTATATCATAATAGAATGGAGTCGTAATTGTAATCGCAAGATTAAACCGGCGATGAAATTGAAATCGGTGATTTGGTCCTAATGGAAAATCAAAAGAACACAACAAAACCACGAGAAAAACAACACAAATTTGAGCCTAATTGGTTGGGTCCTTATGTTATAACTACCAAATTTGGATCTGGCACATATAAACTATCTACTGAGGATGGAAAAGAGTTGAAGGATCCTATGAATTCCATTCATCTGAATAATTTCTACTCCTAAGTCTCCAAATATTTATCCTTATGTTGGGGACATATCAATGCATCCACTTATTTCATCATTTCCCTTGTTTCCCACTTGTATCTTTTCACCTCATCATGTGTCACATGTTCTCCTTGTTAGGTTGTCATGCCCATTGTCTACCACTATTGTTCGCCTTCCATTATGATTTCATTCAATTCCTTCATACGTAGCGTGTTGGTTTTGACTTGGGAATTTCCTTTTCCCTCTTCTTTGGCGTGTGGTTCAAAATTCCAAAAAGACCAAAAACATTCAAAAATGTCTCACAAAACTTCAAAAATAGTATAAAATTGTTCAGAAAATACAAAAAAATACAAAATGTTTCGAAAATGCTTTCAAAAAAAACTCTCGACTATGTAATTTCATTCACCATTTTCTTCATCTGATTGTTCCCAATCATCTTTTCCAATCAATCAAGCCACTCTTTGCAATGTAACTTTGCTTAGGGATATCACTTGGCTTTAGCTTTCTCTTGGGGCAACTTGACATCTATTCATTTCTTCATTGTATAAACACTCGAAAATTCTTTGGACATTATTGTTGTGAGTTGTGTTATATTATAGATTGTTTGTTAGTATTTAACATTGGTGTGTTTTGTTCACTAGCTTGTTTGTTGTATTTGCTTGTTTAAAGTTTGTACATATGGAATGTTGTCTTGTATATTCTTAGCTTAGTCTCTTATGTTTGTTAGTTACAATAACCAGTACTACTGTGTATCTGGAATGCGCTTATGGACCAATTACAGGAAATTTATTTACATCTTAGTTCACATATAACTCTGGTGTTATTCCTTCCTGTTCATATTGGGTTTGTTTTCAATGCTTGTTACTTGCTTTCTTGTCACTTGCATGTGTTGTGTTTTTCTCCTAGTTTATTTAAGCCATGGAGAATTTTCCTTTTTCTATGTATTCATGTTTGCTTGTTTTTCTTTGCATTTGTCTTTTCAATTCCTTCTCAAATATTTCAAAAATTTGCAAAAATATAAAAAAATCGGATATTTAAAAAAACCAAAAAAAATCACAAAAATTCGAAGAAACATTCACTTATCATAGAAATCCTCCAATTGGAAAACCCTTAAAGTGAATCATTCAACATCTCAATACAATCTTGATCAATGGCATACCTTTATCTATTATCTTAGTGATCGTGTCAATCTTACAGTATCACTTTCTTCCTTTGCATGATATGTTAACTATGTTTGAAAAGTCACGAAATTATTTTTCCTTCACGATATAACTTCACCTGGGAAATTTCAAATTTGATCATTTTCACAATGGATCCAACCAAGAGTTTCATAAGAATTCGCTTTAAATTTACTCTTCCAAGTTTGATCCTATTCCCACTTAGGAGTCTTTGTATCTACTTAATCATCATGGGCATAAATGATTGTCTTCTTTTTCGACTTTGTGTTACATTGTTGATGTTTACTTTTTGGACCACTTGCAAGTAGTGTGATTACATCTTGGTTCCTTTATAACCCTGATGTCGGCATCTACTTTGTATATTGGGTTTGTTTTCCTTTTATCTTTTCTTTGTTGTGTGTGTTTGTTTATGCATATCTAGGTTAACCATATTGATTCTTTTATAATCATGGTGACAACTCTATTGTGTAACAACAAAATAAGGTTGTTCTAAAATTATTCTCCAAATGAATACTCATGCTATGGGCACAGTCTTTTCTCATCCTTGTTCCAATCCCTTTTTTTCTTCCTATCAAGCAATTTTCCACCACCTTACTTAGGGGCATAGCTGATTATCTTCTTTTTCGACTTTGTGTTACATTGTTGATGTTTACTTTTTGGACCACTTACAAGTAGTGTGATTACATCTTGTTTCCTTTATAACCCCAATGTCGCATCTACTTTGCATATTGGGTGTGTTTTCCTTTTTATCTTTTCTTTGTTGTGTGTGTTTTTTTTTATGCATATCTCGGGTTAACCATAACCATTTTGATTCTTGTATAATCATGGTGATAACTCTATTGTGCAACAACAAAAATATGGTTGTTCTAAAATTATTCTCCAAATGAATTTTCATGCTATAGGCACAGTCTTTTCCCATCCTTGTTCCAATCCCTTGTTTTTCTTCCTATCAAGCAATTTTTCACCACCTTGTTACGTCATCCATCCGCTCAAGGGGGCATTCCTCTACTATTCTACTTGTTGGGGCATCCCAATGCTTCACAATTTTCCACTCGCTCGATTTGCATGCATCTACTATCTTTAAAAGCACTATTACTTCGCAATAGCACTTTAAAGAGGGGAAAAATGTAGACACCCCAAAATTACACACTGTTTCCATCATCTGTTCCCAGTGTTATCCTAATACACCCTATTATTCACCCATTTGTGATTAATTGATTAAATTGATTAATTCATACACATTATACCCTTTGGATTAATTAAATTAATCTCATGTACCCTTAGTACCCCTTTATGTAAGTTAATTATCATTTATTAATTAAATGATTAATTAATTAAGTGTGTGCACATCCTAGTCAACTACCACTTGGTCAACATCCACTTGGACTCCACTTAGACTCCACATCCTCATCCTAGTTAATTGCACTTCTAGAATCCTAGAAAGGTGGGGAAATTGAATTACACGTACAACCACCTTTTCGGATGTAACTTCTACAATTAATTTCATCATTGCCCCTAAATTCCTTGCACTACTACAACTTCCTTCAATGTTATTTTTAGCATGTGCATTTAATTGTGTTCAACCAATTTCTAATTATTTCTACTTCTATAAATTATAGGCTTGTCTTATCCCAAATCCTCCTGAATTGTTTGCAAATAAACTCTATCAATTTGCATTCTGAAGCTTTCCAACTATTCTGTTCATAGAAATTACACTCATCTTTGGAGGTCATTCAAGAGCACCCACAAATCAATCACTTGCAAAGGTTATACAACTTCAAAAGCTCTCCTACTGAGGTTTGCATTGGAAGGTTACTGGAAGGTTTGCAAGTTTATTGTTTTTCTTTCATTCACTGTAATTTTTATCTCGCTTACAAAACATTTACAAAGATTGAGATCCTAGTTCTAGCTCTGCAACACAATTACAATCAACTTCGATAATCCCTAAAACATCATTCTCGTTAGAAATTGAGGATACACCAATTACGGGTTTAATTCATACATACTAAACATTAAACATTAATACATTATTCCATATAATAAATAAAATAAACATTACATAATGAAATAAGTAAATACATACCAAAGATAAATACACAGTGTGACACAATATGTATAGTGGAAAACCCCAATAGGGTAAAAACCACTTGAAATAACCTTTTACTATCAGAGAACCAAAGTTACATCCAGTATTTTCCACCTCCTCCTTCAAACCCTAATCACAAGGGTAAACTTTTTTCACCTTTGATATATTTTACGAACATATCAAATGAGGACCTAAAGTCCTTTTTATATAAGGTGATCGGGTATGTCTCCCGACCCACCTTTTCAACCTTATCGGTTGACACATATACCTAGGTTTATAATATTTAATATTAGAAATATAATCATTTCATGATATTAAATATTTAACCGATGGTATATACCTAGGTTAGCATATTTAATAATAGAAATATAAATATTTCATATTATTAACTATTAACCTATATATTAGTGATGGAGCCATATAAATTAAGGGTTTGTCAAACCACTTAATCATTATGTTCCAACACATTCACACTATGCCACAACTTCCCATCACTCCCCTAAGCTAATATAATCTCATTTTAGTAGAATACAAAATAATTTGACTTCTTACCATGATATCTTGCTTGAGAAGAGACTCACACTTTGACAAGTCCCGAAGCATTCTTACAATCTTTAATAGTCTCATTTGGATGAGATTTTCCAAATTGACCCAAAACTTATTTTCCTTTTAAATGAAATTGAATTCCTTCAATTACCATGTTCCACATACCTTATTACTATCTATAGCACCTTCTATAAGGGAAGAACATGCTACGTCTAACTTGAAAACTTCCTTACACTTCAGTAACATATTGGCTCCATGCATTCTCAACCCTCCAACACCTCAGTAAAAGAGTAGTCATATCAAATACGTAAAGGATCAAATAAATGAGCCTTACACCACAATTTATTTTTCTCAAACACTCTACATATCACTTTGAACTCTTAAGATAGGGACTAATACTTTCTTCACCCTATTTTATAGACCTCTTACATACTTCTAGCTCCATCTTTATAATACCGTAGCATCACATGTCGCTTTGAACTTACCTTCACCCATTTGATGGTCCTTCAAACTTTCTTCTTACACTCTTGAGATGAGTATACCTCTCATGAATTTGTATACAAGACATCAAGTTATTAAATTTTGTCCCATTCTATCTCTAACACCCGTAGACATACATGACCTATCACATTACACACTAATCCTTTAACACATAGTCATCAAGCGCTTTGCTTCTTCGAGAAGACATACACTTTATAGATCACTTAGGCAACTATAAGAGCTTCTCAAAACCTCATACCAATATGAACTTAACCAAACACCTCATTCATGTATAAACTTCATGCTCGCCTCTTGTACATTCTCTATACTTGAAGATGCTCAAAATGCAGACCTCTCAACTAGATTTTCCTTATAACCTCATACCTTTTTCACAAGAATTCCACATTTGAATGAAATGAAACAAGAAGAACACTCTCCTTCTATTTGGAAAATATCTCATATCATGTATAGTCATGTTCAAGCATTGATAATTTTTAGAACTCACCAATTAATGACCTACAAGCATGTAGCTAGACATTCAACTTCAAAGCATTGTACTTGATGCCCCAAGGAGTCAAACATGTCACATCTTATCATTACTATTTCCTTAGAATTTTGCATAGATTTTTGGAATTATTCATGGTTGGAAAAAGTTTGAGAGTTACCAAAAATTCACCGTACCATCTTCACATCACCAATTTACACACACATCCTACTAGCCACTTTCCTGATCAATGAAACTCACACCTAGATTTTAAAGCGGTTGATTTCAAAAGAAAATAAAACCTTTTCAAAGTAACCATTTGACCACATCGTCACCTCCATATGCCTAGAATCCTAATCTTGTAGTAGACTTACCCAGTTTTCCATTTCACATTTGGTAAATATGTCATAATCACTGTTCTCTACCAAAATTGGGAGTCACATGGATTCTAGGAAGAAAAGATAACTTCAAGCTATAAGACCTCTTAAATCTCAAAA
Organism: Taxus wallichiana var. yunnanensis; assembly: GCA_018340775.1. Lineage (NCBI taxonomy): Eukaryota > Viridiplantae > Streptophyta > Pinopsida > Cupressales > Taxaceae > Taxus > Taxus wallichiana. The sequence continues at coordinate 243,441,231 of CM031237.1, forward strand.
TATTCATTTTAAAATGATTTGTTCCAATTTTTTACCTTTAATTCAATCATTTTCTCCTTCAATCACTTACTTTCCTTCATACCGCTATATGTGAACTTTTGAGACCTGACAAGTCGTAGTCAACTCAAAATGCACACTCTTTAAATTCAAGATCTCGACTTTTCCATAAATACAGCAACATCTTCTTATGTCTTGAGCATCCATATAATGGCATGAAACAAAGAAAAAGCAAAACTTTTGCTATAAATATTCTTAAATTGACTACACATAACCCTCATGAACACATCCCTTTTGACTGCACCACACACATTTTCAACTACTTAAACTCTTATCACTTTATTGACATGACATGACACACTTCTCAAAATAAAAACACATTTTTGCTTGAATCGAGATTTATACCACACCCAGACACATACACAGTATGACACATGATATAGAAAACATTTTCACACTTTCACCAACAAGATCAAGGACTCAAGACCTTGACTAAGTACACCACTCAAGACACACTACACATCATTTTGACAATGATATCATAGCTCATTTTTACCTTCTTCAACAATAACTTATGACTACTATAGAAACCTAGAATTTGATCAAGCAATTTTAATACTTAAATTACACTGATTATCCTCTTTCCTTCATTTGGACAATTGACGACACTTCGTCAAATAAACACCTCTTCTCCTCTCATTGGGTCAATTAATGACACTTCACTAATTAACCATGATCTTCACTCTCTTTTGGTCAATTGATGACACTTCATCAATAAACCACCATTTTCCCTCTATTCCCATTAATTAATTACATTTCACTAATTAATTAGCCTTCCTATCACTCAGGATGTTGATTAACGACCTTTCGTTAATTAATGTTCACTTCTACTTGGGTTAATTAATTATTATTAATTAATTACGCTCACTACTCTAAATCAATAAATCACCATTTATTGGATCAAATTCCTCTCTTACATCCCCCAAATCATACTAATTTTCCTCTAATTAGCTTCTATAAGCTTACATCTACCTATTAATTAATCACACTTGATTAATTAAAACATCCCTCAACTCCCATGAGTTACTAATGACAAATTAAACTCTTCTAAATCAAACTTACCTTTTCCAAAGCATGCTTATCCATTTCTAATCTTTCTTTTCCTTATCCCACATGCACTAAGATGTAAATCTCTCTCAAACAAGAAGGTTATATAAGGAACCCTCCTCCTTCCCTTTCTTCTTACACCTCATTTGCACTAGTGAAAACTATAGGCATTTTGATTTGAGACATTCTCCATTGTTGGAAATATCTTCTCCATATTCCATCCATTCTCTCAAAATTGAGGAGCATGGGAAGATCCAAAAATGGCCTTATAGCCATTTCTTTGTGAGATCTCATCCTTAATTCTTGGGGCAAACAACACCAATTTAATTATTAGATGATCTAATTAGGTTCATTCTTTAGGTACAATCACAAAGAGTATGAATGACTTAGCATGTAGTGGTTAATCATGTTTATGCATTGAAGAAGTTATTTTCCTTTAAGCTCTTATCTTGATGGTTTTATAGTAGATTTAGCTTTGCTTTGAAACTAATAGGTGTTAGTTTCTTTCCATTAGCATTGCAAGTTTATTTTGTTCACATTTAGCACACCCAATGGGACACTACTCCATTGTCTCAAGTATTTTATTTTGATATTTGTTTATTTGGTTTCAATTTTGGATAACCTCTATTTTTGTACATGTTAAATAACTTGAATTTCTTGACATATTTTGTTAACTTTGCATGTGTTGAGTCTTCATTGTAGGAGTAAAGGAGATGGGTTGTTGTCGAATTTGGATCAAGATGGAAAATTTTTAACCTTTTTGACATTTTCCTTATCAAAATCACATGTTTATGACATCATAGAAGTGCCCTCGTTAGTGTCAATCTGGGTGTGTTAGTGTCTCTCTAGCCATGCTAGTGTGACACTACTTTCTGTCATTTTGTGTTTCTATCTTAGACCCGCGTTAGTGTCAATCTGGGCATGTTAGTGTCAATCAGGGCACGTTAGTGTCTCTCTGTCCATGTTAGTGTGAAACTTCTTTTAGTCATTTTGTGTTTCTATCTCGCACTCCGCGTAAGTGTCCATTTGGGCACCTTAGTGTCAATCTGGGCAGTTAGTGGCAAATCTGTGTGCATAACATATCTTCCGGAGGCCATAAATTTTTTTCTCGAACTCGAAAGAACTTCGTTTGCTTTGTGTCGGAAAGGTATTGAAAAAAACTACGCAATGAAAAAACATAAATTTGGGGTTTAGAGTTATAAAAAAATTATGTTTTTCATTTTTATATAACTAGTCATTTTCTAACATGTTTAAATGCTTTAATGAAAGTTGTGTCTCCATGTCATTTTTAAGTTAGGCTAAGGTTGTGTATGCTCTTCTCTTGCACCTTTTAGGTGATCTTGAGAATCACAAACAACTTTGGTCTTCCTTCTTTTCTATCATTTCATTATTGTTTAAAGGAATGAACAATTTGTTAAACATGCTTAATGGTCCTTTGATATAGAGTTTTTCATTTTGGGTTACTTGTTGTGTATGGCGTATTTTAGATGATCTTGAGAATCAGAAACAATAATTGATCCTATTTTAAAATGTTATAAATTTTCATGGAGAAATATAAATTTTGAGTACATGACCTTATAATCATTTGTCAAAGAATCGGGATCTAAATAAATACTAATACAATTTGTTACAGGTTGCCAATGGTGTGTAAAACCAAACTAAGATAAAAGATTAAAAACACACCACTATTCAAAACATTGTATTTGTAGGTTCGGTTAAGAGCTACGGCTCGTCCGCTTTAACTAGGGGAAGTATCTTGGCATAAGACATAAAACTCATTATGAGAATTACCCCAAGAACCCCAAAGTAGTCCACACCTTGAGGGAACTGGTGGATGAAACGGGAAGCACTTTGCTTACCCACTTGACTAGTTGAAACCCTTGTGAGATAAGCTTCATGTTTCCTGTATGGGGCCCTGTTCATTAATTTGATTATGGGGTAATGGTATATTATCTAGAAGCAATTCTAGAAACACGTACTCCTCTAGGAAATAATTGGCAAGTGTTGCAAACAATAATCCTAGGAAACCATTTTACACAAGGGCCAACTTTACCATAACCAATCGTGTTTCAAATATCTCTCATGAAGAAAGAACTTTTTCGAGTCAAAACCTTGTTATTCGAACAAGGGAGAGTCCTCAAGTTTGAGCCTCATGTTATTCATCAAAAAAATTACAAAGTGTTACTTTGTCTTATTTTTTCACTTGTCCTAAAACAAGAAGAAAATTTACCAAAGTTATAACAAGTATCTATCATCACCACTTGGTCTACTCCTTTGTTTTCTTGTTTCCCTTTTGGAAAAAATAAAGCATACATACAAAGTGTTACTCAAGATTGATCCACCACTTTTGCACCCACTTACATCCTTCCTTATTGTGACTGCGATAGTAAGCGTTGAAAGTGTGTTGGTACATCCTCAAATCTTGAGTAGCCTTGTCTTGATACCCACGTCAAGATGTTTCATCATAGTTAGGCTTGCTTCATCATTGATCTTCCTTGAGATGTTACGCTGCTTGCATCGCCTCGATACAATTTTGATACTTACATCTTGTTTCTCGTAAACTTGATTTAAGTTTCTAGATTGTATCGTTACATTTCTCACACCTTAACAACTCCTTGGTATACTTTGACCTTGTTTCCTTCCAAACATTGCCTCAACCTTGAAAAGTTTTGTTGTTACATTGTTTTGCGTCCACATAATATTATTTTGATATTAATATCTTGCTTTTCCGTAAATCTTGATTAACATATCTAAGTGGTATTGTTGTGTTGCTCACATTTATAACTTCCACTTTTTGGGATTTAGGCCTTGTTTGTATCTAGACTGGTTATATTATACTTTGAATCGAAGTCACTTCAACCCCTTGTTAATACTTACACCTTGTTTATCTTAAACTTGACTTAAGTGTTGACATTGTGTTGATCATCTTGCATCAAACTACCATTGGGACACATTTTTATAGGGAGTTTTTCTTGTAGATTGGATTTATGTGCCAAACTTGCGTGATTATTCCTTATGATCTTCAATCTTGTAGACTTGTTTTCTAGGAAAATCATTTTGATCCTTTTGTTCTTTATTCTTCACCATTGGACATTCTTTAGCCATTATTTGACATTCATAGAAACCTTCACAGATCAAGTTATTCGCTTGTTTTTTCTTAGGTTTGTTTTATATTTATACACATTTTTCAAATCGTAGCAAAAGCATTTCCCATCAAACACAACTTTTGAGATAATCTAAACATTGGAAAATTTTCCTTTGTAGCCATTATGTTGCTAAATTTTGATTAACCATTTTGACATTTTGATCAGAGGATCCTCACGAGAAACACCGATCTAAGATCTTCTCAAAAATTGTTGCGAGCCATTTTTAAAACGGGGAAAAAATTATACGACTCGACGACATCTTGTTTGCAGAAACGGAGCTCGCTTGCAAAAGTTATAGTCCACTGAAATTTTTGGGCAACCGGCGAAATTTGGAGTTTTGTGCAGGTTGGACGTGTGCACGCTCGCCAAGTGTTTCGATCATATTGCGACACGTGGACGAATTGTGTGACATACTAAAAAAATGGGTTTTGGAACGCCGGTCTTGGACACTCGTTCTCGGACAAATGGACCCCGCTATTTATTGGCTAGGGGCCCTCAGCCAGGTTCGACACACTCGATTATGGAGGGGTGCCTTGGCCTCCTTCTCATTTAATCATTAAACCAACTTGTGTATATAAACCTCTATATTTCCTTTTGCGCCATGCATGTGGGACATTGGGCATGTATTATTTAAATTACCCACGCCTAATTACCTATTTGTAATTTTCCACGCATATTTCTCAAACTACTCAACGCATTACCTATATTCCATGTTCCACGCATATTGTAAACTGTCCACTGTACCATGCACATATGATGGGATTGTTGGCGCCTAAAATTAAACAATGCGCCATCCCCAATGCAATGCGCCCAAGTAAAGCGCCCTCCACATAGGCTTAGGCGGCTCTTAAGCCACTCAAAATCCGCGCCCACCTACCATATAAAGCCTTGACCAAGTTTACATGCGCCAAATGTGGGATAATGATCCCAAAGGATATGACCAAAAGCAAGGGAGGAGAATGGAACTCGGGTGGGCCGAGTAAAATGATAAGCGCCCAGCCGGCATGCTAGGAGGTGTAGAAACAATATAAAAGGGGTGATATTCTATTTGTATGGCATTCGGGGACTATGTAGTAATATTGTAATGCTCATATCTTGAGCTAGGAGTGGAGTTTGAAGGAGATGTAAAAAGCAACCCCTATTATTTTCGATAGAGGAAGACTGTGAGAAGGTAAGAATTTTGTAGAATTCTTTGTAAAGAATTATTTTCAATATTTTAATAGATCGGTCCCATTCAACCGGACTCGAGACGTAGGCCTCAAGCGCCGAACTCCGTTATCAATTCTTGCGTCACATTGACTGGTGAATCCTCTTCATTTCTTTCAATATTTGCACAGTACTTGCAGTTTTTATTCTTCTATTAAAAATACAAAAAGAAATAATGCACAATTTTTACATCGAAAATCAATACAAAGCAAGAAAATGTGTGTGCACAATTGCTAGTTAAATTTGGTTTTTAGATCATTGGTATTAGAGGTGGTTTTGACTGATTTTGGTTCAGGTTTAACGTGTTTTGATTGCAATTTGTGTGTTGATGTTAACAAGGTCTCGATCTAAGAAGGGTGAAGGAGAATTAGTTGAAGGAGATCCCAAAATTGGTACTGATGATCTCAAGTCCTACAATGGCGGATCGAGAGGAGTGGAACAAAACTTTCGGGCAATCCTTCCAACAAGATGAAGGAAATGGTGGAAGAAATGTACCAAGATAGGAAAAGGGAAAAGGGGACTAGAGAAGGTAAGAAAGAAGAAAGCTCTAGTTCTGACATTCCAAAAAGAGACTCTTTAAAATCTGATTTTCTTTCATTAAAGTTAGATATCAAGTTTGAATTGCCTATGTATACTGGAGAGCTAAATGCAGAGAAGTTGGATAACTAGGTCAAGCAAATAGAAGTATATTGCAGGGTTCAGAGAATTGTTGATGATGAAGCAAAGATTCATCTGGCAACTCTTCGGATGGGTGGAACAACACTCATTTGGTGGGAGAGTAAGCTTCAGGAAGTGGAAGAAAACAAAGGTATAGAAATCACTTCTTGGTCTGAATTTGTTTCAAATCTTAGGCAACAATTTTATCCTCTTGGTTATAAGCAACAAGCTATGATGGATTGGCAAACATTAAGACAAACTAAGGGACAAAGTGTTCAAGAATACACACAAGAATTTAGGAAAAGGGCTCTAATTCTGGGAATTTCCCTAAACACAGAAGAAACATTGCTCAAATATATTGGTGGATCAGTATAGTTATCTAAGGCATATGATACTTTTTTAGGTCCTACTAATTTTGATGCAAGTATGTGTTCAAGCAACCCATCCGGAAGCATGAGGGAAAATGACAAAGGAGTCCTCTTTCTCTTCTTTTAATCAAGAACAAGTAATCAAGGAAAAGGTTCGAAAGAACAAGGAAAAGGAAAGGGTAAGCATAAAACAAACTCTATCATAAGAAGGAAGATGAAAAACCATTTTGTAATCATCGTAAAAAAACCATGATGAGTCTAAATGTTGGAAATTACATCCTGAAAAGAAGCCTAAATGGATGGTTAAGAAAGGAAAAGAAAAGAAAACAAACACCGTAGTGCATGATCTTGGTTCTGATTCAGGTGATGAAACCAAAATCACAGCTATGGGTTTACAAGGTAAATCAACTCTTTCAATTTCCAACAATAGCACTACATATGTTGCATCTTCTTCTAGTAAACAAACTACACCTGACGATAAGAAAAAAAATGAGATTTTCCACATTAGAGTAATTTCAAAGCATATGAAAATTGATACTCTTTTTGATAGTGGATCTCAAGCTAATCTAATTTCTGAGGAGGTTGTTAAAAAACTAGGACTCAAAACTACACCACATCCCAAGCCTTATCCTTTGGGCTGGGTTTGTGATGATGCAAAACTACAGGTAACTAAAACTTGTACTTTCAGATTTGCCATTACAGACAAGTTTATTGATGAGGTTGAATTGGATGTAGTTCCTTTGGATATCTGTGGGGTGGTTTTGGGAAGTCCTTATTTATATGATCGTAAAGCAATTTTCTATAGGGAAGAAAATAAATATTTGCTTGTAAAGGATGGAATTGAGTTTATTATTTGAGCTCACCGTGAAAAGAATAATCTATCCTTGGTAACTGCAGGTCAAATGAAAAGGCTTGTAAACTCAAGCAAAATTTTTGTGCTCATGGTGGTCAAAGCCAAGGAAAAAGAAAATGAGATGGCTTTTGAGACTTGCGATCTAAAACATAAGGATGAATTGGTAGAAATTGTTTCTCATTTTGATGATGTTTTTCAGGATCCACAAGGTCTACCTCCCAAAAGAGGGGTTCAACATGAGATACAGTTGCTTCAGGATGCACCTCTTCCCAATATCGGAATGTACAGGTTGTCAGTAGTAGAGAATGAGGAAATCAAGAGACAGGTAATGGAACTTTTGGCTCAAGGCATAATTCATCCAAGTACATCCCCATGTGGTTCACCAATTATATTGGTTCCTAAGAAGGATGGCACTTGGTGAATGTGTGTTGATTTCCGTGCTTTAAACAAGATTACTATAAATAATCGTTACCCTCTTCCTAGAATAGATGATTTACTGGATCAATTAAGGAATGCAATTTATTTCACTAAGTTAGACTTAAGAAGTGGTTATCACCAAGTAAGAATTGCAGAAGGTGATGTTTGGAAAACTGCTTTTAAAATGAAACAGGGATTGTTTGAATGGTTAGTGATGCCTTTTGGTTTGTGCAATGCACCGGCAACATTCATGAGAGTTATGAATGAAATTTTTAGACCATTCATTGATAATTTCGTTATTGTCTACTTAGATGATATTCTTATTTTCAGTAAATCATGGGATGAACATATTAAACACATCCAGAAAGTCTTAGATGCACTAAGGAAAGAGAAATTGTATTTGAAGATGTCAAATGTGAATTTGGAAAAACATATTTAATTTTCTTGGGGTATATTGTAGGAAATGGAGAATTGAAAATTGATCCTGCAAAAATAGAGGTTATTGTGAAATGGCCTAGACCCACAAATGTGACGGAAGTTAGAAGTTTTCTAGGTGCAGTTCAATACTGGAGGAAATTTATTGCTAACTTCTCATATATTGCATCTCCTTTGCATGCTTTGACAAGTATTAAACAGTCTTTCAGTGGGGAGGAAAACAACAAAAAGCATTTGATACACTGAAAGAGAAGATAAGTACCGCTCCGATCTTGGCACTTCCGGATTTACAACATTCATTTGAGATTGAGATGGATGCTAGTGACTACGCAATGGGGGCAGTTTTGATGCAGAACAAACGACCAGTGTGTTACCATTCAGAAACCTTTACAAGTGCGGTAAGAAACTATCCAACTTATGATAAAGAGTTGTATGCTTTGGTTCAAAGTGTTAAAAAATGGAAGCATTATTTAATGGGAAAAGAAACAATTATCCATACTGACCATCAACCGCTTCAATATTTACAAACACAAACCAAATTGCAGCAAATTAGACATTTCAGGTGGATGGGATTTTTGCAACAATTTCATCTTGTAATCAGGTATAAAAAGGTATTCAAAACAAGGTTGCACGACATGTTATCCGACCACCGGTGGTAGTAGCATCTATCCTTTTACAACATAGTTCTTTGGCTCATGTTAGTTACAAGGAACAATATGGAAATGATGTTGATTTTAGAGAAGTGTATGAGGATTTATTAAGTGGGAAACAAGTAGAGAAAAAGATTATCATTTGCATGAAGGATTGTTATATCATTCTGAAAACTTTGTATTCCAAAAATGAGCGTGTGCATATGATTAGGGAAGCACATACTTCTCTTATTTCAGGGCATTTTGGTGTTAGTAAGACAATTGCACATTTACAAAAATATTGCTATTGGCCTAGAATGCATGAACATGTAAACCGATATATTAAGGGATGTGTTCTTTGTGCCACAAGCAAGCCAAATAATGGTGAAATTAGGACTTTACACTCCTCTTCCTGTTCCAACACGACCTTGGGAAAGTGTTTCCATGGACTTTGTAGGAGGCTTGCCCATGACACGGAGAAAACATGATTACTTATATGTGGTAGTGGATAGATTTAGCAAAATGTGTGTGTTGGTTCCATGTACTAAACAAATAACTGGTGAGGGAACTGCACATTTATTCTTTCAGTTTGTTTGGGTTCATTTTGGTTTACCTACTTCAATCATATCTGATCGGGATTCTAGATTTCTTGGGGAATTTTGGTCAACATTGTGGGGGTTAATGGACACAAACTCTTTGAAAAGAGCACTTGCTTTTCATCCACAGATCGATGGTCAAACAGAGGTCAGAAACCGCACAAAGGGTACAATTACTTAGGGGCTATAGTAATAAACATCCTAAATTGTGGGATGAACATCTTTATTATGTGCAACATGCTTATAATCATGCCTTACATTCTTCTACTTTAAAGTCTCCATTTGAGACTTGTTATGGATATCTGCCTAATTCTCCATTAGATATATATTATGGACATGAAACTGTTGTTAATGGTGCAAGTGATTCTGACAAGGCTAAAAGATTTGTGCAGAGAATACAACAGGTTCATCAGTATGTCCATGAACAATTGGAGAAAATCCAGGCTAAGTACAAAGCTAGGCATGATAAACATAGAACTGATCACAAGTTCAAAGTTGGTGATTCAATTTGGCTTCACATCAGCAAGGAAAGACTGACAGGTGAAGGTAAAAAATTGAAACCTATACGGTATGGTCCATTCCAAATATTGGAAAAAATTGGTAACAACGCTTTCCGGTTAGATTTACCTCCATATATGCAAATCTACTCAGTTGTAAATGTTGAGAATTTAAGATTGTATGAACCGCCTATGATTATTGATCATGATGATTCTAACATTATGCCTTCCATTGATGATTTTGCTCCTGAGTATCTTGATGAGTTGCAGGAAGACATCATTTTGGACAGGAAAGTAAGAACTTTGCGAAGGGGTGATATTGAGTATCTTCGTGTTGGGTTCAAAGGCATGCATCCGAACAAGGCAAAATGGATGGAAACCGGAAAGGTGAGGGAGAAATACCCTCACCTATTCACCAATTAGGTTGACTTTTGGGGTCCAAAAGTTTCTCAGTGGGGAGGAATGATCCAGAGGATCCTCACAGAGAAACACCGATCTAAGATCTTCTCAGAAATTGTTGCAGTCATTTTTAAAGCGTGGGGAAAAATTATACAACTCCGATGACATCTTGTTTGCAGGAAATGGAGCTCGTTTGCAAAAGTTATAGCCCGCTGAAATTTTTGGGCAACTGGCGAAATTTGGAGTTTTGTGCAGGTTGGACGTGTGCACGCTCGCCAAGTGTTTCGATCATATTGCGACACGTGGACGAATTGTGTGACGTACTAAAAAAATGGGTTTTGGAATGCCGGTCTTGGACACTCATTCTCGGACAAATGGACCCCGCTATTTACTGGCTGGGGGCCCTCAGCCAGGTTTGACACACTCGATTATGGAGGGGTGCCTTGGCCTCCTTCTCATTTAATCATTAAACCAACTTGTGTATATAAACCTCTATATTTCCTTTTGCGCCATGCATGTGGGACATTGGGCATGTATTATTTAAATTACCCACGCCTAATTACCTATTTGCAATTTTCCACGCATATTTCTCAAACTATTCAACGCATTACCTATATTCCATGTTCCACGCATATTGTAAACTGTCCACTGTACCATGCACATATGATGGGATTGTTGGCGCCTAAAATTAAACAATGCACCATCCCCAATGCAATGTGCCCCAAGTAAAGCACCCTCCACATAGGCTTAGGCGGCTCTTAAGCCACTCAAAATCCGCGCCCACCTACCATATAAAGCCTTGACCTAGTTTTCATGCGCCAAATGTGGGATAATGATCCCAAAAGGATATGACCAAAAACAAGGGAGGAGAATGGAACTCGGGTGGGCCGAGTAAAATGATAAGCGCCCAGCCGGCATGCTAGGAGGTGTAGAAACAATATAAAAGGGGTGATATTCTATTTGTATGGCATTCGGGGACTGTGTAGTAATATTGTAATGCTCATATCTTGAGCTAGGAGTGGAGTTTGAAGGAGATGTAAAAAGCAACCCCTATTATTTTCGACAGAGGAAGACTGTGAGAAGGTAAGAATTTTGTAGAATTCTTTGTAAAGAATTATTTTCAATATTTTAATAGATCGGTCCCATTCAACCGGACCCAGAGACGTAGGCCTCAAGCGCCGAACTCCGTTATCAATTCTTGCGTCACATTGCTGGTGAATCCTCTTCATTTCTTTCAATATTTGCACAATACTTGCAGTTTTTATTCTTTTATTAAAAATACAAAAAGAAATAATGCACAATTTTTACATCGAAAATCAATACAAAGCAAAAAAATGTGTGTGCACAATTGCTAGTTAAATTTGGTTTTTAGATCACATTTACACTTGTAGCTTGTTATCCAAACCTTACTGATTTATCAAAATTGTGTCATTACGATGTATGTTTTCCTTATATTCCCTTTGTAAAATCAAACAAGAATCCCCATATTTTCAAAATTTCTATTTTCTTGTTGTTATGATGCTTGAATCAACATGTGACCTTCCTTCCATTTGGAGTTCTATCACACTATCTAGGTCTAAGAATTTAGACCCAACAATGCCAAAAATGACTAACTATCACATGGTTCCTCACACTTACAAAAATAGGGAACCTAAGTTTAGGCATTCACATCAAAATATGCCCATCACGAATAAACCTTGATTGGTTCTTCACGCTAGAGAACTCATTCGGTTACCCCTTTCCCCACCTTCATCTCATAGTCAATGGTATGATTCTTATGATTCTAATCCATGTTATTCTTTTGATTCCCCTCAATCTCTTGATTCCTCTCAATATCCTTGTCGATGATTCTAATCCAAACAATTATTTTGATTGCCCTCAGTCTCCCGAGACTCATTCAATTGACTTTTTCTAAGGAATAATCAGTGGTTATGCTAAACAAAATTTCCCTCCTCTAAGGGTTTGTGTCACCATAAATTCTCCCCATCAAACATCTAATTCAACTCCCGAGTCGCAGTCTTAGTTTTCTTCACATGACCCCTTTATCAGTCACCTCAATGATATATTCCTCCATTGAATATCTGTGTGACTCAAAATTTCTCTAATCAATCATCCAAGTCAACCCCTACGTTGTAATCCACTGATTTTACACAATCCTCTTTTTCTACCTGCACTATGCCATCTTCTAGGAAAACCAATACCAACCCATTCTAAATCCCCATCTTCTTCCACTTGCATGAGACATATAAATCCAAATCTACTTCATCTCTTGAGTCATATTCTTCTATCAATCATCATCAAACATCTTCTAAATCTTCCACAATTTTGGACCTCTTTCTTCCAATCAACCTACTATGGTCGACCAACAATGACCCATACCGATCAATTTCTTTTAATGAAGAAGCAATCAGAGAATTCATGGGGATACATAATGACATTCCTCTAGAGGATCATGAGAAAGGATTCTCTTTTAACCTCAATGTTTTTACGTATTATAGGGAAGAAGTTGAGTCCTTTGATCGAAAAACAAATAAATATCCTAAGATCATCAAACTTGATCCTCTTCTTGTTCTTCCATTTTCACCATCCCCATTACATGGAGAAACTCTTAGGTTTGTCATTGATCCTTGGCCTATCTTCTCATCACCCCATCATTCTTTACATATCATGATTCCTCAATCACAATCTCTCCTTGGGTCACCTTCTAGGAGCCCATCATCTCTTATATGTGGGCCACCTCCTAGTATCCCTTCATCTTCTATTTGTGGGTCACCTCCGGGTATCCCTTTATCCTCTATTCTTGGGCCACATCCTAGTATCCCTTTATCCTCTATTCTTGGGCCACATCCTAGTAGCTTTTCATATTTATACTTAGGCCACATCCTAATAGCCCTTCATCTTCTATTTTTGGCTCACCTCCTTTTGGTAGCCCATCCTCTTCAATCCTTGGACCATATCCTCTTCATTCATCATATCATCCTTCTATCAATGACTGTGGCAAGCCCACCATCATCCCTACCATTCCTATCATCAATCCTAAACATCCACTTTCTTCTCCCACTTCTCGAGATCAGAAAAATCACACATTAGCTTATATGAAACCCAAACAGTTTCTTTATCAAGCTAAGATCAAAACTACAAGAGCTCTAAAGCTCCCAACAAGTTAAACAACCATAAAGTTAAAAATCAAACGTGATTCAAGAATACACACCAACGCAACCATCAATTATGGCGTAAAGTGCATAAACCTATGGATGGGGAACTCAAGCCCCCACATGCCAAATCCATGTTGAAAAATAATTCATAGTCATTTATTGAGTATGATCTCACCACGATCATCGAGATTGGAGATAATATGACTCTTGATAAGAAAACACTCCTAGTCTCCCTTATAAAGGAAATTGCAAACATTGTTATTGGATCCTATCACGCAGAGTGACATTGTTGGTCCTAAATTCCCAAAAATAAAAATAAAATAAAAAATACAAAAAAAAAGAGAAAACATTACAAAAAAATCAAAGGTACAAAGATCAAACATTACAATCATGTATTGCATACATATGGATGTTTTTTCCTTCCTTTCTTCATATTCCTCTGCAAGTCTCCACAATGTTCATCCCTTCGATGATCTTTTGGTTAGTCTATTCATGCTCATTGTGACATTTATCTCTATAGTATTCGTTTGACCTTGGTCTTTCATCACCTTGGTAAATTAAAAAATGACTAACCTCTTAGAGATCCTATCACTATCTACATCTAATAAACTTGTTGCGAAGAACTTTTGGATGTATTTGTTGACACTAGACAATGTCATCATCGCAATCACTTCCATATCCTTCCATCAAGCCATCAGTGGTTCTTAACCCCTTATCAAAACAATCAAGAGAGCTAAAATAATTTTTAGAAAGAAAAATCAATTTAAAAAATCAAAAGAAAAGAAATATATAACTCTCTCTTGGGGTATTTCTAGTATCTCTATCAAGGCTATGGACACCTGGCTAGCAAGAGAGAAATGTTGCAACTAGAATCAAATACATCTTCATTGGGGCTATGGACGCCTAGCTAGAAATGGAGCAATGTACGGCTCTCCTTCCACCCTCCATTCATAAATCACCTATCAAAATAAATCATTCCTACACATTGGCTAGCATGTCTTCACTTGTTGTCTATCAAATCTTCCCTTCAAGAAGTAATTAATTTCCACATGCACACATTGGGTCTCTATGAGAAAACATGATTAGTATGTTACTAGGTGTTGTTTGGACCTTGTTCAAACTCTTACTTTAGTCCTTATTTTGACTCATGATTTTTGCCTTTGGCTAATCACCTTTTCATTGCAAGGCTTCTAGCTACATTTTCCATATCCTTCCATAGCATTCACACTATTCTTCTACTTTGTTTAGAACATCCATGTGTATAAGATTTCCTTTTTACCATGTTTATGGGAACCTTTGTCCCCTTTTAATAAAATAATCTTCTACTTATTTTCTATCATATGTTTCTTGGCTAGCTTGCATTGGGGGCATGATCACTCCTTCTTATCACTTCATTAGTTTGAGTTCATCATCATGTTGAACCTATCCTTTGTGGCCTTGATCCAACATATCTTCTTCTTGTATATATGCGCAAATATTTTCCCTTGTATATTCCCATCTCTTGTTGGGGAATCTTTGCATCTTCATTTTTCCTGTACATAGCTTTAGAAAACTTTCAAAAAAACCCTAAAAACATCGTCAAAAATCATTAAAAATCTAAAAAATTGGTATAATTCCAAAAAAACAACCTAAAAATTCACAAAATTCAAAAATCATAAAAATGGTAAAATTTTCAAAAAAATCCTTTAAATTCAAAAAATTCACAAAATTGGTAAACACCGCATTTCCCAAAAAAATTTGTATCTAACATAACACAACATCCTCAAACATCAAAAATCATCCTACAAAACAATCTTTCTTTGGTTCTCACATGTTCTTGTGTGTGACTTGTGGATCATTTTGGTCTACCTCCATTAACAAAAGTTGATTCGCCTTACTTATGTTTGTACTTCCTCTTGCATAAATGAGTTGCGTATGGTACTATTTCATAGGGCACATCTAATTTTTCATGGGACTTCCATGTCCTCCATTTATTCACCTTGCAATGTATTGTTGCTTGGGGTGTCATCTTTAACCCTTGTCATATAACTCAAACAGGTGGAATCTGAAGCTAGATAACAAAAACATTGGTACAATTATCTTGAATGTTGTTTGTTTGAGTGTATTTATCTATACTTGTTTGGTTGTTTGTCTTCTTGTTTACTTTCTCATAAAACATTGTGTTTTGTATGTTGTTTTGAGTCATTCCTTGCATGTATATATATATATATATGTGTGTGTGTGTGTGTGTGTGTGTGTGTGTGTGTGTATGATAAAGAGTCGATGGCGTAGATCATATGAGAAAATTGATCAAATAAAATTTGTTTTTATATCAATTGGATGAAAGCTATCTCCATTTATCTTCATCTTCATTTTTCTTCCTTATCATCTTCTTCTATTACAATTTTTTTCAAAAAAACTTGGGGATAGGGATTATTTTTATCCTCCCTCCCCATCACATTTATTTTTTTGTTTCCTTCATCTTTTTCAATTGTTGATCAACCTCTTCCATCACCCCATCAACATTCGAGGGGGAATCCTTCATTCTACTAATTTTCCTTTTATCCCTTCAAAATTTACTTGTTTGTACTTTTCTACTATCTTTGAAATGGCATCACTTACACCACCCCAAAGAGGGGAAAATGTAGACACCTAAAATCTACTTACGTAGTTTTAATACTTAAATTGGGTGATTATCCTCTTTCCTGTCATTTGGACAATTGATGACATTTCATCAAATAAACACCTCTTCTCCTCTCATTGGGTCAATTAACGATACTTTGCTAATTAACCATACTTTGCTAATTAACGATACTTTGCTAATTAACCATGTTCTTTACTCTTTTTGTTGATATATGGAGCTCAATTACTTCAGTTTAGCATGCTATATAAACTTGCTTTGAAAACACATCAATCGCGTCATTTATGAAGGGGGTGACATCGGTCACATGACCATGACCAAAGTCGGAAACCGTAAGTAGGAACCAAGTGTCGGTTACTTGTGCATGAGTGTTTTATTTAACTCACGGGAATTAGATCTAATTTTAGTATTAAATCATATCTATTGATTGTAATTACATGGCTAAGTGCCCTAAGTTTGTATAAGGTATTTATAAGCTAGAAATCTAGGGTTAGAAGAGAGAGTTAATGATTATTATGGAAATAATTGTGTGAGAGAGAATTCTTGGAGAAGAAGGAGAAGCTTGAGAGAAAGAAAGTATTGTACATCGTGAGAGGTGTGGAAGATTGTATATCTTCTGAAAGATTTGGATAATATATTGGCTTGTTTCTTGGTGGATGTAGCCCACACTGGGTGAACCATTTTAAATCTAGTGTTGATTCATATCTCTTTTTTTTTGTATATTTCTTCCGTGGAATATCCATTTTTATTGCATGTATTCTTAGATCTAATATATTATCTATACAACCTTGTGATAACCCCAACAACTAGTATCGAGATTTGTTTGTGGGTTTTATGTGTTAATGATTTACTCACAGAGGATTTTCTCGATTGAGTGGGAGCTACAAAAAATGGCAGAATAAAATAAACACAATGTAGAGAAGTTTGACGGATGAAATTATCAATTATGGAATATGCAGATTGAGGATTATTTGTATCAAAGAGATTTACTTACCGTTGGATGAAAAGTCTACACCTACGAAGATGACTAATGAAGAATGGAATATTCTTGATGTAAAACTTTGGGATCTATAAGATTGAGCCTGACAACATATGTGGCTTCCAATATTACGTAGAAGTAACATTACTAGAGAGTTAATGAAATCTCTTGCTAATTTATATGAAAACCTAGTGCTTCAAATAAATTTTATTTGATGAAGAAACTATTTAGTTCTAAGATGCATGAAGGTGGATCTGCATCTAGTCATTTAAATGATTTTTGATCTATTGTAAATTAGTTAAAATTGGTTGATATTTTGTTTGATGATGAAGTGAAAGCACTTTATTCTTATATTCTTTCCCGATAGTTGGGATAACTTGGTAATGGTTGTTAGTAATATGGCATCTCGCTAATAATATTTTGAAGTTTGATGATGTGGTTACTATAATCTTGAATGAAGAAATTCGTAAGAAAAGTACAGAGAAATCATCATCTGGGAATGCTTTGAATGTAGAAAGCAGAGGCAGAAGAAGGAGAGATCTAAGAGTAAGAATAATGGGAAATCAAAGTCAAAGAATGGCATATCTAAATCTAGAGGTAAGGGAATTATCTTGTTGGAATTGTGGAAAGAAAGGACATGCAAAGAAATATTTTTGGTCAAAGGATAAAGAGAACCAACACCTAGAAAAGGTAAAGAGGCAAATAAAGAGGCAAATATTGCAGTAGAGGTAATGCAAGATGCTCTTATTATTTCTTTAGATAATAGAATAGAATCATGGGTTTTAGATTCAGGAGCTTCTTTCCATGCAACCCCTAATAAGGGTTATTTCAGAAATTATGTCCAGGGAAATTTTGGGCATGTTTATTTGGGTGATGATGAACCTTACAGTATTATTGGTAAAGGGAAGTTCATCTAAAATTACAGAATGGAAATACATGGGTATTGAAAGATGTGAGGCATGTGCCAAGCCTCAAGAGGAATCTTATTTCTGCAGGGAAACTAGGTGAAGTTGGTTACATGGTTACATTCACAGCAGACTCTTGGAAAGTCACCAAGGGTGCCTTTTTGTGGCAAGAGGCAAGAAGGTAGGAACGTTATATTTATCTACATGTGTTATGATTCCTTTTCTGTGTTATCTACTTCAGATTCAGATGCATGCATGTGGCATAATTGGTTGGGCCATATGAGTCAAAAAGGAATGTAGATCTTAAAGGCTAAGGGTAAGTTATCATATTTGAAATATTTAGATCTTGATTTCTGTGAGCATTGTGTCTTTGGAAAGCAAAAGAGAGTGAGATTTCTCAAAGTTGGGGCAACTAAGAAGGAGTAGAAATTGGAGCTTGTACACTTAGATGTGTGGGGACCAGCCCAGGTAGCTTCTCATGGAGGATCTCAGTATTATGTTACTTTCATTGATGATGTTATAAGAAAGGTATGGGTTTATTGTATTAAACATAAATCTGATGTTTTTGAGACTTTTAAAAGATGGAAAGCCCTTGTTGAGAATGAATCAAATTCAAAGTTAAAGTGTCTTAGATCTGACAATGGTGGTGAATATTGTAGCAAGGCTTTCAATGATTATTGTTCAGTGAATGGAATACGTAGAGAAAGGATGGTTCCAAGAACACCACAAGAGAATGGTGTTGCAGAAAGAATGAACAGGACAATCATGGAATGTGCTAGAAGTATGAAGATACATGTTGGATTGTCCTTACAAATTTAGGTAGAAGTAATTGATACAACAGGTTTATTTGATTAATCATGGGCCTTCAAGTTCACTAGATGGAGGAATACCAGAGGAAGCTTGGACCGTAAAAGAGGTAGATCTTTCTTTTCTTAAAGTTTTTAGTTCATAAACTTTTGTGCATATTGATAAGGAAAATAGAAAAAATGGATGTAAAATCCAAGAGATGCACTTTCA
Organism: Taxus wallichiana var. yunnanensis; assembly: GCA_018340775.1. Lineage (NCBI taxonomy): Eukaryota > Viridiplantae > Streptophyta > Pinopsida > Cupressales > Taxaceae > Taxus > Taxus wallichiana. Next base: position 243,460,214 of record CM031237.1, read on the forward strand.
TTGGTTATGATTTGGTGATTTTGGATTCCATTTTTGGGATTTAGATAATTCTAAAATTATTAGAGTCATGACATTGAATGGAATGAAAAGAGAATATACAGGATCAAATTTTGATACCCAAGGATGAATTAGTTGAGAAGTTAATGAATGAAAATGAACTCTTGGATTTAAAACTTATACCTACCTAGGGTTACACAAGAATCGGCAATTGGTGTTATTTGAACCCTAACCAAATATTGGTCAAACGAACTGTATCGCTTATAAGATCCAAACCAACATCGGTTAGCGTAACCAACGCGTCGGTCACTATCAGAATTGGAAACAAATGTCTAGGAGGTCTAGAATGAGCCTCCGACCCCCAAACTCATGTGAGAAGGTCACAAAGGGTAAGTAAACCTCTAGAAATATTTACACCTTTTCTATCTTATTTATTATTGACTGATAATGGTGAACCAGAAAGTTTTGAAGAAGCAATGCAGGATGAGACCCATGTATAGTGGGAGCATGGCATGGATGAGGAGATGGACTCCTTGGAACAAAACCAGACTTGGGATTTGGTTAAGTTGCTAGCAGGTAAGAGGACATTGCAAAACAAATGGGTTTATAGGATCAAGGAAGAAGAGGGTGGATAAAAAAGGTACAAGAAAAGGCTTGTAGTAAAGGGATTTGCACAGTAAAGTAGGTATTGACTTTGGTGAAATATTTTCTCCTATTGTTAAAATGAATTCCATACGTACTGTATTGAGTATAGTTGCAGTAGATGATTTGCATTTAGAGCAACTAGATGTGAAGACGGATTTCCTTCATGGTGATTTGGATGAAGATATTTATATGCAGTAGTAGCCACTTGGGTATGAAGTCAAGGGTAAGGAGAAATTAGTGTGCAGGTTGAAAAAGAGCCTATATGGGCTCAAGCAAGCTCCAAGGAAATGGTACATGAGGTTTGATAGTTTCATGCATGAACATGGTTACTTGAGATATGAATCTGACCATTGTGTTTATTTCAGAAGCTTGAAAATGGGAGCTATATTAATTTTTTTATCAGTATGTGGATATATGTTATTACATGATCTAGTATGCAAAACATTGGTGAGCTTAGGGAAAGCTAGCTCACACATTTGTTATGAAGGATTTAGGAGCTGCAAAAAGAATCCTTGGCATGTAAATACACAGAGATAGGAAGAACAAGAAATTGTATTTTTCTCAAGAGGATTATATCTACAAGGTGTTAGAAAGGTTTAAGATGCATAATTCAAAACTTGTAAGTACACCTATGGTTGGACACTTCAAATTGAGAAAATATCAGTGTCCTTCATCACATGAGGAGGTAAAATACATGACACAAGTACCATATGCTTCAACAGTTGGGAGTCTCATGTATGTTATGGTTTGTACTAGACCAAACATTACACAGAAATGGGAGTTGTGAGTAGATTTATGGCCAATCCAGTAAAGAGCATTGGAAATAATTCCAATGGATACTCAGGTATTTGAGAGGGACATCTAGCATGTGCTTATGTTATAGAGATTTGGATATTTCTTTATGTGGCTATGTTTATTCGGATATGGTTGGAGATATGGATGATAGAAGGAGCACTACTGGATATATTTTCATAGTAAGTGGGACGGTAGTTAGCTAGATATCAAGATTGCAGAGGTTGTGGCTTTGTCTACTACATAGTCGAGTATATTACAGCTATAGAGGTTAGCAAAGAGATGATATGGATGAGCATGTTCATAGAATATTTGGGAAAGGAGCAAGATGATTGCAAATTTTTCAGTGATAGTCAAATTGCAATTCATTTGGCAAAGAACTTAGTGTTTCATTCTAGAATGAAACACATTCAATTGAGATATCACTTCATACATCATGTTTTGGAGGATGGGCAAATTAAACCGAGAAGATTCATACGAGTGAAAACCCTACAAAAATGCTAACGAAGCCATTAGAAAAAAGAAGTTGGAGCTACACTCTACTTCTTTTGGTCTTCGATTTTGAGACTTGAAGCAGAAGAAACAAAGTTAAGGAAAGGATCCATGAATGACGTTAGACAGCATAGTGTAGTAGTAATTTATCTCCAAGTGGGAGATTTTTGAGATGTGGAGCTCAATTATTTCATTTTAGCATGTTATATCAACTTGAAAAACATAAGAATACATCGACATCGGTTATGAAGGGACTGACATGGGTCACCTATGACCGCATCGATTAGGGATAACCAATATCGGTTAGGGATAACCGGCATCGGTTACATGTGCATGAGTGTTTTATTTAACTCATAGGAATTAGATCTAATTTTAGTATTAAATCATATCTATTGATTGCAATTACATGGCTAAGTGCCCTAAGTTTGTAGAAGGTATTTATAAGCTAGAAAGCTAGGGTTAGATGAGACAGCTAATTATTATTGTGGAAATAATTGTGTGAGAGTGAATTCTTGGAGAAGAAGGAGAAGCTTAAGAGAGAAATTATTGTACATCATGAGACGTGTGGAAGATTGTACATCTTCATTTTATATCTACCGAAAACTTTGGATAATAGATTGGCTTGTTTCTTGGTGGATGTAGCCCACACTAGGTGAATGACGCGTTAAATCTGGTGTTGATTTATATGTCTTGTTTTGTATATTTCTTCTGGTAGAATATCTACTTTTATTGCATGTATGCTTAGATCGATATATTATATGTACAACCTTGTGCTAACCCCAATACTTTTCTTGGTCAATTGATGACACTTCGTCAATAAACCACCATTTTTCCTCTATTCCCATTAATTAATTACATTTCGCTAATTAATTAGCCTTCCTATCACTCAAGATGTTGATTAACGACCTTTCGTTAATTAATGTTTGCTTCTACTTGGGTTAATTAATTATTATTAATTAATTACGCTCGCTACTCTAAATCAATAAATCATCGTTTATTGGATCAAATTCCTCTCTTACATCCCCCAAATCATACTAATTTTCCTCTAATTAGCTTCTATAAGCTTACATCTACCTATTAATTAATCACACCTAATTAATTAAAACATCCCTCAACTCCCATGAGTTACTAATGACAAATTAAACTCTTTTAAATCAAACTTACCTTTTCCAAAGCATGCTTATCCATTTCTAATCTTGTTTTACCCTTATCCCACATGCACCAAGATGCAAAGCTCTCTCAAACAAGAAGGTTATATAAAGAACCCTCCTTCCCTTTCTTCTTACACCTCATTTGCACTAGTGAAAACTATAGGCATTTTGATTTGAGCCATTCTCCATTGTTGAAATAGCTTCTCCATCTTACATCCATTCTCTCAAATTGAGGAGCATGGTAAGATCCAAAGATGGCCTTGTATCCATTTCTTGGTGAGATCTCATCCTTAATTCTTGAGGCCAAAAACACCAATTTTATTGCAAAATGATCTAATTAGGTTCATTCTTTACGTAGCAATCATAAAGAGCATGAATGGCTTAATATTTAATGTTTTAATCATGTTTATGCATTGAAGAAGTTTTTTTCCCTTAAGCTCTTATCTTGATGGTTCTATAGTAGATTTAGCTTTTCTTTGAAATTACTAGGTGTTAGTTTCTTTCCATTAGCATTGCATGTTTATTATTTTCACAACTACCCGTGACTACAACTTGGACGTGACTTAAATAGATCAAACACATAGATTGTCATGAAAGATACATACCTTGACATGATGACTAAAATTTCTACTAACACATTCATTCATCAAGATTTCTTGGAGAAGTTGGTTTTCTCCTCTTTCTCCCTTTCAAAATTAGCTTAATCATTCAAGCTTTACCTCGGAGTTGATATCACTCCCAGCTTTTTCTCAAGTAGATGTTCAAAGGTATGTTTTTGTATAGGATTTGTCAAAATTTATGTTATTTTCTCCTTAGTAGATGCATTGTTTACTCACTTCATCTCTTAGGTAATGATATTTAATAGGGATGTTCTTGGTTTTAGAATGCAAAACTAGATTCTTGGACACACTTTGCTTGCACTAATATTATCATAATGAATAGATGTAGGCACATCACACTTTACCTTGTAGTCTTCAAGGGTTTTTATCATCCATATCACTTGAGAACAACATTATGCAATCAGCTACATACTCAGCTTCATAATCAGATCCATAATAGATTGTTTCTTTCTTGACCAAAAAATAAGGCATCCTCCAATAAATAATGCACCACCACTAGTACTTTTTCTATCATCCATATACTTTCCCCCAATCAAATCGAGAAGGCACTTATTTCAAACATTTCACTTCTTGGATACCACAAACCAAATTTAATAGTCCCTTTAATATATCTAAAGATCATATTTATTGCTTGAAGATGTGACTCTATAGGATCCTCTTGAAACTTTCCAACTAAACCAATAAATTGCACAATATTTATTCCAGAGGTAGGCGGTTTCATAAAGAAGGTTTCCAATCATAGATCTATAATCTAATTGATTCACTTTAAGGGAATCATCTTCCTTGTTGAGTTTACATCATGTAACCATGGGAGTACCAAAAGGATTTCAATCATCCATTTGAAACTTCTTAAACATATTATTGATATACTTGGCTTGAGATATGAATATACCCTCATTTTATTGACTCACTTGTAATCCAAGGAAAAAGAAAGCTCACTAAGCATAGACATCTCAAATTATCTCTTCATAGCTTCAAAAAATCATGGGTCATGAGTTCATTACCTCCACTAAATATGATGTCATCCACATAAATAACAAAAACAATCAACAAATGATCTCCTTCACTTTTAATATACAAGTTGTTATCAAAAACTCCTCTCTTGAAACCTTTCTCAATCAAATACTTTTCAAGCCTTTCATACTAAGCCTTAGGGGATTTCTTTAGGCTAGAAATGATCCTTATTTAGTTTTCATACATAATCTTTCTTATCAGTCAATGAAAAACCATCAGGATGCTCCATATAAACTTCCTCATCTAAGGTAACCATTCAAGAAGGCAGATTTTACATCCATTTGATAAAATTTAAAACCCTTAAACCCAACATAAGCTAAGAATAATCTTATTGATTTCCATTCTAGATACATGAGAAAAGGTCTCATCAAAATCAATTCCCTCAACTTGTGCATATCCCTTACAAACCAATCTAGCTTTGTTTCTTGTGACTTCTCCATCCTATCATTAAGTTTGTTTCTAAAAACACCCATTTAGACCCAATGACATTCTTATCCTTTGGTCTAGGTACTAATTCCCAAGTCTTATTCTTTTCAATCTGATCTAGCTCTTCATTCATATCCTTTATCCAACATTCATCTTTGCTTGCTTCTACTACATTCTTAGGCTCAAATTTTGATAGAAAATAAGAATTCTCTTGGTTTTGAAGACTTACCAATTTCCTCCTTGTAGTAACTCCAACATCTTTCTTTCCTAAGATCTGATTTTCAAGATGATCTCTCCTAATTTTCCTTGATGGATCCTTGGTGTCTTTCCTTTCTTTCTTCATCATCTTCTCCTTTATTTTCTTGAGCAACATCATCTTCTTCTTCTTTAGGATCAGTCTCATGAGATGTTTCCTTTGACTTGTGAATGGATCTCATAGGATAAGATTCATCAAATTTCACACTTGCACTTTCAACTATTGTTTTCAACCTCTTGTTATAGAAAATATAAGTTGAACTTCTTGAAGAATAACCCAAAAATATACCTTCATCAGATCTAGAATCAAACTTACCTAGATTTTCTTTATTCCTTTTGATAAAGCACCTGCATCCAAAGACTCTAAAATGTTCCACATTGGTTGGTCTTCCTTTCCATAATTCATATGGATGTCTTATCATTATTCACTCTTAGTTGACATCTATTAAGAATATAGACAACAATACAAATTTCTTCCTTCTAATAACCATCAGGTAATTTAGATTCATTCAAGATAGTCCTTTCCATATCTCTTGAACAATCATGTTCTTCCTTTCAACTACACCATTTTGTTGAGGAGTTCTAGATACTGAAAATTTCTCTTGATGTCATGAACTCTACAAAACTCATCAAAATAATATGACCAAAAACTCCTCCATTATCTAATCTAATGCACTTTATCTTTCCATTTTTCTCATTTTCAATAAGATCTTTAAAAGACTTGAAAACATCAAAAGCATCTGATTTGTTTCTCAAGCAAGCTACCCAAGTATATCTAGTAAAATCATCAATAAGAAGCATAAAATAATAATCACCTGAAGTGATTTCAATCTTCTCATAGACCCACAAATCAGTGTGAATCAGCTAAAGTGGACTAGTGGTGGATTCATGTTCATTTTCTTGAACCTTCTTCTAGTTTTCTTCCCATGAAGACATGCTTTGCATAAAGTATCCTCTGGTTTGTTGATTTTTGCATATTTCTCACATAATTGTTAGAGCTGATCTTGAATGGTTGTCAAATTTACATGGCCTAATATTCTATGTCCATAACCAATTATCATTCATCTTACTCATAAGACACTTTTCTTTGTTGACTTCCTTAAGAATATACATGTTATTTTCAGTTCTCTTAGCCTTGGCAACAAGCTTACCTATTTCTCTTTTCTTAATTTTTCAACCCTTATCATCAAAAGATAGAACATACCCTTGTTTTCACATTTGGCTTACACTGAGTAAGTATGTTGTGCTTCAAACCTTCAACATATAAAACATCCTTGGTGAGGGTTTTTCCATTATCCAAACTCAAAGAACCTCTCCCTACAATATTTATGGCAGAATTATCACCAAACCTAATAGATCCTAAAGCATTATTTCTTAAGGTAATAAACTTACTCTTTTCACCTATCATATGAGCTGAACACCCACTATCAATATACCAAATCATATTTTCATCTTGACTATGAAAATTAGTTTGAGAAATTCCACATATTTCATTATTCTTCAAGATGGATGAGGATGATGTACATACTTTATAGATATCATTACATATATCAAACCTAAATTTTTCAAATAAGCCCTCATTCTGATCATGGGAAACATTCCATCTCACATTTGATAATAGTCCATGATAGTGCTTCAAAAGATCTCCTTTCAAGTGATTAAACTTCTCCAAAAGGACCTACTCTGATACCAATTGTTGGAAGAAAATGACTAGAGTGGGGTTAATCATTCCTTTCAAAATTAATTTCAATTTCATAGTACCACTTAAACCATTAAACAATTAACCATCCATTAATGTGTGCACAACATCATATAACATGCATTCAATTAATCAAGAACAAGATAAACAATCACCATAAAAAAATATAGTGGGAAACCCTCAAGGGAATAAAACCCACTAAAAATTATGATTATATTACTCAAATCAAAAGTATTTAGTGAAGCATCAACTTCACAAGGAGCACCAACCCCTAGTTTAGTAGAGCACCAACCCTATGAGGAGCACTAACCTCTAATTTTGTGAAGCACCAACTCCACGAGGAGGCTACAACCCCCAAGATGATCAAGAACCAACTCAACCATATTTGAAGAAGATATATGATGTCTTTTTTTCTACCATAACTAATAAAGATCACCAATTCATCTCACTCAAACCTTGTTCAAACCCTAGTTTCTCAAACTTTCACTATCTTTCACTTTCTTCACTTCTCTTTGCTTCAAACCCTTGCACACAATCTTGAAAAAATTATTCAAAATTTCATTCACTCTCTAAGATCTCAACACATGCCTTTGTACCTATAAAATCACTCACACATAGGTCACACTTTTCACATATGCACAACTAGTTCAAAATAACACCCAAAACATCACTTTTATATGCTCTTCATGATTCAAATTCAAACTAAGTTGGTTTCCCTCCTTTTTTAACAAATAAACTTAATAAAATCACATTTTAATCATTAAAACATTCACATATGACCCATATAGGTCGGCCATGCCCAAAACCTCTCATCTTGCACCAAAAACTCAAAACCCCATCACAAGATGAGTAAAATCCACAAATCACAAAACCATGATTATTCAAGCTCAAAATTCACCATACATGTTTAATATATCATATAAGCACCAATTATGGTCACAAATTTTCTTTGAATAATCAAATAAATCATAACATGGGCCCAAATAGTCTCATATCCTTCACCAAACAGTTGTTTCCAACACTTGCTTTTCCTTTGGGCCTCAAGACCCCTCAATATGAACTCAAATATGGAATGTAAAAACTCAATGAAATCCTCCTTATACATTATTAAATAACATATCCATGCAATGTTAGAACTCATGACACATCCATGTTCAAACCACAACTACTTTCCTCTTCTCCAAATCATGTTCCCCAGAAACCTATTTTGTAAACTCAACTATTTTACACCTTTTTGACACTTTCAAGACCTAAAAATTCCTTAAATAGGAATATTTTTCATCCATATTCACTTTCAATGGTGATATCAACATCAATAATCCATCTCATTCTTCAATTCACTTCATTCTTTTAGCAAAAATTAATTATGTCCTTAAAACCAAGAAACCTTCATCTCCACAAACTGACCTGGATGACCCATAAAATATCATCATCATGAGAAAAAAATTATACCATTTGAAATACTATATGAATCATCTTTCCATAACATATTGAAATCCTTCCAACTCTAAGTGGAAGGCCTTTAACCAAGCTCATCTCTGCAAACTTTCCTGAAACTTCCCAAAACTACCCTTTGACTAGTCTTCACAAATAGGGAAGCACACTTCACCATTTAACTACATCAAAATGACCTAAAAACACCATTTACATCAATAAAAATCACATAATCAAAATAATGTCCATTTATTTTGTAAATTCTTTGGACAACCTTGTCCCAAACTAAACTTCTTTAGAAATAGGCAATTTGAGTGGGGTCCACTCATCACCACAATCTATACCATACCTTTATGAAACTTGGAAGAGTCCTATACATCATAAAATCATCTTCCATGCACTATCAATAAATTATGGCTACTTAGTCTAGAAATTTCTCTCATACCTCTTTTGAGCTAGGGTTTCAAGCACACAAAAAGTAGTTTACCTTCTTAACATTCATTCATAAAAATTGATGATTAAATGACCTAATTATTTTGTGAAACCTTATAAAATAAATTTAGAAACATCCCTGAAATCCACAAGGTCCCATTAAAATCACACAATTCAAGGTGAGCATCAGAAGGTGCAATTTGAGCTAGAAAACACCCTTTCTTAGACCATGTTTCACATAAAACATCATAACTTACAAAAATTACTTTTAAATGACTCTAATTTTTGTTCAAACATCTAGAAACCTCTTTTCATCATCTCTAATCATTATCATGTCACAAATAGCTCTCCATCTTTCCATCCCATCTCATTTACATGGCTAGCCCTTAGGGTTTTACATTATCTAGGTTAGGGTCAACTAAAATAACATCATAAATCACCATGAAACATATCCAAAAGGTCATAAAATACATGAAACACCATGTAGGACATGCTTTCATGAGCTCACATTTCTCCAAAACTCAACCTCATACCTCCAAGCACCTAGACCTAGTCTAGATGAGCACCTGAAACTTGGACTTCAACCTAAATCTACATTCTGAAACTCATGTGAGTGCCTAAACTCCCCAAACATGCTCTCCATGCTGAAAACATATTTCTCAAGCCACCAAGAAGCTCATACCACCATGCACCATTACTTATTTTAGTTAGGTCACTGATTGGGCTTACTACAACAAGCCATTCTCGTTGAATCACTTCATGCAACTAAAAACACACCCAAAATACCATGTCATTATAATATTGAACCTTCTCTAACACTTCATCATCATCTTCTTTGTTATTCATGGATTTTACATCAATGAAAACACCTAAATAACAAAGCATGCCAACATTTTCTTCATATGAATTTCCCCATTTAACTTCCCTTGTTTCCATAAGTTGGAATTTCTCTAAGTGGAGTTTCGGGAATGATTTGGCCACTTCATCTAAATCTACATTTGAATCTAAATCTCCCTTAGTATCAAAGACTAAATGTTTTGGGAGGGAATTTTTCCACCAATTGGCTCTCTCATTTTTTCACTGACATCTCAAAATTAAGCAATGTGATGTCTTAAAGTGAAACATCTTCTACATATGAAAGGTAAACCTTCATAGTCTAAAGGTTGTGTCCATGTTTTTTAACTTTAAGCTCAATGTTTGTAGGAAGGTTCTTAGAGGTGTCGAGCTCAGCTAGAATTCTAGCATAGGTTATGTGTGTAAAATCAGTGGTTTGGGAGTCAATGTTTAGAATGTTACCCAAAACATTTCCAATGAAGATCAGACATGAATGGTCCCAAAATTCCAGAGGTAAATGAGGCAGTCTAATCTATACCAATTTGCAAGAAAAATATTTAGTGATTGGGTTAAAAGAGGGGAACCAGGGTTTCATGACAAGGTAACGTGATTGACATGCCCAAAGATTTCCAACTATGGTGTCCTTACCAATTATCAAGAAAAAAATGCAATAAATATACCCTTTGCATAGAGATACATATCTAACCTTCTAACCGGAGCGGATCAAATGCTTAGTGATCCATTCATGTAGAACCTGTAGGCTGGTCTAGAATTTGCTAAATCTACGTATCAAGGTGTGTTCCTAGTAATAACATTCATCTTCAAGAACCTCCTCCCCAAAAGTGATGTAGGGAGTTATGGTAGTAGGGGCCATGATTTTTGTCCTTCCCTACAACACTTCTCTAAAGGAGACCCCACCCTCTCATCCACATGGTCCTTCCCCATTGAGTGTAGGAGTAGGGGTAAATTTTCTAGAAATAGTAGGGGAGGCAGGGCGGATCCGCCTCCCTCCTGTAAACATTTTTCTACCCCGATCTTTCAAGGCTTAGCCTATCACTAGGTATGGCAAAAAAAAATCCAATAAAAATGGCATTCACTACACCAACACAAAGAAAAAGTTGAGAAGATCCTTTATCACCCAAATATTCTAGGGGATCTGGTCGCATCAACTTCTGTGGTCGAGAAGGGCCCATAAACTATAATAGGGGGGGGAAACCACCACCGCCACTAATAGTTTCCACCCCCAACCTTATCCAAGGTGTTATTACAAATGACTACCAAAGAGAATTCCAACTAGGATAGCGCCACCCACATCACCTCCCTTCATGGTTAAACCTTGCATATCAGATCCACATCGAAGAGGTATAGGTTTCATGATTCTTTATTCAGCTATCCTCATTGAGTATACTCATCGGGCTACATAAGAGCATCCGAAAGCACTTTGTAAGGAATATTTTTGTTATAGGTATGGATCTATAATCTTATTTTTAGTATTCTTATTATGTATATTATTTACATATTTTAGCCATGTTCAATACCATTTCTATAATCTTAATCTAGTCATTCATGTCATCAAACGATTTTCTATAGCCATTCAAAACTTTAGAAAAAACTCTATGCAAAGGTTGTGACTCTAAATCCAGGTATGGGATCTTCCCAAATATACATTTTATCAAAGTTCTAATGCAACATAATCACATAGCTACCTACTTTCAAAGGTCTCTTTGATATTATATCACATCATATCAAAAAAATCCTTTGTTACAAAAATCACAACCCACTATAAAATATTATCACTACATGTTATTTTGGACTAGTTATCATTGCCTATTTATCTACACACATGTCAAGTTGTTTATATCTTGATCTTATCCATGTGGCGTAGTTACCGGGATGTTTTCAAAAAATTTACATGATCTACATTTGAATGAAAAAAAATGATTCTTGGATCTTGTCAATGTTCCAATCATAGGATTTGGTTTCATCCATTCATTGAGATTCGCTTGCTAAGCAATGTTTATTATTCTATAGATTTAGGGGCTAAAAATATCAATTTGATCTTCCCACTAGTGATCTAATCATAGAAGTGCATGAGAATATCAAAATATGATCATCTATGATCTCAAGTGACCTCCCCACATCTAAGAAATATATCTCTTTGTTTAGATCCATGAAATGATATAGGATCAAGGATATATAACAAAAATTACCACTTAAAAATATTACACGCTAGGATATAGTCTTATACATGGGTTCTATTTGGGACCCTTACTATAGATTAAAACATATTTTTCTTAATAGTTCTATCATTTAAGGTTTTGGCTAATGAAATTCCACCAGTAAAAAATAATAGGGATTATATAGAATCGTTCATAATAAACTAAACAAAATCATTAATTTATACAAGGAACACGACTAAAACATAACATCGCGGAAAATTACATGATAGGAATGCTTAATGAAGTTGTGTTTCAAGGAGGATCTTCATATAGAAGCCTTATTAAAAACAAGCAAATACTCATCTATTTAACTTGAAAAAAATCGTTTATGCCATAAATCCTCAATATAAACAAATTAAATTCACAAATTACTAGTAGAGGAAAAATGTCATTCATCTATAAACAAATCCCGAAATGGTTTAATCCTTTTTCGGATGTAGGTCTACCAAAAATTAGTGTTCAAATTTATCAAAGAGTTTTATTATTGTGATCTAGATTAGAACTAGTATCATGAGAAATTCTAAACAATCTTTCACAAAAATGCACAAATTTTCCATGATGGGTGAATACTTACCCCACTTGAAGGCTATGCACTCAATGATGATACATATTAATCCAGATTATGTCCTCCACCATGAATTATTTGGCTTAACTCATAGTAGATTTCATCCATATACAAACTATCTCTCATTCCCCTTATGTTGGAAGAGGGGCTAATTAGGAGCCAAAATATATTAAATTTCCTCAAATTTCATCTTTAGAAATCTTAAGTTATTTCATCAGGTCCTCATTAGAATTAAGGAAAGAGATCATATTCTTTAGTTTCATCTTTTACTTATAGTTCCATATAGAAAGGAAAGGGTGCAGATTTTTTCTCTTTTCTCTCCACTAGTAGCACATGAATCTCATATATTCTTCACTCTCATAAACCAATAGAACACAAGGATTGAAAAACATCATGATTCAAAAAAAACACTTATTCTATTAAATAGGTATTAATGGATTTCAATCTTATTGACCATCTTTTCCTATTTCTTGTTTATGTTTATTCCTTAATAGAGGGGATCATGCATAGCAATAGATATTTATATCTATTGTTTAGAGTATACGGTGGGAAAAGAATTAAATACCTTTAAAATCTATCATATAACCATCGACCAAACACATTTGTCTTAGAGTAAAAATTGAATTATCCTACAAATAAAAATTAACCAAGGTTTTACAAAGTTGTTTTAATCAAAAATCCACAAATAAAAAAATCATTGGAAATATAAACCCTAGCTAAATGTGTATCCTTCTCACACACATCAGAAGAAAACTCGGATATGTTCAATCAAAGTTTGAACGCTAATTAAACATATCGTAGACTAATAATAAAGTGATTTCAAATGGATTATTTTAACTACTCATGGGCATCAACCACTGCATAAATGTAGGTTATTTCTCCTAGCCTCATCTCTTAGATTTTTCATCTCCCCTGGCTCTGCAAGATCTTATTTTGCTAAGATTGTTATATGGAAATAAGTGAATCTCAAATTTTTTTCAATCAGCTTTTAAAAGTTCTTAAAATCTTTATGCCCAATGTAGAAATCATGCAAATAAAATAGAAAACAACATAAATATTTTGGAAATAAAAATAGAGTATTCCAAACTCAAAACAACACTTCTATGCATAAATATATTTTTCTCTTTCAAAGCTTCAACTCAATACAATTTGTGTATATAACACTTAAAACTACCTCCAATATATAAAGGACTTTCTTCTAAAAAAACCACAACTCTAAACCAGAGCAATCTAAAAATAGAGTTTTTAATTTTTGAATCACTTTTTCCTAAAAATAGGAATAATGTGGATTGTCCTAAATTTAAACTAAAGAATTCTTTAATTTAAACTATATATTTTTCCTAATAATAAAAGGAAGACAAAACTAGACTTTCATGCTTTTTCTAACACTCCCCTTAATTTTTACCTTCAAGATTTTATTTTTTCTCAAGCTAAGTTTACATTTCTAGATATGACATATTCCTGATCTCAAAATCCCAAACAATGTCTCAAATATCAAAACCTTCTTTCCCAACGTTTTTGTAAAGATATTAGTAAACCGATCTCCGTGATTTAAAATTCAAGAAAAAATCATTGTTTTTAACCAACTCCCCGATGAAATGATACCACATGTCTATATGATTTCTCCATTTGTGAAAGATATGATTTTTAAACAATGTTATTCTTGATTTTTCATAAACCATATGTGTAGTATCCACCTAATTCTGTCTCAAGTCTTTCAATATTCTTCTCATCTAAACATCTTGATAGGCTTCTCATGTTGCTGCTACATACTCTACTTCCATCAAGATAGTGTTACTATAGGTTTCTTATTTGATGCCCATGAAACTACACATATTCCAAAGTGAAAAGTATATCCGGATGTGTTTTTCCTATCATCTATACCCCTAAATTATCACTATCTTTATAACCTATGTGTTTGAACTCATTTGATGTTGAATACAAAATTCCATGATTATTAGTTTCACATACATACCTCAAAATCTCTTTTCCATCTTGCCAATGGGAATCTTTAGGTGATTCTAAGAACCTTGAGATGAGGCTCACACCATACATAATGTTAGGCCTTGTGGCTATCAAATACATGTGACTTCTAACTAACATTTTGAATAATGTCGGATCAACAAATGATCCGTTATGTTATTTTCCTATCTTCAAACCTACTACAACTTGTGTTGTGCAATGGCTTATAAGTAAACATGTAAATTTTGTTTTCAAAACATCATAAGCATATTTTTCTTGCAAAATAAATACTCTAGGTTCTTATTGTTTAACCATTTATTTTGAGTCAGTAATTGCTAAAACCATTATTACCGTGTTTAAATGGGCTACTAGTGAAAATGTTTCATTATAATCTACTCCATATTGTTGTGAAAAAATCTTACAACAAACCATGCTTTATGTTTTTGTACTTTAGCATCAACATTATGCTTAGTCTTGTAGACCTACTTCACTCCTATCACATCCTTTCTTTCTGGAAGATCTACCAATTCCCGTGTTTGATTCTTCTTTATGGATTTTATCTCAACATCCATGGCTTGAGCCCAACCTTCATTATGTATAGCCTTTTCAAAGTATACTAGATGTGCATCTCGAGAAAACAATGTAAAAACTAAAAAAGAGTTAGTTGTATCAACATTATAAATCTCATTAAGATTCCTTGTTTTTTGCTGCAAAGGGTTATTTAATGATGGATGGTTTTAACTAAAGGAGCTACTTATGGTGTTCTTTATGGTGTCTCTTGTATGGTTTAAGATGACTGAAATCTTGGAGACCTCCTAGCTGTATATAGAGGTGTAACTTGTGATACAACTTGAGATGCATATCGAACATTCAAGAAGCTACAATATCTTGTTTTTCTATAGTTTCATCTATCATATCATCATGAATAATATTTGTTGCTATATTTACCATTCTCTCATTACTTCCATCCCATGCCTCATTTTCAACAGACTGTGAATCTCTATTGATTATGAATTTCCTAATGACTAGATTCAACGAATTGTAAGCTTTCTTATTCTCTGAATATCCAACAAATACACACTTTTCTCCTTTGTTGTTTAACTTCTTCCTTAGATCATCGGAACATGTTTGCATGCCACCCAACCAAAAATTATGAAATGAGAAACAATGTGTTTCTTGTGAGTCCAATCCTATTGAGAAACCATTTTTTGAACAATTTTCGTTGGGCACTTGTTTAAAAGATAAACAACAGATTATTCTTACTTATGCCCGATACTCATTTTAAATATGCTTTTCCTTCATCATACTTCTTTTCATCTCCATTACTTGTTATATTCTTCATTTTTTCCACACCATTCTCATTATGGTGTATACCTCAGAGTAAACTTCTTGTGGATTCCATGATATTTGCAAAAATTTAGAAATCCATTGAAACATACTCACTCCTATGTTTTTCCTAAGAATTATGAAGCAAGATCCACTTTGATTTTACACTAAGGATATGAACTATTGAAATATATAAAAAGATTCTGATTTGTGTCTCAAAATTACACCCATGTCTTCCTTGTATAGTCATCAATGAATGTCATAAAATATGAGCAACCTTCAATAGAATTTGTTTACATAGGTCCACATAAATGACTAAAAATTTTCACATGATCTAGCCAAGGAAAATTTTAATGACAAATATTCATGATTTGATGAATATTCCATATTTGAAAAATCAAAAAGGCGTATTTTTAGGAGTAGGATAGTGTACCTTTTTCTAAATTTTCCAATATATTTTTTTTTTTGGGGTTGACTTCACCTACTATTGAAAACAACTCCTATATAATCATAGGTATTTTTCCAAGTAGAAGGTATTGTCTCAAGTATAATAGAGTACCAAAGTATAATCGAGTTCAGACGCATGACAAGGAGTGCTAACATGTGATAAGGGTAGTGACATATGACAAGGGTGCTGAATGGTGAAAAGGGTGTTGATGCGCGACAAGGGTAAATACGGGTGACAAGGATGTAAACAAGTGACAGGGTGTAATTGTGTGACAAGAGTGCAACACACGACAAGGGTGTAGATTCACAACAAGGGTTTAGATGGGTGACAAGGGTGTAGACAGCCGATAAGGATGAATTCACGTGACAAGAACATTGTTGTCATGTGACAAGAAACATGTAATTATGAGATAATAATATTCACAAACCCTAGTAAATTTTCCTATGCCACAAAAGTGGTTCTAGGGATATTTTCTAGGGAGTTCCCACCTCCAATTTCCTAGAGGCCTCTTAAAATTATCCTTGATCTAGTTGTTTTTCCAATTGGGAAAGAATATTTATGTTGTTTCCCTAAAATAAAACCTTTAAAAACCTTCTCTAGTTTCAATTAAAGGAAAATATTTTACCATATTGTTTCTCTATCATAAATTCAAACAACCAAAAATTAAATGACCAAACCCGAGATGTCATAGCCACAATTCATCTTTCACAACTAAATGAAAATATTATTAAATTTATTTATCTCCAAACTAAGTTTCGGATGTGGCTTTATCTCTGATGACCGAGCTCCAAACTTGGCTTGTCTAATATTAAACGTAAACATTCTATTACTTGACATCTTGACTTTAGCAATCGACCGAGAACTGGAGCTTTATCCACGATCACACGTTTGTTGTCTTCAATGTAAAACATGTATCCCTTTTTTAGAAATTTACCAATGCTTATAATATTGTGTTTCAAACTTTCAACATAATAAACATCACGCGCATAATCATTTTCTCCCCTTTTTAGTAAGAATGTTTATTGTTCCTTTGCCTTTTATAGACACTAATTTTTATTCCCAAGGGTAACATTTATCTTTATTGGCTGATTAAAATTGGAAAATAAATCTGAGTTACCTAACATGTGATTACCACAACCAAAATCCAAGTACCATGTACATCACTAGGAATCTCTTGTGTTATATTACACAAAATAGATCGATAAAAGGTATTTCTTCAAAGATTCCTTGTGCATGCAATAAACATTGAGCTTGGAGTAGAGCTCCCAACATTATTTTGATTCTTTATATTATGATCATATTGATTTTTATTGCAATCATAACTATAATGTGTATATCTCTTGTAATAGTGACATTGCACATGCGACTTATCATGTCTCTAACCATAACTATGACCTCTTTCACTTGAGTTTGATGGACCATTGTTGTGTCCTCTAGATGAACTTCAGCCTCTTCCTCTATGAATTAACCTTCCTCTTCCTCTTCCATGAATTTATGATATCTGTGATGAAAATATTGATCTAAAATTTCACATGATCTATTCAACCTTTGTTCATGATTTATTTGTCATGCATGCAATTCATCAATTGAAAAATTGACTTAGATTGTTTGTTTCTTCAATAACAACCAAAGGATAAAATTTTGTAGGAAAACTTCTAAGTAACTCCATAATAATCCTTATGTCTTCTGGTATTTTAACCATGGGGTTTAATTTTATCAATTAAACCAACTACAAAAAGTAAATAATGATTCCATGGAATCAAATATTTCATTGACATATTTAAAAATATATTCAAAGTAATTGTAATTTCACGGTTTTTACTTTCTCCTTACCTTGATACGTAACTTTGAAAGTGCCTCATGTTATTTGAGATTTATTGGATGTTTCACTCAGGAAGGATGTTTTCATGCATGGGGGTGATAATGTCAAGTGGGATATCTACCACTGTGGTACACCCCATATTATTTTAAAGCTTGTCCATCAAACTTTATTATGATGATCTTCCACATTTAAGAGTGAAGCGACTTGACCAATTCACCCACCCATATTGATTTGGGTGATCCCTCTCGAGATTGGCTATTAACAATGTTTACATTTGTACAAACTAATATTAAGATTGAGATCAGATTGGAAGATCATCAGATGATCATTGTATTGAATGATAGAGTGAAATAGCTCTACAATCATTTTGTGAAACTAAGGAGTGAAGTGGAAGTGTTGGGTTAAAGTCTTGAGAATTCTTAATACATACAAGTGCTTTATTACAATGGGGTTTTTCCTTTGGGTTTCCCACTTAAATATGGTGTTCTCTCTACTGTCTCTCATTTATTCTTTTCATCTCTCATTATTACATTTTGTAATCTACACAATAATCTATAATCTTTGGCATTTATTTTGTGGATCTATAATTTGTTAATTATGCATTCCTATAAATCCTAACATGGTATCAGAGCTGGTGATTATGTGTGTGCAAGATCAATCTGGAAGCTTTTAATTAGCTAGAGTGAAGAAGATTGAAGTCTATTTATGGATCTGTGAAGCCCTAGTTGTTCCACAGTCATCTTCAAGCTAACCAGGTTTAAAATTCAATTCCCACCTAAATATTTTTGAAAATATTACTTAAATGGTTGTTTAGATCATGTTTGAGAAAGTGTTCTTAGATCTTTGTTTTTACTACATCTAATTTCATTTTTTTAGTTAAATCTATTGTTTGTGATATTATTTTAAGTTTTCATGTTTTTTATAGTCATTAGGTTTTTTTTTATTATGGATCCAAAATATCTCTTTAGATCTAGTTAGTTCGAGCATTTAAATCATCCCATATTTTTAAATTGTTATTTTTTGCTAGATCTACTTTTGTGAAGCCCGATCCAATCATTGATTGCCAAGTGGCTTCATTGTGTCAGTTTTTTGTTTAGATTTTTTTATTTTCTAATTTTGTTGCTAGAAAGCTCGATCCAATCATTTTTCTCCATCTAGCTTCGCATTGTCAATTTTTTATTATTCTATTCATTTTTTGTGAAGCCCAAGCCAATCAGAAGGCTCCACCTTTCTTCACATTGTCAATTTTATTGTTTATCTAATTGTTAGTTGCAAAATACGAGCCAATAAGGGCTTTACAAGTTTCTTCACATTGTTAGACTTGGGTTAAGCTTTCCTTTGTCATTTACAAAATCTGATCCAATAAGAAAGATCCAAGTCACTTTATATTTCATGTTGTCGATTTTATTAGCTTGTTTTTCTATCTTTGTGAAATATGGACTAATAGGATTGCTCCATATTTCACATTGTCAATCCTTTATTATCTTTTTTCACTTTTGAAATCTAAGCCAATAGGATTTCTCCAAGTAGATCCATTATTACACATTGTCAGTATTTTATTTACTTTCTTATGACATATGTGAAGTTTAAGCCAATAAAATTTCTCCAAGTATCTTCACATTTTCACTTTTTTTTAGTTTTTTATTTTTATTTGCAAATTTATCAATAAGAATTAGCCACATTTTTCACACATTTTTTTCATTGTTTTCTATATTTTAGCCACCTTTTTCCATTTTTTAGTCATTTGTTAGTTTTGTGAAAAGTGAGCCATTAAGAAGGCTCCACATGTGTTCAATTTTTTCCTTAGTTTTTTTTTAAAATTAAATTGTGAAGTGTGAACCAATTGAATTTTGACATGTATATTAATTTTTTTTTTTACTCTTTCGCAAAGTTCTCATTTTCATTAGGTTTATTTTTTCTTTGGCTTAGCCACTTAGATTGTGACACTTGTCTTTTAATTTCAACCCAAAATTTATTTTAAATTTTAGCTTATTCCAGGGACTTTAAGTCCTTCCCAAAGAAATCTATTTAAAGTTTGGGGGAAAGATGCCAAGTCTTTTTTTCAATAGCTAGATTTTTGACAAGTGACATTGTTTGACTAAGACTTTATCATTCTCGCTTTGATTGTTTGAAACCAATTGAACGTGTTCACGTTCCTACGCATTTTGTTTCTATTGTGTTAGAGTACGAAAAAGTGAACCAATTAATTAACACCACATGTATACGGTTTTTCTATCTAGTTTTATATTAATTATCTTCCGACTTATTAGTTATAATAATGAAGTGTGAAAGTGCCAATGGAAAAACAACACCTATTTTATTTTTATTAAGTTTCAGCTTTTTTTCAAATCTTATAACCATGTTGTGGACCCTTTAAAGGCATTGATTTTTTTTTCATTGATTTTCCAAGATCATCTTAAGGATCTCTATATTTTAAAGATATCTTTTAGCTCATAATTAATTAAATAATTAATTAATTGGTTTTTAAAGTATGTATTTGACTCGAAGCTCTCTTCCGCTCTAAGCTTTTAAATTGACCTTAATATCGATCAATGCAAGTAATTTTTGATCATATTTAGTTTTAGTTGCATTCGTGTAGCAAATTAAAATATCTATAGCTTGTTTTATGTCTCTATTTGGCTTCTTTAATTCAAATTTTTAGTTGTATTTGTTCATTTTGTTTCGTCAAAGCATTAAAAATGGCTAGTTCTACTAGTTTTTCATGGATAAGTCTCAGTTATTAAATGGAACAAATTATAGCATTTGGAGAGATTTGATTAAAAGCATGTTTTATGGCTAGGAAGCTATGGGATCTTGTAACTGGTGTGGAGACATGACCCACTGGAAGAAAAAAAACCTTAAAAACCTTAGCTCCTTCTCCCAAAGATCTCAGAAGCTCTTTCCATCCTATTTCAAAGCATAAGAGATGAATTTTTAATGCATATAGGTCATATGGACTCCCTACTGATGCCTGGAAGCAATTAGAGACAATGCATGAAGGAATCATATTATCTAAAATAATTAAGCTAATTATGGAATTGTTTACAACTCCCATGAAGGGGATGAGAAAATTGTTAATTATTTATAAAATTAAGAACATTAAAGCTCAATTAGATGGTTATGTAATTGTGAATTGTTTCAAGATAAGATTATGTACTTCATTATTTAGATAAATATTCATGAAAATTTTAGAAATTATATCTCTATCTTAACTCTAAATATCATAATGAGAATGATTTGACTTGATTTAGATACTCTATCTTCTCTGTTAATTCAAGAAGAGCGTGTAATGGAAATTTTGATTCAAAAGAGACTTGCTTCTCAAGATTTTTCTCTCATAATCATAAGTCTAATCAAAATAAGATGAATAATAGTTATCCTAATCAGAATTCCAATATCAAATAAGATTTAAACCCAATCCTAAGTCTAATTCTTGCTAAAAAAATTAGAACTTTAAAGTCAAATTTAATGGAACATGTAACAAATGTGGAAAATTTGGGCATAAAGAGTCTGATTATAGAGTAAAACCTAACAAAATTTTTAAAAATACTAAAACTAGTAAATTTAATAATCAAAAGAAAGATCAAAATCATAAGAAAATCATGCAAATAATGTTGAGCAGTATTATTTCCTATATACTACTTCCCTTTCAACTTCAAATGAAAATGAATGGATTCTTGATAGTGGTGCCTCTAGGCACATGACTTATACTCCTAATATCCTCTCAGATATTTTCAAATGTGAGGAAAATATATATCTAGGAGATAATTCCATCATTAGATTTGTAAGTTATGGAAATGTTAAATTAAAAAATGGAGTAATTAGGAATGTCTTGTATGTTCCTCAACTTGAAAAAGAATATTTTTCTTTCTCTCAGCTAACTAAAGAAAATTGTAAAGTTGTTTTGTTACAAGATAATTGGTATGTAAAAGATAACTCAATAATATTATTACTTCTGGTATTCAAAAAAAAATGGCTTGTATATCTTTGATGGATTTGTGTCTTGAGTCTTACTTTTCTTCCTCTTCTAGGAATGATATTCAACTTTGGCATGAAATATTAGGTCATGTGAATTTCAAAAGTTTATATGAAATGTCTAGAATTAATCTTGTTTGGTCTCCCTAAATTAAAATTTGATCATGAGACATGTGAAAGTTTCTTTGCATGGTAAGAAACATGTTGAACCATTTCACAAACATCATGATCCCAATTCTTCTCAGTTATTAGAACTAATTCATAGTGATGTGAGAGGTCCACTTGAAGTTCCTTCTCTCAGTGGTGCTTTTGTATGTTTTTTTTCATTGATGATTTCTCTAGATGACCTAGTCTTATTTCATTAAGAAAAATTTTGATGTCTTGTCTAAATTTCAAGAATTTAAAGCTTTAGTTGAAAATGCTTCTAATCTAAAAATTAAAAGGATTAGGAATGATAATGGAGGTGAATATGTCAAGAAAAAAATTTGATGAGTTCTTGTGTCATGTGGGATTCAAAGAGAGATTGACTACTCCCTATTCCCATAGCAAAATGGCATTGCAGAAAGAAAGAATAGATTGTCTTAGAAATGGATAGGACTATGATTCATGCATCTAATGTGCCTAAGTTTTTATGGGCAGAAGCTATGAATACTACTATCTATATTCTTAATAGAGTTCCTACAAAATACCTTCATCAAACTACTCCTCATGAAGTATGGACAAAGAAAAAACCAGATATCTCTCACTTAAGAATATTTGGTAGTCCTGCTTCTATCTTCATTCCAAAATTTAAAAGGAAGAAGCTTGATCCAACCTCTTTCTTGTATTTTTTTTGGTTATGGTTGTCAAACTAAAGGTTTAAGAGTTTATGATCCTTTCAAGCATGACATAATAGTTGAAAAAGAATGTTCTTGTCTTAAAAACATTTGTGATGTTTCTCATGAACCCTCCTCTATTTCTCCTAAGATAGAGCCTGATAATCCTTCTCCTAACATTATGGAAATAAAAGTTCAAGAGGTTGATTATCCTGATCTAGATATGATGGAGATTGAGGGGGAGTCATCTCAAAATGTATTGCATCCCAATATTCCTAAATGGGCTCAAAATCTTGTTAAGGATTCTAATCATCTGTTAATCTTAGAAAGGTAACTCATAGTCAACATTCTTATCATGCCTTGATGACCCTCTATGAGGTTGAACCACAATATTTTGAAGAATCCTGTCAAGATGATAGATGGATTCAAAGTTATGAAAGATGAATACAATGCTTTAATTAAAAATAACACTTGGGAACTAGTCCCTCCTCCTTCTAAACGAAGCATTGTAGGATCTAGGTGGTTGTATAAAATCAAGTATAACTCTATAGGAGAAATTGAAAAATTCAAGGAAGGTTGGTAGCTTGTGGTTTCACTCTAAACTTGTCTCTTGACTATGTTGAGACTTTTTCTCCTGTAGCTAAAATGAGCACTGTTAGAATTATTCTTGCTTTGGCTGCCCAATATGGTTGGGAGATTCACCAAATGGATGTTAAAAATGCTTTTTTAAATGGTGACTTAAAAGAATAAATCTACATGCGTCAACCTAAAGGTTTTGAAGAACTTGGTAAGGAACTTTATGTATGCAAGTTGAAAAAGTCTTTGTATGGTCTTAAATAAGCTCCTAGAGCTTGGTATGCTAAAATTAATACTTTCTTTCAGGATCTTGGTTTCTCTAACTATTGTTTTGATAATGATTTATTTGTTAAGTTTGAAAATAATCATATTATCTTTGTTGTTGGCATTAAATATGGGACTCAACCCCACTCATCTCTAGGAAGATCTTCTACATGAGTTAACGTCTTTTACAAACATAGATCATGGTGAATTTGAAATTGGTTTGGGTGCGCTTGTAACCACCTCCACGACAATTAAAACTTCCACACTAAAGACAACGTTAGTCTTTTTGAAAGGTGTCATCAATGCATCCATGTTTTCTTCTAATAAATAGTTGTCACAAATTTCAATGGCCTTCATCGGGTTTAAACTTTTGTCCACCTCAACAATGGATAGCAAGTCATTAAGTTATCCCTTCCTTCCACAACCTTATGTCGCCTCACCCACTATAAAATCTAGGTCAACAACAAGCTCGACTCTGGGTGTAAGGGACGTAATTTGTGGCACTCGGATTTATTTCTTCCTCTCGTACTCCATTCTCAGCAAGATTGTTGTGGTTGGGTATTCTTTTTCCATTGATCCATGACCCACTCTCCCGATCTATTACAATACACCGTTGAATCCTCATAAATGATTTTTTCTTTCAAATCCTCGCTCTCTAGACTCCAAAATGATGGCCTTCGAGAGGAGAATAACTCTAGGGCATTCTGGGAGCCTTATCTAGATAGGGCATGCAATTGGTATGTGAGTTTTTGAGCCTGGTTTCTATCTAACTATGGAGAGAGTGGTTCTTCCATAGAACCATGGTCCACCCTGCATAACTTGAACAAGATCTTCTTCAAGAGAGAAGACAAACAAGAAGCTTCTGTCAAATAGGGCATGGGTGTTGACTTGCCCCAAAATATTCCACTTCTAGCTTCTTACTTGATCAATATTCATTTGAATCCCAGTAAAATATCCCATCAATGCAAAGCTTAATCTTCCATATGCTCTTTGAACCACCGAATCCGGTGCTTTCAACCATGGAGCCTCTAACTTCCACTAAGGTCAATCTTCTACAAAATGTCCTTTTGCTAGTTTTTGAAGAGCTTTGATGCCCAAGAGCTCCTTGTATGTTTCTCCGAGATCGCTTCCTAATTTCCTTCATATGTTGCTCTCCCATGCTCGCGCTCTTGTTCACCCATAAAAGTTCAAGTTATTAGTCCATAGATAAGTTTGGTAGTCTAATTTATTTGTCTATTCATAACCCATAGACAACTAGTTGGTAGTCTAATTTATTTGACTATTACTAGACTTGATATCTCATATGCAATAGGAGTTGTTTCAAGATTTATGCAGGATCCTTATGAGGATCATTAGAAAATGGAAAAAATAATTTTGAAATATATTAAAGGAACAATTAACTATGGTTTGTTTTATTCTTCTTCTAATGATGCACAATTATTTAGCTATTGTGATTTTGATCATGTTAGTGATGTTACAGATAGAAATTCTACTTTTGGATATGTTTTTAAGTTGGGTGCAGGTACCATCATTCGAGTAGCAAGAAGTAACTAACAATGTCTATCTCTTCTACTAAAGCAGAGTATAGAATACTATGAAAGATGTAAAGGAAGTTATGGCTGAAAATACTATTGAATGAGTGCATATAGGCGTCAAAGGAAGCACTAATCTTCTATGTGACTTCTAGAGCTGCATTTCTCTTTCTAAGAATCCAATTCAACATCAAAGTACCAAGCATATTGAAGTTTGGATGCACTTTATTATAGATAAAGTCCTGAATGGTGATATTGATCTCAAGTTCTATTTGCAAAGATCATTGCATATATCTTTATAAAGCCATTGTGTGTGTGAATTTTTGGAAGTTTCATTCCTTGTTGGGCCTATCAGAGTTTCCATTGAGGGGGAGTTTGCATGATAATGCCACCTCTTAATGGTTGTTGTAAACTTCCAATACTTCCTCCATTTTGTAATAATTGAATGTGTCACACCATGTGAAGTTACTTGTAAATCCCAACAAAGCATTAGTTATGGGCATGCCTTAGTTTATAAAAATCCATAATTTGATATAACTATTCATATATAAAGCACTGGTCTTAAGAAATTTTTTATAGGAAGATCTGTATGATTTCCCTTGTTTTCATGTTAGCTCTGAATCACTACTATTGATTCATGGATATGTAAATCCTTTTGTAGAAAAAGGTAAATCTGGCATGTCTTGTTTTGTTTTTTCTTCCCACTTAACATTAAGGGGAGTGTTGGGGTGCTAATGTCAAGTGGGATATCTACCACTATTGTGCACCCCATATTATTTTAATTCTTTTCCATCAAACTTTATTTTGATGGTCTTCCACATTTAAGAGAAAATCAACTCGACCGATTCACCCACCCATATGTATTTGGGTGATCCCTCTCAGGATTCGCTATCACCGACGTTTAACTTTTTACAAATTGAGATCGGATCGAAACACCATCGATGATGATCATTGTTTTGAATGGTATATTGAAATAGCTCTGCAATCATTATGTGAAACTAAGGTGTGAAGTGGAAGTGCTAGGTTAAAGTCTTGAGAATTCTTAATACAGACAGTGCTTTATCATAGTGGGGTTTTTCCTTCGGGTTTCCCCACTTAAATTTGGTGTTAACTCGGCTTTGTTATTTATTATCATCTCTTGTTATTACATTTTATAGTCTCGCACAACATAATCTATAATCCTTAGCATTTATTTTGTGGATCTATAATTTGTTAATTATAGATTTCTATAAATCCTAACATTTACGACAATCACCCACATATCTTGGGATCCGAATAGTCTTTAATGGTTAATGACCAATACTCTTAATTCTTTCCTATAAATTGTGGTGTCTACACTCCGAAAAATATGATCCTAATGTATAAGCCATCTAAATTTCTATCAATTTAAAACCTTCTAAAAATAATGTTTTGATACCGATTTTAAGAAATTAGGAAAATAAAACAACGAACAAAGAAATAAAAAAGAATTGCAAATAAAAACAATGTATTTCAAAATCAAAATAGCACTTATGTGTATAAATATCTTCTTTCCGCCGAGCTTTAGCTCAATACTAATTGTGTATATAGAACTTATAACTACCTCCAATATATAGAGGGATTTCTTCTAAAAATAAACCACAACTCTAAAACAAAGCAATCTAAAAATAGAGTTTTTTATTTTTAAAAAACTTTTCCTAAAAATAGGAATAGAGAAGACTCTCCTAAATTTAAACAACTAAAGCATGCATTTAAGTTAATTTCTAGCTTTTTCCTAATAATACAAGGAGGTAAAATTAGACTTACATGTTTTTTGTAACATCAAACTTTTTTCTTTTGTTTATCAAACTCAATGTTATTATTTAAAAATTCTCCACTTGTAGTTGATCTATAATTGATGCACATAAAACCACATATGTCACACCCAACTTAAATAAACTTTTGTAATTTATTCTTCGACAAGCCTCAACTCATTATACCCACTCTCATTGAATCTATAATTTAATGTAGTCTTATTTTTTAGGCTAATGGGTAAAAATTAGAGTCATTAAATGTCATATATTAGCTTTATATACCTTAAATAATTTTACAATGATGCACACTATAGATTCCCTTCAAAAACTTCTTCGTGTCATACATCTATCTCGACATCATGAAAGAATACGAGACTAACCAATTTCATCCATAAATATTTTGTCAACTAATTACATGCCCCTTATAATGAAAAATTTCATGGGTCATCACCCAATGGATTTGTTGGTACCCAAATCGGTTCTCCTTTATAGTTGAGTAGCAAAATCAACAGATCGAGCAAGATGCCTGAGGATGATGGATCAAGATTTATGTCATTTTGTAGCCGGGAGGGATCTCATCATCTCTTTGTCACTTGAGCTTGGAAAAGTCGGGTAGCATCATGTTGAGGGTATGACCTACCCTCCTACTTTAGGCTTTGCCTTCAGCTAGGGTGAGAGGACCCATTCGTAGTCTGTATTTGTAAGGGAAATGAATATATCAACAATTTGACACTCCTTTGTAAATAAATTGAGAAACAACCTTGGGAAGACATGGTCAATTCAACAAATTCTAACTCTCATGAGTTGTCACTTATACAAAGTGCATTTCTCCTAAAATAAGGTTTAGACTACTAACGATAGCATGGAACCAACTTGCATTTGTATATTTTAGCTTTAATGAGGCAAACATGGGTAGTTCTGGTAGGATTTGTTGGTCTAAATGTATTTGGTTGGGGAATTAAGTAGGATAAAGTTGATTATACCAGATCTCAAAGAACTTTTAACAAATGTTAGAAATCTACCAAGTAAAAGACAAAAACACCTCAAATAGCTCACAATAATCCTTCAACTAGAAGATGTTCATTCATGGAAGCCCAAGAATGCACGGTTTCACACAATCTTTAAGGATTCAAACACAAATCGCATGTTGAAGACTTAACAAAATATCATAGATTCACAATTTATCACGCCTAAGATACACTCAAAGGCTTACAAGCAACATTTAACAAAATGGAGACATAATGACTTTAAAATTGTTTATTACACAAATGAAATGAAATCTCTTCTCAATAGTGCAATTTAATTTCCAAATGCTACCAGAATGATAAAGTTTTGTGTGACTTAAAGGATATCTAAAATAAGATTGCAATGGGAGCATGAATAACTATTTTAAAGTATTTCATCTTGATAGCAAATACAACTATGCTCATGATTAACACAATTAATTCAAGGCTCATCAAATTCATCAAAGAAGGAATTCTAATCTACAATCTCAATGCTTGTCAATGGTTGTATACTTGCAACCATCTTGACATGATTTAGTTTGAAGACTCAAAGAAAATAACAGGCTTCTCAGATAGTTTCTTGGGAAAATTGGTTTTCTATCAATTTACACCTTTCTCGTAAGAAATATTAGAAAATTTAACGCCCTATGTGAGAGTATTCTCATCGCATTTATACAATTCTATTCACTCATTTGCTTTCCAATTTCCCCCAAAAACATGAATCTTCAAAGGAATATTCCCCTTTACAACATATTGTTTTATCTATGTTATTCTCATGAAGATGCTTGTCAAATGTTTCCAGGTTTAAGAACTATGAGCCTTTCATGTTTTTGTTCTGTTTGTGTATGACTGGGATGCCATGTCATCACTTTTGGCCATTTATTTAATCATTATTTTCACTTAGTGACTAGATAGCCATTTTTGATGATTTTTTCGATCGCTTCTAAGCGATTTGATTTGACAGATGCTCTCCTTTGCTTTCAAAGAATCCTTCTTGGATGATGTGCATTTCTTTTCATGTATTTCTCTCGGTTAATTATCACGTATGGTTCTTTTAAAATCATATCAATTCACCATTTTCACTCAATGCCAATTCATTTCAAATTTTAATTTCCTTCATATGAGCCGAGAAAAACTTATATCATCTGATGGGAGTGATTTCACTTGACTCAATCTATCTGTGTCATCCTTATTATAAAACTCAACTCTACTTTCTCACCAATATGCATTCCTTTTCCTATCTTGAAAGTGAATAATTTTTACATAGCTTTTATCAATCATAATGGCAAATGTGGTTGTGGAAAATAGTCTGAAAGAGATTTCTTCGAAGATTTAAACCAAATCTTTGACCTGCATGGTCCAGATGAAGCCTTTTTCAGAGCCTTGTTTGATATCATAGTCTCGGGGAATACTAAAGGGCCCTTGACCTATCGGCAAGTTCGACTCGCACTCCTCGTGAGATTGATCAAGATCAATCCTATCTTCTCAACCTTCCAATCCATGTACTTCCATATTTTCGGTGGGAACATCGAAAGTTCTAGAAGACTTGAAGAAATTATGGATTGAAAGGAGGCCTTCCATGTCAGGGAGGACTGATTACCAGTGTCCCTTTTTATGCAATGAAGAATTTGTGTTGAAGGAGATTCCCAAGGAGTCCTACATGTTGTATGAAAAATCTTCCATTGATATTATGCCTTCCATTTCTCATAAAATGGATGACTGGAGCAAAGAATCATTTCTAGAGAAAGGTCAAGCAGGACCTATGCCATCACAACCATCCACCATACCAACACCGTCTTCAGGAAAGAAGAGGGGGAATCAAGCTCCCAACCCCCAATTATCATTTCGGATGGAGAAGAAGAAATGTCTTTATCTTCTTGTCACTCTAAAGTGACAATTTCTTCTCGCCAGTGATAACAGGTGTTCATTGTCTAGTTCTTTCACTCATTTAATGCATCATGCTCCTTTGATGGAGTAGGAATTTTTAGGGCCCCACCAATTCCTTCTCCAAGAGAACACCCACCCTTCACAAGGAGATGGAAGGGTGAGTCCAACTCAAGATCTCTTGTTCCGCCTGACCCAAGGTGCATTTCTTGCTCTTATGGCCACTCAGACGTTCTCCCTTAGCTCATTCCTAATAAGTCTACTCCTCACAATAGGAAAGGAAGATGATGTTCTTCACAGGTGGTTCGGATCTTCTAGATTGGGTGTCTTCCTATCAGAAGAAGATCGAGATGGAGAAAATCATGGATAGTCCCAGAATGACCCTTGAGTCATTGATGGATATGGGGATGTCCCGAGATCTAGTGGGGTCTGTTGTGTTTGTTCAGATGACACAGGGCTCAGATGAATTCATGTTGAGGAAAAACAAGTTGTTGAGCAAGATTCCTCCACTAGGAGGAAATTTCAAAGAGGGAGTAAAGGACATCTGAACGTTGTTTTTCTTCTTGTGTCCTTACTTCCAAATATGTATAAAACCTTCTTCATCATGGGTTGGGACCCCTATAGAACCCCATTTTTCCTTTTTTCAAAATACAAAAATTACAAACCACTCATTATTTTATATGCTTCTACAATGGACATAAAATTTCATTCAAGCAATATAAAAATCTAATGCATTATATTGAATTATAGTTTATATCATAAAAGAACAAGTTTTAAAAGTAATGTTCATCCTTCATGAAGTAATAGTATCAAATGAAACATCAATTATAAATGAAATATGAAAAGAAGATAAATTTTTAAGAATGACAAGCCTAAGCTTGTTTATCATCTTTCATGTCTGTATCCTTTTCTTCTTCAGCTTCTTCTCTACTTCTTCTTCTCATAGCCTTGCCACATATACATCATACCTTCGAAAGAGCTCATTGATTTCTTCTTCATCTAGCCTATATGGTGTTGGAAATCAATGTTTGTCTTGCTATTGCATCCACACAATGACCCATTTTCTTCTTAAACTCCAATGGTTTAGCCCTCAGCTCTACAATTCTATTTTCAATTTTGTTCATTGATTTAATAACTTCATAAGAAAAGTCATCTTTCTAAATGCTTCTCTCAAAAGAACCAAACAAGAAGTCAGCTTTAGATCACCATAACTTTTCTTGAATTTTTCAAAAACTATATCTTCAAGTTTTGAGTCAATGACATTTATGGTATCATCAACCCATTTCCTCTTGAATTTTATCTTTTCTTTGATTCCATTCACAACCCACTCTAATCTCGACTAACTCCTCCATAGCATGTTGAGTTCCCATAAATTCTTGTGTCACAATCCCTACTTTTTCAACTATTTCATCAATGAGTTGAGTTATATGGTTTAACTTGGGAAAATTTCCTTCAAAGTAGAATATTTTGTTATCACATTGCTTAGTCGCTTCATCAATTTCATTAAGCCTATTCTTGAGCTTTTCATACTTTATTCTGGATTCTTCAATTGCTTCTTTTCCCTTTTGTTTCATCTTTCATCCCATGTGTCCACATCCTAAACTTTATTAACAACCTAAACTTTCTTAACAACCTTATCAATCTTTTCCCTTCCTTCAGAGTCTGCCGGCGAAGTACTTGTTTGAGTTTGACTAGACCGCCCAATTAATTGTTGCGCATAATAGAACTCAAAGCTTTAACTTGTTCTTTCAATTGTTTCTTAGTTACTCTATCCTCATCAACCTTTTGTAACAATTCACTTACTGCCTCTGATACTCCTTGTTTCAATTGGTCTCTTGAAGGATTTCCTAAGGGAATAAGTTGAACACTATAATCACTCACTATTATATTTTCTCTTGTCTTTCCCTCGTGGGGGATTTCCACTTCTAAGGTTTTAGATCCCAGTGGATCTTGTATCTAAAAGGATTATATGCCTAAGTACCCCCTCAACATCAAAAATCAAAAATAAATAAATAAACAATCCATCCAATGGTGAAAAACACTTCTGTTGCGCCTTGGAAAAGTACTTAGTGAAAATCAGTTTTTGACGCTATGGTAAATAAGATCCTTTATCCACTAAGTACCCTACAAACACCAACAACACACTGGGGGCAAGCACCCTCTATCCCTACTCACATTCTCATCCCTATTCACATCCTATGCTCCTAAATCCAGACTTCTTCTGATCCTCACCACGAAGCAAAGGATCTATCATGACTAGGAACACTATTCTGATCCTAGCTAAGGTCACATTTTCCACGGTCATATTTTGGGAAACAACAACATTCAGTAGAATCTAATTCAAATGCCAAGAAATGTAACCCTTGTAAGATCTTGAGGCCTTCATTTCTCTCCTTTACCCCCATCTACCCATTATTGCTATAAGTCCCATTTTGAACTCACTTCCCTTACTCTATGGTATTTTGCCACATTTCACATAATGGTTATGTTGTAAATATTTGTATAAATTTAAAACACTTTCAAGATTATCCATCCCATTTCCCATATGTAAATACAATCATCACATTATCCACATACATAAATAAACTACTATTAAACTATTATACCCCATAATTACATCTCATAATCACAACATCTATCTATCCAAACATTAAAAACACAACCCGCAACTCATAATCAACAATAAAATTCTCTAACAATATTAACTCATCAATAACAAACATTATCCATCATATATCACCAATCACATCATCGATAATATCACTAACCATATACATCAATAAAATAAGTTAACATCTAAAATACCATCACATCATCTATATCCACACATATCGAATCATCATGATATAAGACACATCATACCCATCATATGTCATCCTAAAACAAAAACAATAATCATCATCTCATATACAAAATCATCACCATATATCATCAAAAATCACATAACATTCTCTCATCAACAACGATCGAATCATAAATACATCATAATTGTCACAATATCACAATGACCATCACATCATCTATACATCAATAAATTAAACTATCATCAAAAATATCATCACATCACATTTGTCTATACAAAATCACCATGGTAAACACAAAAATAGCATCATACATCATCTTCACCATAAAAATAAAGTAAACAACTACAATCAACATATATCATCAACTCATCCATGACATCATCATTATATACCATCAACATAAATCATCAACACAAAATATAATAACATCATGTAATCAATAATCATAATAATAATAATCATAATCATCATAAATCATACTAACTCATGCCATCAATATCATCCATACAAAATGACAAAATAATACATCCTTGTAACTCATCATGTACCTCATCAAAAATAAAAAATACATCGTGAATCATCCATACATATACATAAAAAATATGACCATCTTGGTCATCATCAAATGCGCAAAATAATACATATGATACAATACTATGATATAAATAATAGCCATCTCCATAGGCCAATTTGATACTCGCACTACATTGATCTCCTCATCCTCCTCACCATCGTGGTGGCTATAAAAACACTAGTAGTATTCCCAAAACTATTGGTTGTCTCAATCTCGACCCTACTAAATACTTTACATAACGAAGCATATCCGGCAAAATCATGGGCCACAATGCCTTAAGAGTACCGCATCTCACCCATCATAGCCTAGTATCTGCTGCACAATGACATTGTGGCTAAGGGTCCCATCCATCATGTTCTCTATGAAGTACTAGGGGATGCTGTCCTACTCCCGAGATCCACATTATCTCACTCCCTCTACCGCTTCGTCCAACGGGCCATATGTATCTCTATACACATCACACTCTATCGGTGATGGTGATACCTATCTGATGGTGATGTAAGACCCTATCCCGCTCTGCCTCAAATCCTCCACCGCCTATTGTACTCAAAGCAAATCCCCTATAAACGAGCAATATGTGTATCCCTCTGTCCCCACCTCCCGACCCATCACCATTGTCAAGATGCTTGTTGCTTGTCTCAAATCTTGTAGACTCTCTCAAATGAGATACACCCCTTGATCGCAGCCTTGTTATCTCTACGCCCATGCTTCGGGCCTTTACCTCAAACCTATCAATTTGTACCTATAAATCAACACTGTATCACTTGACCACGAGGTACCCGTTGATCATGTAACCATTTTACTTGTAACACCTGTACCAAGGTCATGTTATATCTATCTGTGGTGGCATAATCGCGTGCAATGGTCCCAGTAAAATCATCCACCTCCATCACATCTATCTTCAACCTCCCACACTACCGGTGCATCTTGTACTAGGGGCTATGGTGTCATTTGCTAAACCGGAGGACCCCTCAATATAATAATAGGTGGTTCTTTGTCAGCCTCCTCCTCTTCATGTCCCTATATATGGACCACTATTGCCTACCCCATGGCATACCCCTATAAACCTATCTACGACTATGCACAAATCTCATACCATCCCGCCTGCTAATCATGTCAATCTGGAAGTCTTAATCCTCCCACCACTACTGCATATCCCTACATAGTCCCTGGATCCTCGACATCTAGTAACAGTGCACATAGAATAACTTGTACATCATTAAATCTAGATCTCACTATATCTACAGAATCATGACACCCCATTACTCCACTCCTACGCAGTCCACGTGAATATATGATGGCCTGCAGGAATATCCTCTACTATGCCAAACTTTCACAACACACAATCTCGCTTGATACTGCTCTACCATATATGGATGGCCCCCAATCAAATAAAAGGGTGTTTGGATCCTCCTCAAATGTATATGATCCCCCCATGCCTCAAACTATCGGTATGGTTGATATGTGATGTCAATTTCCTATAACTCATCAATCACCACCTATACCAATCCATCTCTCCTAAGTGCTCCCTCCTCCCCCTGAAAAATATGCCATTTGTATGTCAAGACTCTCCACCCTTCGATGTTGTAGATCCCAATCGGTCGACCCATGGCTATGTGGTCATAACTCCATATTTGTAACAAGATACCTGCTCGTACTCTTACCCTCTCGGTAAGCTACTCTGTGTAAATCACGGCATACAACCGTGCCAATACCATCAGAGCCCATTCAAACACTGTCTCATCCTGCCACATGGCATGAAACACATCCACAAATCCAATACTAAAATACTCAACTCCACCATTTGGCAATAAAATGCAACCGATCGAGAGAACATAGTAAAGCATCGGCACACAGCTCCATATACCCCTCTCTGAAATAAAGCCCTAAGTCTATCCATAACCCCTCGCGAGGTGCATCCTCTACATTAGTTAGCACAGATCAATCTTGCTCCCACCTCGGCT
The DNA here is from genome assembly GCA_018340775.1 of Taxus wallichiana var. yunnanensis. Classification (NCBI taxonomy): domain Eukaryota; kingdom Viridiplantae; phylum Streptophyta; class Pinopsida; order Cupressales; family Taxaceae; genus Taxus; species Taxus wallichiana. The sequence continues at coordinate 243,495,511 of CM031237.1, forward strand.
CCGTGCCATACCACTCGCTTCCCTTCCACAGAAGTCAATAGATATGGTAGAAATCCTCTAATGTCATTTTCATCTCTCCCTTTGGTAGCCAAAAAGTACTTGTCTCCAAGTGCCACCGCTCTGCCAATGCTTTCGAAAACCACGATCCGCTCACATGAAGGGCATCCTCACCACATGTAGAAGCCCCAACACATGCAACAATGATGCCTCATCCTCCTCCACCTCCACATCCACACCCCCTAATAAATATCTCAAGGCAAAATTGAACGTCGATGCCTAACATGTATGGCACCTAAAATAGCTTTCACACACCACATAACTTTGTATTAGTCCCTACCTATCATTACTCATCCTATTAATCCCCATTTTCCATCATTCACCCCTCAATAAATCCTCCCAATCTAGCATTATCACATAAGCGCCACTCTATTAGCATAAGCGTCATTTCACACATAAGCATTATTTCATACATATGCGTTATTTTAAACACATAAGCACTAATTCAGAACATACATGTCATTTCCCACCCCTTTCTCGCACATATGTGCTACTATATATCCTACCAAACCTCCCCTGATAAACGCATACTTTTTATCACATACGTGTTAATCCATAACAAATGTGTTATTTCAAAAAAAGCACCACTCCACATACCCCCCTGCACACATACGTGTCATTCTATTTTCTCCCTCCCATTTCCTAACAAAAGCGCTACTTTATATCACATATGCGCCAATGTATAACATAGGCACTAATACAAAACATAAGTGATATTTCTACTCCCCTCTCTGCACATATAGGTGCTAATATATCTACCCGCATACCCAACAACACATATGTGCCAATTCATTCGCATATGCATTGATTTAAACCCCTAACGCCTTAAAATTAACCAAAAAACCCTACACACAAAAAAAAATGCCAAATTACAAATCATAATAAATAATAAGGTGCCTACCCTTGCTCTGTTGGTTGTTGGTCACTGGTACATCCTAACTACGTCCGTTCAGTGATTAGTATTCCTCTCGTAGGCCATTGTGTTCTCTCAAGGGCTCTCATTTTCAACTATGCACGGTGAAATTGACTTGTCCTGTGCTCCCCAAACCCCCTTTTATACCCGCCGCAACACCCTAAAAATTTATGGGAGCCCGTTCTCTCTCACCCCGCACATTCATCATTGTTCCTTGTTTCTTCATATCCTCCTCAAATCCCCTCGCCTATCATTAAAAACAAAAATCCATAAAAAAAAAAAATGAAAATAATAAAAAAAAAACAAAAAATCAAAAATTATTATTATTTTTAAATCCAAAAAAATAAAATAAAATATATTAAAATACAAAAAAAAAAAACTTATTAAAAATCCAAAAATCAACAAATTCTTAAAACTATTTTTTTTTAAATGTTAAAAATATGATTATATGTTTGTTTTTATCTCGCTTACTTCTTTATATTTGCATTTTGGTTGATAATATGAGGCCTCTTTTTCTTTTCGCATGGTCCAATGATATGAGGACCACCTTTTTTGTATTTGATCATATGATACGAGGCCAGCTTTTCCGGTCCAATGATTTGTGGAACATTATAATATTAACTTGTCCAATGACATGAGGACAAGGGCATTTGGTAATTCAATCACCACGGTCCTTATACTTTGGTGCATCTTTTCCTATGCCACATCAATCCTTCACTAATTATGATTATAGTGGGTTACATTATGATAAAGACACCCCTTCTACTATCATCTTATACTTTTATCATCATCCACATCATCATCTAACTAATTGTCTAACCTCATCATCCTTCTATCCAATTAATCCTTTAATCGATCAATCAATATCCACATCCCCATCTTATCACAATCATAACCCCTAGATTGGGGCATCTTATAATCCCATATCTTCATCCTATCCCCTCAACTAGGGCATAATCTAATCCAAACATCCCAAATCCCCACCCCTATCATATATCGTTGATTGGGCATCCTCAAATCTAAATCCTTCAAATCTCACCCCTTAACTAGGCATCCTCTAATCCTCCATCCAATATTTCCTATATTTTCTATAATCCTCTCTTCTCTTACTCTTCTAATCCTCTAATTTTCTCATCTAATCCTCTTATCTCCTACTCTTCTAATCCTCTAATTATCTCCTCTAAATTCTAATGTCTCCTAATACTCATTCCTCTACTCCTCTCATCCAAATCATCTCACTCTCTAATTTTGTTCCTCCAAATCCTCAATCCTCTACTCCTTTCATTCAACCCTTCCCCTCTTTTAATTTTCTGACTTTCCCCAGCCTCCTTCCTCTCAACTCATCTCCAAATCTTCTCATCCTCTGCATCCGCTACCTTGGGCCTTTCATATTTTCAAGTGATCACATGACTCGTTCCCTCTTCACCTAACCCCTCTAGGGGGCATTCTAGAATATGGACGGAAGTCTCACAATTGTATTTATATTCAATCAAATCAATTACAATGGAGATGGCTCAATACTTATAGGTATTGATAACCGAGTACACACAAAACAGCTTGCAAAAGTACAACAAAAACCTTACATGAATACAATATGATAGATATGGTTATAAAACCATATAACAATACATATGTGATTATAATAAGCCAAATAATATGGTTTCAACCATTACATAACAAGCTACCTACCTAACCATAAGTACCAAACCAACACTACAATAACACAAAATTACTTGCATATTAAATGCATAAATTAACTACAACAAACTATGTTTACATAACATTCACCCCCTTAATTTTTTATCGCATCAAGGGATGAAGAGAGGAACTCTTTCAACAACTCAAACTTGTCACATGCAAGTGAATTTGTGAAGATATATGCTTGGTGTTTAGCTATTGGGAAAAATTGAAGCTATAAATTATGTTTCAAGACATGCTCGCGTATGAAATGAACATGTACCTCAATATGCTTGGTTCTCTCATAAAACACTAGATTGCTAACAAATTTGAGAACACCTTCATTTTCAACATACAAGGTGGTAGATTTCATGTGGTATTCCAAGTCCTTCAAGTATGCAACGTAGCCATATCACGTCATGCAGATATCTCTACCGCAACATGATATTTGGCTTATGTAGAAGAGCAAGAAACAAAGTTTTGTTTCTTGCTTCCCCATGATATCGGTCCAAATCCCCAAAAATATAAATCCAGAAGTGGATTTCCTATCATCAATGTTACCTGCATGATTTGAATCTGAATATCCACTCAATAAGAAGTTATCGTTCTTGTACTCTAGACCAAGATCCATTGTACCCTTAAGATATCTCAAGATCCACCTTATTGATTTCTAATGACAAACTCGGGTTCCCGCATAAACCTAGAAGATAGCTCACCGCAAATACGATATCTAGTCTTATATATGTTAGGTAAATGAGACTCCCAATCAACTGTCGATAGAGAGTTGTATTTACTAAAGGAGATGGATCTTGAATGAGATAATTGAAGTCTCATCTCCATGGGTGTAGCAAATAGGTGTGCAATCCATCATCCTAAATTTCTTGAGTGTTGTCTTGGTATACTTCAACCGAGAAATGAAAAATTGATTCTCTTTCTATCATACTTCAAATCCAAGACAGTAGTACATGAGCCCGAGATCTCGCACATGTCGAATGATCGATTAAGATCTTTCTTCGTTGTATCGATCATCTTCAATGTTTTTTCAAAGTGATGACTATGTCATTGACATAAAAACTATCACAATATCTCCTCCTTACCTTTTGAGGTAGAGATTGGGATCATATGGATTTCTGACGAATCCATGTTGAACGAGATGCTCATCAATTTTGATGTACTAAGCCTAGGTAGCGCATGTTCAAGGTCATACTAAGATTTAATGAGTCTCGCATAGTTGTTTTTCTTCACTGTATGAAAAATCCTCAAGTTGAGTCATATAGACTTCTTCCCGTAGATCTCTATTCGTAAAGGCACTTTTCACGTCCATCTAATGGTCTTTCCAACCAAACTGAGTAGCTAAAGAAAAGATCATCCCGATCATTTTGATCTTATCTCGTGGGAGCAAATGTCTCCTCATAGCTTATGCCTTCCTTTTGTGCATACCCCTTTTCTACTAGTCTCTCTTTTGTACTTTTTTATGGTCCCATATGCTTTATACTTTATTTTGAATATCTATCTCGCAATCAATGGGTTTCTTCCCCGTGGAAGATCAAAAAGTTGTCAAGTGTTGTTTTTCATCATTGACTAATACTCAGTATCCATGGCATATTTTCAAGATTTCAATCAGAGGGCTTCCTAAAGTAGTGGGATTAATATATTCAACAACTCTACTCATCAAAAAAAAGTTTACCTCTTCTTGTGTTTTATTATGAGTCTCGTGGTCTAGTGGTGGATGTATTCGGTGGAGCAAATAATTTTGCATCTCAATCATATTTGTATACCACTTGGGCATACATTGTATTGTTCACATGGGTCATGGTTCTATCTAATCATCACCATCATCCCCATCATCATTGTCATCATCAACAGTAAGGGGGGTTCACTTAGTAAACATATGGTATAACACGTTCGATTCTCAAGGATATTAAAGAATACCCTTAAATCTAGTTTTTACCTCTAATTATTCAATTGATAATACCCCCTCCCGTTATATTATTAGAATAAAAATACCCCTATTTTTTCCATGTACCTTACTTACCCATTTTTCCATGACAATTTTATTTACCCCTTTTTATTTCTACCCTAATATATTAAATAGAAAATATATCATATTTCTCACTCATTCTTTTAATATGAATTTTCTCTTGAAATATAGTTTGAATCCATTCAAAACCTATTAATAATTACCTAATAAATTTTAGATTTAACCATTTATCAATAGTTCTTCAAATAATTAAGATGGTGAAATAATATCACTTATGTTGACAAGCATACTCAATCCTAGTTTTCTACCATCTTATTATTTCTTGGTTAACAATCTCTTAATTGATATTTCTTTATTCAAAAAGAGATTATAATCTAACTTTATGACCACACTACTTAAATTGTAATTTTAAGGTATTTAGTTTTAAAACTAGGGTTCATTTTTTTGTTTTATATTAAAATTAAACATCCCTTTCCTTTGGCCCACCTCTCTAACCTACACCCAATACCTATTCAAAATCTTAATAAATTAAACCCTTTTATACCTCGTGTGTACCGATATATTGAATTTACTTTTATTAATTTTAATTAACTCGGATGAACTCACGTGCTAGAATATTGCCTAGCCAATGAACCCCCGTGATCGCCAGGAACACGAACTTCTTTTAGAATAGGTGGAATATCTACATCAGGTGAGTCTAGAGGAGGAGTCTCAGCTTCCTTCTTCTCAAAGAACTCAACATCTCTCGATGGTGTAGACTTTTCTCATCTTTGGATCCATAAATTTGTAACCAAGAGTCTCTTCATTGTAATAAATGAAGATGAGTTTTGAGATTTCATATCCAAATTCTTTCTATTATGCTTGGGTATGTGCATGCTAGCTTTACACCTGAATACTCTAAGGTGTGCAATGAATCACTTCTACAATGACCATGCTTCATGTGGCTTTACTCCATCAAGAGTAATTAGGGTACTCTATTCGTAAAATATATAGTTGTCTATGTTGCTTCTCCCCAGAGTGTCCTCGCTATTCAGGAATCATCGATCATGCAACGCACTATCTCCATGATACTACAGTTCCTTCTCTCAACAACACCATTTTGATGCGGTGTGTGTGGAGGAGGCATCTTTTAATGAATCTTGTGAGCTTAAAGGTAGGATTTAAACTCATTACTAGTGAAATACCCCCATCAATCCGAGTGGAGAGATCTCATATGACGACCACCTGCTTCTCTACAACCACTTTGAACATTTTGAAGTTCTCAAAAGCATCACTTTTCTTATGAAGACAAAATATCCACATCTTTCTTGAATAATCATCGACACAAAGATGAAATACCTGAAATCCAAAATAAATAGGTTATATTGGACCACAAAGATCGATATAAACCAAATTAAGCTTTCTCGAGCTCGATACGTACTTTTGTGGAATGAAGCTCTATGTTGTTTTCATGTTAGGCGCTTAGACACTTATCTATATCCTTCTGAGAGATGGAAAGACTCTCACCATGTTATACCGATGAAGTATTTTGAGATATTTGAAACTGATGTGACCAAGTCTCTAATGCCACAATTGTGCTGAGGAAGAATTCTTAGCCACTAGTGCTTGATCATCCCTATGGAAAATTCAAGCTAGAACATACGTCCCATATTGAGGCTTTTGCAACAATTTTTAAGCCACTTGAATTATCTCGAATCAAACACACTTTCTTACTAGAATGACTATCAAAGTCAATCTTCAAATTATGATCTAGAAGTTGACTTACTAATAATAGATTCTTTGTTAACCCAAGGACATATAATACATTTGTTAATCTACAATTTTGTGAACCAAGAGGTAGAGAAATGTTCCCAATACCTTGTACTATGTAAGAAGAATCATCACCTAACGAAACATGATTTTCAAAGGTGTGTCCCTCATGGTGATAAACCACTCAGACTCGGTATGTGTCGAGTGGTTTCAATCAACGTACTCAAACAACACTAGATTACGTGTGATGGGTCGTTGTATTCTTCTTTAATCATTTAACCAACATATTCAATTGTTGGTGTCATTATAAAAATAGGGTTGTGTCTCTAGGCTATATGAAATGAAGTCGATGCAACTCCAATTGTTGTGGTGGTTCTCTTCATGGGTTTTGGTCAAGCGTGGTTCCCTTGTTTCCCCTCTAATCTATGGAAATTAAATGCTATGCTAAACTACAAATTAAATACATGTAATTTACATAAACAACATTGTTGTAATAAAAATTCTTTCAAATGAAATACTTTAATTGAATTTGAAATGCACACAAAATTGAAATACACACACTAAATAGAAATGCACACATGAACTAAAATAACAGGTAAAGAAATATACTAAAGCAAGGAAATAAGTATGTGCATTCGATAAACATTCAAATCAAAGCATCAAACTTGAACTTATAAGAAATAATGATCGATCATGCATGAAAGATTAACCCTCCAATCGCCTTGCCGAGTGGGCCTTTGCTCTACCTTGGGATTGAGGTACTTTAACACCAAAAATGTTCAAAACAACATTGACTATAATAATTCAAATGAGTTCCAAAACATATTTTAGTATGAGACCGAAAGTAAATACCAACCGATATAAAATTGTATCGTAAATTATTATCATCAACTACTATGAAATTGTTTCAAGAAGGTGTCTTTATGACACAATTAGTTGCGTAAATGTGATGTTAGTGTATGTTATTATTTATCCTTTTATTTATTTATCAAGATAATTCTTACACTTGTGTTAGCCCTACACTTGTCAAGGGTTAGCTTGCTTAGGTGTACTAGTTGTGGAAGTTAGCTTACTAGTTGTGTTGAGTTAGCTTCTCGCTATTATGTGAAGTTAGCTTACTAGTATTTTGGAGTTAACTTAACTACCAAGATCGCTTAGTGGGAGTTCTTCACCACCGATTTAGGTAGTAGTTGCACTTCCCTCCTCTTATATGTACATCTTTCTTATCAATAATTCAAGTCATTCTATCAGAATGTATTGAGCATTATGGATTATGATGGATTTCCATATATGGTATTTTAGCTCTTCTGTTTTGCAAATCTAATATGGTGTGCTATTATCATCTGAGATCGCGGCTTGGAACAATCTTCTTATCGTTCCTTTCATGGTATCAAAGTGATAGATGATGTAGACATCCATCTCAGTAAGTTTTTCGCAAGCAAGGGTTTATTTTTTTCATGTATATGGAATTTGTTATAAAAAAATTTCAACATGCATTTTTATGCAAAAAAGATCATGGAATTGATTTTGGAAGGTGCAAAACCCTAGAATCGATCAGAAACTTGACCATGTTTTGAGACACCAAATCTGTGCATTCTTTATCCATCGGATATAAGCGTGTACCTTCTCGATGCATTCTTTTTACCCTCTAGGTATTTCATATTTTTGGATGCAGCCTTTTATCCACCTGGACGAGATTTTATCTTCTTATGAGTGCATTCTTTTATCCATCGATATAAGCATGTACCTTCCAGATGCATTCTTTTACCCTCTAGGTATTTCGGTTTTGGATGCGCAACCTTTTATCCACTTGAATGCATTTGTACCCTATGGGTGCATTCTTTTATCCATTGGATATAAGTGTACCTTCCAGATGCATTCTTTACCCTCTGGTATTTTGGTTTTGGATGCATTCTTTTATCCACTTTGTATGCGCATGTGTACCCTCTTGGTGCATTCTTTATCCATCGATATAAGCGTGTACCTTCGGATGCATTCTTTTACCCTCTAGATATTTCGGTTTTGATGCGCCTTTTATCCACTTGACACATACCGCACTTCCTTTGGGTGCATTCTTTTATCCATCGGATATTAACTACCCTCTGAATGCAATGATTTACCCTCTAGACATTTAGGTTTTGGGAGTAGGCTTTTATCCTTTGGTCGCAAGCATGTATCGTGTGGATGCACTCTTTTACCCTTTGGACATTTGGGTGTCACGTGTACCTTTTAAAAAGATCAACATTAAAATATTATTTTAATAAGAAACCTTGTAGAGCTCATAACTTTTGATCCGTAGCTCGGATTAAGGTGATCTTTTTTTTTAAATTGTGTATTTTTTTTAGATCTACACATTGGTGACATTTTTATACACATATTTCAAATGTAAAAGGTATTATTACTCATTGTAATATTTACATGCACTCAATTATAAAGTGCCAAATTTGGGAGGGTGTTGTGATCACTTGTGGATGCATTTTCGATTGAGCCCGACGTCCTAAAATTTTGGGTATTGCATTCTTGTATCTATGGGTGTATACATTTATATCTCTCTTGTTTGTTGAGATATTTTAGATCTTGTATTTTCACACTTTTTTTGACATGGTGATAGTTTCTCTTATGGGGGAGCTATTCTGGTGGAGCCCAATGGTGTTAGTTTGTTAGTGTTCGAGTAGTTGATTTTGAAACTCATACAGATCTGTGGTATCACTCTACTCATTCAAAGTAGTATGGGAGAGTGTGGTGTTGATATATTTCTTCGGGGCTTCGTGTCCTTGCCTTGTTACCTTGGCTTTTCTTGATCATGGCACTCCTATTTATTTGATCTCGTGTCCTTGCCTTGTTGCCTTGGTTGTTCTTGGATCGTGGCACACCTATTTGTAGCAGTTGATCAAATTATGTTTGATGTTTTTTTTCACTTTTTCGACATCACTCCATCGATAGATCCTCGCATGGAGCTATTCTCGTGAAGCCAATGTCGCTTGTTTTTGAGTTATATGATCGAGCAGTGGATTCAAACCATAGTGTGCACCACACTTCTTCAACATTGTACAAGTTTTTGAGCCGAGCTTCTGAGGATATCTTGCAAAGCAGATTTTGCTCTCTCTACTTTGTTATTACTGGTTTTGGGTACCTTGCGGTGTCCAATTTTCCTAGTTATTGTACGTGGGTACCTCATCAGGCCTTGTTTCTGGGACCCACCTTCTTTTCCACCCACCTAAGCTATGCTTACAGGAGGGTGTTAGTGTAGGTTATTATTTATCCTTTTATTTATTTATCAGATAATTCTTACACTTGTGTTATCCCTACACTTGTTGGGTTAGCTTGCTTAGGTGTACTAGTTGTGTGGAGTTAGCTTACTAGTTGTGTGAGTTAGCTTCTCGCTTATGTGAAGTTAGCTTACTAGTATTTTGAGTTAACTTAACTACCAAAATCATTCGCTAGTGGGAGTTCTTCACCACTGATTTAGGTAGTAGTTGCACTTCCCTCCTCCTATATGTACATCTTTCTTATTGAATAATTCAAGTCATTTTATTGTAATGTATCGAGCATTATGATTATGATGATTTCCATATATGATATTTTAGCTCTTTTGTTTTGCAAATCTAATGTGGTGTGCTATTATCATCTCGAGATCGCGGCTTGGAACAATATTCTTATCATTCCTTTCATGTGCCATGATTATAGCATTAAAGCTCATTGAAATCATGTAATATAGCTAAAAACAAGATTCTTGTTTGTAGGCTTGTTATGGGAAAATCCCCTATAATGGCATGATGGCAAAAGACTCGGCCTTCTTGATTATAACTTCCCAAAATTGGTAGCAAATGCACATTATTATCCTACACATGTCATCACATTACTCACAGAAGCAGTTAGTAGGAATTTCTATGGTCAATAGTTCACATGAAACAAAAACAAGAGAAATGCATCAATCTCACTTAGGATACAACTATATAGAACATCCCCATGCATAAATTAACATTTTTAGGAATAAATCAATAGCCATATAGATGATATAATAAGTCAATTAATGCACTCATCATTTCCCTACACTTTACCTTTTGCATGTCCTCATGCAAACTCATCTCTACCCTGCTCTTTGTCCAAGTTGTTGTGCCATATCATACTCCTCAAATTGGTTTGCATATTGTTTCTTTATTCCTTTACACCCCTGAGTTCCCAAGATAACCTCTACCCATGTTAAAGTTATCATGTGATTGGGCAACATTATTCTACCAAGTAGTCATGGGACTCAAGATAAGGGGTGGTCTCACCTACATTCCAACCCACTCATCATTGTACTTTTTCATTTTTCTCTGCCAACTACCGGATGATTTCAACAAGTGCATCCCCTCCTCATACTCCAACTGAGGTTTTGGGGAGAGATCACTTCCCTTATTTTCAATGGTAGGCTCAAAGTGTCCCACCATTTATCACAAGCTTTAAAATGCTTCACCAAAATTTTATTGACAATAAACCTCAAAATCTTGAACACATTTTTCTAAAACCTTTGAAGTATTATTTCCTATGCTAGCCTGATAGTAAAGAGACCTGAAATCTTTTTCATAGACATCATTGTGGTGGGTAGGCCTAATGTAGAAACCTATAGTTCAGGTTGTTTGATTGAAAAGTTTTTGTTTTCTCACCCCATACAATTTGGTTTCTAATCAATGACTAAAATACTTTAATTGAAATTCCCCACAAACAAATTAATGAAGAAATCAGGGACATTAGTAACCAACATATTATGAAGGTAGAATTCACATAACAAATTTTGAATTTCAGGAGTACTTTTTGATAAATTTCCAAGAAATTTTTCCATCTAGGGCCTCATAGGGTTCTCCACTACACATCCTCATCAATTTCCATGCATAAAACTATTCTTGATAAACATACTATAAACAAAGGAGGGTTTCCTATAGGCTAGAAGTTTGCAGGCCATAGACAAAACAAAGTCCATAATAGATTCTAATTTCTTTTTATCACTTGAATTGGCCTCAATCTCTTCCCTAAGTTTCTTATTTTCTTTTTCCAATTCTTTATTTTGAAGAGATAATTGTCAAAATGAGTAGATAAATTGTTCCATGCCTTTAGACCAATATTCCTTTGTCTTTTGAGACTACCAACTTCTACCTTTAATGTAGTAATTTCCTTAACCTTCTCTACAATTTTTTATGAATTCAGTTTGTAAAGACAAATTAGTTTCTTCCATACCTTTCAAATTCTCCTTTAAAGAGGCAATTTCATCCTGGTACCACCTTAACACTTCATCTCCATGTGGTTCCTAACAACCAATCTCCATCAGAGTAGTTTCTGAGCTATAGGTCTATGTTTTCCAAACTGGAGTGATTCATTTTAGAGTCAGACTCAATTTTCTGAGCTACAGAATGTCTGCCATATCATCATGCAGCACTTTTCTTCTGGAATTGTTGTCATAAACTCATCATCTTTTGACTGATTTTCCAAGTTAGAAGGAATACCATTTTCAACAATCTCCTCCACAATTGGGGCGAAATCCATAGGGGATGGTGTAGAATGAGAAACTGCAGGTTTCTTCAAAGCACAAGACCTTCTTGGTCTTGATGAAGTAGTAGCAGATGCAGGTGGAGTAACCTTTCTTAGAAATTTGAGGATCAAAGGACTGGGTGTCCTGTCTTGTAGATTCTTCCATACCTCATTCGAAGGCCTAGGAGTTGACTCTAATTTAGGCTGGGCACTTGGAGGTGGTGTTGAAGAAACTGGGTAGGAGCTTTTTAATTTTCTTTTGTCTTCAAACTTTCCCCTACACTCATTTTTTCTATCTTCCTCTTAGGCCTGTAAAAACCTAATGTGCACATATCAACTGTATGAGTCCTGGGTGTTTGAGGGTGGCTTTACCAACTCCATTCTTGTATTTTTGACCCACTTTTATAATAGCCTCTATGATATTTCTGGAATATTAACCCTAAGTTCAGGTTTGTTTGACCCTTCTTCAGATGAGTCAGGATTTTCAATGTATCACCTCTAAGTACTGATGGTTTCCATCACAGATAAAATATCTATTAACCCATGTAGCTACTTCTTTCCAGTGACCTAGTAAACTCTCCCGCTTAATACCTTTTTGAATACCCTAGGGAGTGAGGATTATTTCTGGCATAACTTCCCCTTGATCATGAAATAATGGTATCAAATCTTTCAACGGGGCATTAGTAACAATTTTGAGTCCAAAATCCGAGAGGCCGATATGGCAGTAAATAATATGACTATTTATCTCAACTCTTTTTCCCCTATTTTAGAACATGTTGCTTCAAAATTTAACAGAATTCATCAACCAGTTCTTCATCAAAACCTTCAAACTTTCTAATGAATTCTAACCAACCTGAGTCATGGAAAACTTGTGAGATGGCATTATCAGCAGAGGAGCTCTGCAGATTCAGGTTCTAACTTTTTCTTTTCCCCATAGCGTAGACAAATCTGGATGGCATTACAAAAAAGTGGTGGAAGTTTTATGCGAAGAACACAAAAATAATGGCATGAAATATCGGTAATGGTAGTTTGAACTATACTTTAAGCTCTTAATTGCATTGAGTCGGTGCAAGTTTGGTGGTGGAAAAGGTTGATATGACTTAATTAATGGAAAGGTTTAATTCATCACACAATCCCATCCTATCATCATGAATGATAATGCCACTTGTCCTTTCACAAAAATGTGACACATGTGGTTTATTTTCTCATTATTATTCATTACCTCCCACTTTACTATGCATGATATTTTGATTTATGCCCACATGTAATAAATGCATTGAGAATTGGGTTTTGATTTAATCATATTAAATAAATGCAATGGGGGTTCTAAAAAGCTAATATTTGTAGCAAGGGATGAATGCACTTCACCTTACCAACTCATCTCCCATGACCATTAGAATTCCACATCCTGCATTCAAAGAATAATTGTGATTAATGTACATTTTAATAATTAACATCCCTAACCTTTATTGAAAGCATGAAATAAATAAAAACAAACTATGATCTAAGGGGAAGAGGATCGAAACCATGATCATCTTCCTTTATTTGAATTCAAAACAAACTATTCATGGCTGGGAAGAACCAAAGTCTTCCACTAAATCAATTTCTTCACATAACAACATATCTTTGGTGAAAGTCTCCTTATCCTGGGGACGTTGATACATCCTCAATCTATGGCCATTCACCAGAAGAGTTCTCTTATCTCCATCGATTGAAATAGTCTCACAGATCCATTATCATAAACCTTTTCGATTTGGTAGGGTCCCAACCATCTTGTTCTCAACTTTCCTTTGAATTGTTGATACTTTGAGTCAAATAGTAAGACCCAATCTCCTTCATTGAAATTTTTGTGCTTGATACAAGCATCATGCCAGATTTTCTCTGGTGTTGAAGAATTTCAGTTTGTTGTTGTGCCTCCATCCTCATTTCATCCAAGTTCATTCATTTGCATTACTCTCATGTTTGAGCTTCATCCAACTCAATTCCAATTTTCATTGTTGTCCTCCAAGTCTGTAATTCAAACTCAACTGGTAGAATGGATTCTTCCCATACACTAGTTCATATGGGGAGAAACTAGTAGTAGTCTTCCAGGTTGTATTGTAGGCCCAAACTACTTTAGTAGTTTTGGCACCCTAGTTCTTCTCTATCTACGCATTGACAACTTTAGTTAAAATGTTCTCCAACTCTCTTGTTTGTGACTTCCACCTACCCATTGGATTGGGGTGGTATGGTGATGATTTCCTATGCTTGATTTGGTAGATCTCCAAGAAGGCTTCAATCATGTTAGACACAAATTGAGGTCCCTGATCAGATACAATGGCTCTAGGGGCACCAAATCTCAACATAATCTTGTTATACAAAAATTCAGCTACAACATCTTCATTGGCAGATGCCAATGCTTGAACCTCACCCATTTTGTGACATAATCAATGCACACCAATAGTACTCTTTTCCATAGGATGGGGGATCAAATGGTCCAACGAAATCAATTCCCCACTTCTCAAATGGTCCTAAGACCAGCTGAGGATTGAGGGGCATTTCAGTGGACAACGTAGGCTTCCCCATTCTCTTGACATGCATCACACTACCACACGTACTTCTTGACATATTTGTGAAGAGAGGGCCAATAGTACCCAACTCCAAGGACCTTGTGAATTGTCCTTTTACTTGAGTAATGTCCTCCTCCAGGCTCATCATGACAAGCTCACAGTATGTCATACACTTCATCCTCTCAAACACACCTACAAAGAACCATATCAGGACAACATTTAAATAAAATTCCATTACACCATTTGTATGTAGCACTTTTTTAACTAATCTTCTTCATTATTTATTGGTAAAGTAAGTTGGAAACTTCCATGTAGTTAGGTAGTTAGCAAGATCAACAAACCATGGAGGTTGTGTTGATACTGCAAACAAGTGCTCATCCGAAAAGTGATCTTGACTACCTCCTCTTCTCCTAAAACATTCAATCTCAAAAGGAAGTCAAAAACAACATTGGCCTTTCTAGGCTTATCAATAATAGTCAAGTTAAATTCCTAAATAAAGTAACCATCTAATAATTTTTCCCCCTACTACTAGTTTATTCATCAAATATCTTATGGTTGAATGGTCAATATACACAAAGATTTTATATCCAATAATATAATGTCTAAATTTATTTAGAGAGTAAACAACAACTAAAAACTCCTTTTCCGTAGTGGTGTAATTCCTCTCTGTGGGGGTCATATTTTTGTTGATGAAATAGATGGCATACATCTGGTCTTCCTCATCCTTTTTCCAAGAACAAATCCCATTTTGTGTTTAGAAGAATCAATGTGAATATGGAAAGGTTGTCCCCAATTGGGTCCTCTCAAAATTGGAGCAGTGGTTAATTTCTCTTTGATAACTTCAAAATCCTACTAACATTGAGGAGACCATTCAAAGACACAATCTTTTCAACAAAAAGAAAACATGGGTGCAAAATCTTACTAAAATATTTTATGAACCACCTGTAATATCCTACATGTCCAAGGAAACTCTTGATATCAGTCTGATTTGTTGGTGTAGGTAGTTTAGTAATTACTTCTATATTTTTAGGATCAACTTGTATACCCTTGGTAGAAATATGATGACCCAAGACAATTCCTTGATCAACCATTATCAAACATTTTTCATGACTCAAGGAAAGTTGGTGTTGCTCACATCTAGTTAACACTTTTTCAAGATTACTCAAGGATTTCTTCAAAAGTAGACCCATGGATAGTAAAATCATCCATATAAACTTCAACACAGTCATTGGTGAGGTCTACAAAAATAGCCAAAACTACTCTCTGAAAGGTGGTAGGTGCATTACAAAGTCCAAATGGTAGAACTCTATATGCAAAATGTACCCTAGGGATAAGTGAAGGTGGTCTTATCCTAGGTCAACAGGTGTTATACTGATTTGGTTATATCCACTAAACCCATCCAAGAAGGAGAAATATTTCTTACCTACCAGATTGTCCAAAACTTGATCAATAAAGGGTAGGGAAAGTAATCTTTCTTGGTGGCTTTATTAAGCTCCCTATAGTCTATACAAATTCTCCACTTACCATTTTTCTTGGGAACTATAACTAGCAGGTGATACCCACTAACTATCAGATATATGATAGATGAATCCTACCTTAATAGTTTTTCTATCTCATTCTTGAAAATGTCTCTAAGTGTTGGATTAATTCTTCATTATGGTTGTCTAACATGTTTAACATCCTCAAGTGTAAATATGGTGAGTGCAGATGCTTGGATGAATCCCTTTCATGTCAATATAATCCCAAGAAAAAGATTTTGAATGATCCCTCAAGATATCTACAACCCTAGTCTCTTGGTTGGCTTCTAAATTATTACCAATGGTCAGCTCTTTTCCTATTTCAATAGTCACTTGTTTAGTATATTTCAGAATAGCAAGTTCTATCAACAATCAAAGAATTTAAGGGACAAACATGAGGTTGTAGCATGTGCAAAATAGTCATGTTTTCAAGGGACATAACCTTGGCTAAAGGACAATGGAAATCAATGATTGTATGTTCTTCATGATAATCATAGATTTCTTCACAATTTCCAATAAAAATGTCACTTACCAAGGTGATATTATCCATTGAGTTCAAAAATAATTGTTTCCATAGCCTCAGTTTGAATTTTTGTAGCCACAGATTAGTTTCCGTAGCCACAGTATCCTCTTCATCAGACATTGTGTATGGCTCAACAATTTCTTCCATATGATTTTTCACTGCAATGGTGGCCAGATAAGAAGAACTCATATTGTTAGTATCTGAAAAATCTACCCATACACATTCACAAACATCCACATATGGTTGGGCAGGAGGATAAAGTGAAATATTCTTTATTTTTTTCCCATTTGAAAAATAGTCATTTTTCTAACCTACAATCAATGTATGCAACAATAATAGCTAACCAAGGCCTTCCTAAGATGACTGGGTATCCTAACTTCTAAGATTTAGGTCAGTAAGACCATAAAATCTACAGATACTCCCAAGATTCAACCGTGACCATAACATCCTCATTACTCCATCTAGTACAAACAATAGATTGATCTACCAATCAAGAATGGTATTGGTTGGCTGCAATCTTGTTAAAGACAAAAAATTAAACATATTTGTTGTTATAACATTGATGGAAACACCAAGATCTACCAAAATGTTAGATATTGACTGACCATTTACAAAAATAGTAATGAATGGACTCCCAAGATCCCCATATTTTGGTGAAAGAAGCTTTCCAACTACTAGATCAGCTAGATTTCCTTCTACTTTGACTATTTTTGGGTACTTCCTCTTCCTTCCTAGTGTTTTTATGCAATGGCTTCTAATGGTCTAGTTTAACTCAAGAATGTCCCTTATTGCTCTTAGAAGTGGGACCTCAATGTTCATCTTTTCAGCTCTCTAAACTAGTGTTGTTTCTTCCTCATTCTGTGTTTCTCTTAATCATTCTGGGAAAGGAGCTGCATGTACATTCCTATCATTTCCTTGGTTGTTCCTAAGTGGCTCATGTTTTGGAACATGTTCAGTTTCCTTATTTTCCTCAAGTATCTCCTCACTTTCCTCTGGTATCTTCTCATTTTCCTTAGGTATTTCTGTGATAACTATAGGAGGATTGTTTACTATTCTTCCAGACCTCAGTTGTACATTATTAATGGCATTCAACTACATCATCTCACCTTGTCCTACTTCATTAATTGAAGTTTTTTGTTGATTTTTGGGGTTTGAGATAGGTGGGATGGGAGTTGAGTTTGTGCTACTTTCCCTTGTTGATAATTTTGTTGTGGTGGAGGCATTAAAGCTTGTTGTTGTTGTGCAAACCTCCTTGGCTGATTAGAATTCTACGCTGAGGTGCCCATTGTTGATTTTTCCATGGTGGTATATTGGATGGTGGTGCCCAACCTTGCTGATTGTATGGAGGCACCCATGGTGGTGGTTGTGGGTAAGCCACCCAATTTGGTGGTGTCTAGTCAAGTTGTCCCCATGTTGGTGGAGGATCCTGATTGGGCCATGACATCATCCAGGGTTCTTGAGCAGTCTAGGGGCATAAGCAAACTAGTTATTTGATCACTACATGAAGTTTACCTCTGCATTTGATTGAGTTATGGCATTTAATCTCTCTTTTAGTTGAGGTAGGATATTATAATGATTGGTATCATGGTCAGAGACATCACAAATCAAGCACATTTCTATGACATCCAAAGGGAATTCTCTCAAAGGATGTCTCTTCCTGCATTTAGGACAATATATCTAAAGGTTCCTTTGCAACATTGTTCTTGGCTTTCATCCCATCTATGGTTGAAGTTAACTGTGACAAGATGTTTGTTTTCATGTTAGCCATTTCTTCGAGAAGTTATGAGGTACCTAGGGAATTATTTTGATGTTTTCCTTCACCTTATACCTCCTCTTGTTCTAGAGTAACTCCTACATAACTCAACAATCTATGCCATGGTGAGTTTGTGTACATCACCTCCTCCCATGAGATGGAGGGAGTCTTTGGTTTCATCATCAAGTCCTTTAAGGAAAATTGTCTTAGTGATTTCTACATTTAACTCATAACCACTCCTTCTATGGAGAAAAGAAATTTGTCCAGATAATCTTCCATATTTTCATCTTCTTTTTGCTTTATCTAGAAGAACTCTTCTCTCTCTATATCTCCCCTAGTAGTCTTGATATTTTTCCAAAAAGATGTCTCCATGTCCTCCCATGAATGAATGGAGTTAGAGGGAAATCCCATGAACCACCTCATGACAAGAGTCTTTGAGGGTGGAAGGAAAATTTTGAGTTTTTGGTTGTCTTTTTTTGTAGTCATATGTCTAAAAAGAACTTTGAATTCAAATAAGAATTGATCTAGGTCTTCTGTGGACATTCCTCAAAAGATAGGGAGAATGGATGGAGAGATGTTTTTCATGGGTGCATCCTCATCTTCATTTAGGATAATGGGATAAGTAAAGGTTCTACCCAAAGGTTGTCCTCATCATTCCCATTGTCTCCCATTTCTAAAAGTTGTTTTGGTTCTAAATAAGATGATGTGGACTATTCAGAATTACTCCTAGGTGTTGTATTAGATTTAGTGTCACTTTTAGTGTTCCCTACTTGTGCTTTGTTTGGAGATATTCTTTGAATATTATGAGGTATAAATATCCCTTGAGCATCCCGTGGCCTGTGCATCAATATTGGTCATGTAAACAAGGCTTAGGACTCCTACTGGTTACATAGATTAACTTCACTAACACCCATAACATGTAAGGTGAATAGAATGGTGTGTTGTGCTTATGGTGTCCCCAACAATGGTGCCAAAAATGATGGGTCATTGTATTCTCCAATCATTTAACTAACAAATTCAATTGTCGGTGTCATTATAAAACCAGGGTTGTGTCCTAGGTTATATGCAATGAAGTATTATGCAACTCAGTTGTTGTGGTGGTTCTCTTTGGGGGTTTTGGTTGGTGTGGTTCCCTTGTTTCTCCTCTAATCTATGGAAAGTAAATGCAATGCTAAACTACTAAAATGAAATACATGTAATCTATTTGAAACAACGTTGTTGTAATAAAAATGCTTTCAAAGGAAATACTTTAACTAAATTTGAAATGCACACACCAAATTGAAATACACACACTAAATTGAAATAACATAATGAAATGCACACACAAACTGAAATAACAGTAAAGGAATATACTAAAGCAAGGAAATAAGTAACTACATTCAGATAAACATTCAAATCAAAGCATTGAAACTTGAACTTATCATAAATAATGATCATGCATGAAACATCAACCCTCCAATCACCTTGGTTGAGTGGGCCCTTGCTCTCCCTTGGGATTGAGGTACTCTTAACACCAAAATATATTCAAAAAACATCGACTATATTGATTCAAATGAGTTCCAAAACATATTTCAGTATGAGACTGAAAGTAAATACCAACTGATATAAAATTGTACTATAAATTACTATCATCAACTACTATGAAATTGTTTCAAGAAGGTGTCTTTATAGACACAGTTAGTTAAAACGTGTCCATGATTATAGGCAACAAATTCAACCAATAAAACCTCATTAAAGCTCATTGAAATCCTATAATATAGCTAAAAACAAGATTCTTGTTTGTAGGCTTGTTATGGGAAAATCCCCTATAATGGCATGATGGCAAAAGACTCGCCCTTCTTGATTATAACTTCCCAAAATTGGCAAGTGAATGCTCATTATTATCCTACACGTCATCACATTACTCATAAAAGCAGTTAATAGGAATTTCTATGGTCAATAGTTCACATGAAACAAAAACAAGAGAAATGCATCAATCTCACTTAGGATACAACTATATAGAACATCCTCCATGCATAAATTAACATTTTTAGGAATAAATCAATAACCATATAGATGATATAATAAGTCAATGCTGTTCCTCTTCATCATATTTTTGTACATTGCTTCTTCTTGTTGCAGTAGATTCACTAATTTTTCAAAAGTATTTGTTTGATATGAAAATTTTAGTATCATCACAAAAATGTGAAAAGGAGGAAGCGCTCTCAGAACAATGGGAACAAGAGTTGTATCAGTAACCTCTTCTCCTAGGATTAGAAGTGAAGCCCCCACCCGCAACTCTCAAGCATGAAAGCTTCCACTTTCTTGTTTGGTTTGAATTTTAGTGTATGTAACCGACTCTACAAATTCAAGATAATATTCTTGTTTTTGGACTCATACACAAAGTGCTCAACTCATCCCATGCTTCTTTGGTTGTTTTGGCATCTCGAATGTGGGGTTGGACGTCATCGGACACTTTGTAAACAAGATTATGACTTTGGCCTTTTGATTGGCCTTGTTAAACAATCTTTGTTGTGCTACATCATCTCGGTGATCTCGTTGTATAACCAATCACAATAGGCCAAATTTCTTCAAACTGGAAGTTGTGTTTTGATCTTAGTCTCCCATGTAGCATAATTATCTCCTCTTAGGAGCTGTGAGTCTAGAAGAAAGAACTTATGGACATTGGTGCCCATTTTCTGAATCAACTGACAAAGGATAAGGCTCTTATCACTCCATTTATAAGGTCTCTCAATCTATATACCATCAATCCAATATACTAAACCTTTCTATATACGTGCCCTTCCAATATACCCATCGGTACGTGGAAGAAGCTCGCCCTTTCGATATACCCGGTGGTGCGTGAAAGAGGCGTTAACGTCGAGGAAACAATTTGATACATGGTACCAAGACAATACCTGAAGCCCATTTGTGTGATTATTGACACCGACTCAAAGAAATATCCTCATATGAGCGCGTAACTTCCTTATATACTCAGATAATTTCAGTGTCTAGATTTATGTCATGCAATCATTCACAGATGGATGACAGGGCTCAAAGTGTGTGCACTATGTCCTTATTTCTCCCCATCAATTTATAGGGATGATGCCTAGATGATGTTGTTGTAACTATATTAGGCATTAAGTGCAGTAGTAGTCGTGATGACTTTACTTGTAAGTGCTTCCCGCAGGCACCGTACATACCGAACGTTGCGAAAGAGATTTGGAGATCTTGTGCGTGTTACAAACCAAATTTCATTGTTTTTGTTTTCAAATCTCTCGTAAGGTTTTATCGATTACAATGTTTGTGAATAAATATGGTAACCTACAAAGTAGCACAATTCACTTTGAAAATATATGACTATAATCGATTATGTAGAAAAATTGAATGGTAGGCAATTTGTTTTTATTTCATGAGGCCTGGTGGTCTCCAGGAGCTTAAGTATGGCTCATTGTGCTAAAAAAACCACAAAAACATCTTAATTTCACCCTTTCGTACTCCTCCTTTGGAAAAAGTTTATCGAATGAAATTATAAGCAAAATGGGACAAACATTTTTGGCCCAAAAGTAGGGTTTTCTCCATTATTTTTAGGGTGGGGTTTACTTGCGTTTAAGGGCTTTAACAGTGAAACCCACTAAAGAATTCTCCAAATTTTTAAAAGTAATATACATGTGGTGTAGGAGGGGGTTCGAACTATGGCCCTTTGTCTCCCAAAGGTCTCCTACCATCCACAAAAGCGCTTATAGCACATATACTATAAAATGAAGAATTTAATATTTAAATAATGCTTTGAAAAAGAGCTAACCTTTTCAACATTGACATGTCTCGGCGCTTGGAGTGCCATGTGTGAGTTAGAGAGCAATGACAATTTAGGTTTTTGGGAAAACTGGTTTGTGTTTTCACCTCTTTACTTTGAACGCCTTTATATTTGTTTCTTTCTTTTGCCGCTTTACAATATTTATTTTGGCCACTGTTTATTTGTGTGGACTCCACTTGTGTTTGTATTTGTTGTTGATTTGATTTCCTCCATTTTTGTTATGGTTGCATGTTTATTTTGCCACCAATTTGTATTGAATTAGGTGTTTTTTTCGTAGGTTCATTGTTGAGTTTGCTCCAAGCCTTTGCTATATTTTCTATCCCCACCGATTAATGATTAACTTGGTAGACCTTCAAGAAAAAACCACTTTCCACAATACAAATCTGAACGGGCATGGTGCGGGGGGATGTTCAACTCGGTCGGATCACGTTGGATCGGATCTGTTTGGAGAATGGTTGCTCTTGGTGCTCGTGCATTCGGTGATAGGCCTTTGTGTGGGCTCGGTAGGGTAAACAATGAACTTGATAATTAAGAACTTGATGGAGCTCGTGGTGGCGTAATTATGTGGCTTGATCCATAACACACCAACTCGATGATGCAGATCAACCTCGCTAATACACAATTCAAAACCTTCATTTGGATCGTTCTTCTTTTAAACAACTTGACATAGTTAATGCACAATGTAACTCGGATGACACAATATAGCTCGGTAAGGAGCTATGTAGACCTAACTTGATGAAGACTATAGTGCTCACCCAACTTTGTTGAGACAACTCGCTTATCAATGCAAATTCAACTCAAGAGTAGAGATTGGCTTCTACAATTGATTTTTTTCTATTTTTTTTGTTTTTGTTCTCGATTTTTCTGATTTCATAACCAAAAATGCTCCAAATGCAGCAAATTTTGCACGACGCAAGAGGCACCAATGCAAAAAAATTACTTTTCAAACATCTGAAAATGAACAAGAGGTTGCAAGGATGCAGGGATGGGGCTGGGAAGCTGCAGGAGGTTGCACAGGCTCTCCAAATGCTACAAATACTTCTCAAGCTCCTCTATCTCTTCTCGCACACCTTTGCTCATAGGATTATTTATCCTACTCGATACCAAATCTAGAAGAGGGACAGAAGCCTCACAATTGTATTGATATTAAATCAAATCATTTACAATGGAGATGGCTGCAATACTTATAGGTATTGTATAATCGAGTACAAACAAAGCAATCGTGACATAGATGCAACAATAAACCTTACGTGAATACAATATGACAAATATGGTTATAAAACCATATAACAATACATACGTAATTACAATAAGCCAAATAATATGGTTTTAACCATTACATAACAAGTTACCTACTTAACCATAAGTAATAAATCGGTTACCACAAGAATACAAAATTACTTACATAGGAAATGCATACATTAACTACATAAACTATGTTAACCTAATAAGCATCACCTCACCATCTATCCTATCATCTCTCTTTCTTTGAATGATCATTGCTACGCAATAACCATTCAAAGAGGGGTAAATGTAGACATGTAAAATGTCAACATGATCATTTAACAAATAATATACTAATCATATATCAATAATCCCTCTAATAATAATTGATCATGAGATTAATTATTATCATTATCCCCCTTATCATGTCTCAATTATTTTTATTATTCATTCCATAATCCCATCTTATCCTTAGTCATATTAATACATTATTAATATTTCCATTATTCGATTATGCAAAATCTATAAGTAGCATTAAATAAATGACGTAATGAAATACATGGCGTAATGAAATACATAAATATACCAAAGTAAACTAAGAAATAAATAATGAAACCCTAATTGCAAAGAGAGGGTAAAAGGCCTTAGTTGATTCGTTGTGTTGCAAGGTGTAAAAGACTAGAAACTGGAAAAATCCAAAGCACCGATCATCACACTGGAGCATAGAAAAATGTAGAACTGGAGGAACAAGTTAGATTGGGGCACTTGAAAAGGGACAAGGGTGCATGTGGGTGCACGAAACTTATTTCTAGGTGTCTATGTCTATGAAAAATGCTCAAAAAACCTCCTTTCGAGGTGTCGTAAGGTCTTCACCTTTAGTTGTTTTTTGTCATTATGTGGTCGCACCAAGATTGTCGAGCTCACTGTAAACCTATAATGAAGAATGAACCTGTAAAAACCTCAAATAGACATCGAATCCCAAAAAAAGATGCAAAATGAGGGGTCGATGTCCTCGGCTACGACGATGGACTTACATTGAGCATTGCACTACATCTCATACCCAATGTAGTTTTGTGTGTATGTGTGAAATTGTGCCCTAGGTTGCTCTTGTGCCAGTCACACTTGGATAATGAGCAAGTAGCTAGATGTAGAATGTAATAAATGTGTGCATGGAATATAATGAACTTCCCTCCTATGAAGTGTGATGTAGAAAACCAACCCTTGTGTCCCTTGTGATGGAGCTAGATGGATGTAATGGAGCTCTTAGATGCCTTGATGGATGCAACCTTAGGTGGTGATAACTAATGCTTAGTGCTTGGTCCTTTATTATGATCACATAACTTTATATTTATATGATTCCCTTGCTTGAATTTCATAATTAACCCCGAAAAGGTTGACTACCAAAAAGATAAGATGCTCAAACGACTAGAAAAGACCCAAAAAGTGTGAGTAAAGTATAAAGAGGACATGGGCGCCCAGAGGGGATGAGGGTGCCTCGACGTTGGCATCCTGGCTGAGCGCTAGTGTCTAGGATGACCAATGTCGAAGACTAAAAAGGCATATTGAGCAAGTAAGGGTGTAAGACTGAAAGTAGCAACAAAAGGCAAAGAAAGGTGGCCAAAGACATAGGTTAATTAGTATCGTTCTTGCTTAGGAATCAAATGAATAGTAGTATGTAATCAAGACTAAATAATTACCCAAAGTGCATGATTTTGTGTCTACATATCTCATTAACTAATCTCTATTACCAATTTCTAAGAATTAAAAAATACCTACTCACCTACCACCTACCCTACACCTACTCTATACCTAGCTTCTCCATCTAATCACCCCACTAAACACATTTAATTTCACCTAATCCCAAGCTAAATGATCCTCCAAATCTAGAGGCTTCTATTTCTAGAAGCCTCTCCTATTTTCCCTCTTCTATATTCAAAAATTCAAATATTTCTCTCCCAATTCAATGGAGGATTCTTCTAATCTCTAGAATTTTCTAATTCTAGATCCTTCTCCATTCTCATCCATTTTCCACCATTGATCTACCTCCTACATGGAAAAATCTCAACCCTCCATTCTTCCTTCCTCTAATTAAATACAGTACCACCCTCCACATTTAGAAATTTGTAACATATGAAAATTTTCTTTCTCCATAAAATTCATAAGCTAAGATCATCATCCAACAGGGGAGTGTTTTATCCCGCAAAATAGTTCTAAATACATAATTTAGAACTTCAAATACATATCAAAAAAAAACAATCATTCTTATAACAGATAACCATATGCAATTTAATGACTCGGTAACCATACCACCGATCTATTCATTCCATGACTCGGTAATCTACCGATCTATTCATGGGTATCATAGAGTTGGCGTTTTTATTTTAACACCACACTCTTGCGGTTCTCTTCCCTAAACTGGGATTTCAGAATGCTCTGCCCAAGGAACCTATCTGAATAATTGTTACCATTATTCATCGGCATCACGTCCCTTAGACTAGGTGACATAGGACAACGCAATCAGCAGCTTGCGATACTTTGGCCAAAGATTTGAAATGTACTGTTTATGTCTCGTATTCCTTGACGGCATACTCGTCAATCTGAATACATCCTTCACCCCACTCCGATGTTATATAGAATGTCTTACACTGACTTCTGTCAGCCTCCCCTATCCCAAGTCATTCACTCAGGAACAGATTAATAACATGTCAACGTTATAAGGATGCTCTCGAGGACTAGGGATAAGCTGACATACTGGGTCAACCCTAGTTAACCCTGTGTGTCAAGGTACCCCGAGTCTCCAAGGGCAGCCTCATAACATGACCATGTTCCTAACCAGATCCAGAGTAAAAACTTGTTCGAGTTTAAGGTGTAAATCTTAACGATCAATGCAAAGGGTGCATATAAGTCACCTGCATTGTTGTATCCTCGAGAAGATCCTAATCTTCTCGAAGGTACAACCCTGCAGTTGACATGTGCCGACATCCTACAAAACCACCTCGGAAAGATCTACTTAACTTAAGGTGTTACTTACGTTGAGTTGAAATTATACTTTAAGACTCTCCTTTCTGGGTAGTCTTTTCCCAACCCCTGCGTTCCTCACCTTTGAGTTGCCTTACTTATATAAGATCCATTTCACAGAGAGAAGTTTAATAAGATTTGAGATCTCATCAAGGAGTTCATTGACTCACATTAATCTTAATCAACAAAATTGGCAGTAGCCCTAAGCCCTCTCATAAGGATGCTAACTATACCCCTATAAGTTTATATCAGTTCTCAAAACTGAAATATATATCTTACTCATTGTTATTAAGGTATAGTGATTTAAAATCATCAGTTGTCTTGACTTAGATCATGGATAGGGAGTATTAGATTACCCTTCCTGTTTCAACTACCTATAAAGGTGTAGTTTAACCTTAACTTCCCGTAAACAGTGGACTAATTTTTACAATTTAGCCATATTCAAAACATAAAAGAATTACTAATCATTTACAAGTATTCAGTCACATAATCATTACAAGGCCTACTTAGAGAATCCAAATATCTCCAAGGTATACAATAATAAAAATGCACTTAAAAACAATCGAACCAAAGAGGATCAATCCATCACAATACAAATGCAGCCACATAGTAACAATCCCCTCATTTCATTTATTTCTAAGCCAAACAATTACAATTTATGCATTCAGCATATTTGATACAATACTCAACAACAAAAGAACAACTTTCTTCATATAGTACAATTAGAGAAATCAAGTTGGAATTCATCATAAAACCAAATTAAACAATCTGAGTATCATATCAGATCTGCGTGCCTTTACCACTTACGACAACCATCTGCAAAAATTGCCAACACGGGTCAGTTCGGTGAACTGAGCATGATAAGCACTAATTCTTAAAACAATTGCATTCCACCAATTGTTCTCATTAAACAATCTGTTTAAATGAAATCATTTCTTCAAATACTTAACATAAATCAGACTAATCATCTTTCTGTAATTCTAACATGACTTTTAACGCATGACTCATATTATAGTTACCAATTAATCCTAAATACCCTTCAGATGATTCATCATATATATTAGAGACTAAGAAGAACAAAATGAATCCAAAACATCCATCCATCTGAATCCCAAGGACAACAATAATCCAACAAATTATTCCATTCAAAAATGAATATCCTATCAATTCGTGTATCCAACAGGTATGTTTTTAACAATTCCTCAAAGGCAGATTATAACTTTCATCAAGTTCAACTGATGAGATTCCTTTAAAAACATTACATTATTTCAATGGTATTGACAAATACACCAACTTTACTGCAATACATTTTTACCAGTCTCTCCCTACAGTTTAACAGTCTTTTCTTCTTAAGCCCGTACCGTAGAGTTCACATAAGGAATACAAAAGAAGAAAGCACTCAAAGTTTCTAGACAAGGAGAGAATATTTTATTATTCCTACAGTTATATATATCAACATATACTTTACACTAGGAGAAAGAAATAAAGACATTCAGACTTCCATTCCAATCATGTTCAGGACTGTACCGACTCCTCAAGAATAATGCAATTACATTATACGCATGCGACTAAATCAGTCGAGATAACAAGAAGAAACTACAGTTTCATCAAAATTCAATTATAAAAATCACCTGTAGCTATTAAGCAATACAAGAGCTCCCGCGACAAAGCAATAATAAATAATCCGACCATAATAGACTCAACAAATCTTTCCATATCATTCATTAAACATGAAAAATACCCAACGCCATCGCCTGACATGGCACAGCTAGGAACTCTTTATCTCAGTCAAACCAGAGACTAGATAACACCATAAATAGAAGACGTATCCAGATGCAAACACAACGACATTTCCACTGAGTCGAAACACATACATACACAACAAACATTCAACTGAGTCTAATCCCTACGAATATACAACAAGGACTTTTAACAGAAGTCGAATTCAAGAAAGATAATCACAGCAAGGACTTTACAGAAGTCGCCTCCATAACATAAGCTCATCAAAGTTTTAACCGAAGTCGAGCTAATACTGAAAATACAACAGGGACTCTAATAGAGTCGTGTTTGTAATGTAAACCCAGCACACATTTCCATAGAATCGAACTGAATATAAACACAACAACATTTAGAAAGAGTCGAATTAATATGTATGCACAGCGAGGACTTACATCAGAAGTCGAGCCAACACGCAAACACATCAAGGACTTCAACAAGAGTCATGTTCACATGGAAATACTGCAAGAACTCCAACGGAGTCATAGCCAACAAGTACTCACAACTAGGGTTTAGATTGAAGTCGAATTCATACGAAAACATTTCAAGGACTCCAACAGAGTCAATACCAATAAGTATTCACAACAAAGCTTCTACAGAAGTCGAAAGCATAAGATACATTTCAAGGACTCCAACAGAGTCAATACCAATAAGTATTCACAACAAAGCTTCTACGTAAGTCTAAATATAAGATACATTTCAAGGACTCCAACTGAGTCAATACCAATAAGTATTCACAACAAAGCTTCTACAGAAGTCGAAAGCATAAGATACATTTCAAGGACTCCAACAGAGTCAATACCAATAAGTATTCACAACAAAGCTTCTACAGAAGTCGAAATATAAGATACATTTCAAGGACTCCAACATTCAATACAATAAGTATTCACAACAAAGCTTCTAC
The DNA here is from genome assembly GCA_018340775.1 of Taxus wallichiana var. yunnanensis. NCBI lineage: Eukaryota > Viridiplantae > Streptophyta > Pinopsida > Cupressales > Taxaceae > Taxus > Taxus wallichiana. The sequence continues at coordinate 243,524,456 of CM031237.1, forward strand.
AGAAGTCGAAATATAAGATACATTTCAAGGACTCCAACAGAGTCATTTTTATATATATATTCCTTGCAAACTTTCAACGGAGTCTAACCAAAATTGAAAACACAGTAAGGACTTCAACAGAAGTCGTGTTCAAGTAAAATAATCACAACAAGCATTCCAATCAGAAGAAACTTTAAGTATACCCAAGCAAGATTCAACAGGATTCAACAACATGATAACACAGCCGCGTCTTCAGCCGAAAATGAATCCAAAAAGAAGAAATAAATACAGTAAACATTTCAACAGAGTCTTCGCATAACCAGAGATTCCTAAATCCACAGGAAAAGAAGAACCAATACATTGCTTCAAACCAACTGTACTAAAATCACCTGAACAGAGTTGTTTTAATGAAAGCATTTGAAGGAAAGCAAGATTTTTAAAAGTTAGGGCCTATCATGCCTGATAGTGTCACTTAAAAATCCGAAGAAGACCTCTGAATGAGCTCGTGCCTTCTCTTCTTCTTCCACGATAGATTAAACAACAATAAATTGTTACCTTCATGCCTTATAAACTTTCCCCGACAGAGAAAAGAGCTAGATATTCTCAAAGTTGCCATGCGAACCACAGTAGACTCGGTTCGAAGAACCAGTGATCAAGCAGAGAGAAAAATGGAATGCATGGAAAACCAAAATACCAACCAATTTTCCATTTGCATGCCTTCCCAAGCAATCCGCGCTCGGGAACCGAAGTTCATCAATTGCATTAACTCCTAAATTCCCACCTATTCTCCATTGCCACCGACCGCCAAAGTTGGTGATTGCCAAATGAAAACAAACAACCATTCCCAAATTTGGTAATGTTGCCACGTCAGGTCACAATAGCCGTTTGCAACCTCCGCCAAATCCCAAGTCCTTCATCCTTATCCACCTCATAAATGCCATGGAAACCACCGCCCATGACTCGCGCCCCTTCATAGGTCCCCTTCCATCCATTATCATTAGTTAAGATAGGTTAGAAACATAGGTTAGATCATAAGGTAAGACATTAGTCTTACTTCCATAGTGCTAGGTGTAGCTAACCTTAGGAGCATTAAGCTTATAGTTTTAGGGCTAGGTTAGATTAGCAATAATTCAACCAATAGGTTATAGTTTAGGTTAAGGTTATTAACCTTAACGAATCCAGTCTAGGTCTCCCAAGTAGGACCGATCAGTATTAGAACCAAACAGGGTATAACTTTCCTGTAATGGATTCTATCCGGCATTGCAAATTAAGCTTGCAGTATACACCAGAATTTCTTACCTGGCTCAAGGTCTACGCCTTCCTGATATTACGATATCTGGAACCAAATTCATTTAACACGATCAGCCTGAGTTAAACTCCGGAATTGCTCATTCAACTCATTCAGACCTTGCAACTTTCGTAAGGTCAATAATTTTTGTTCATCCTGAATAAACTTAAAACATCTCTTGGATCAATGCAACTGATCCAAGGCTGAGTCATAAGGATGGATAAATCCACAATTCATCCCGAAATCAAATTGAACTCAGGTGCTAAAAATGAAAGAAATAAAAGAGTCCAAGCATATTCTGACTCAGTCAAAGATCTTCAAGAGCAAAGAAGATACAATCCATATCAAGCATGACTTCTCAATCAAAGGAACACGTCCTTATACGAAGAAAAATCATATATCAACACTTGAATGCTCGGGAGGAAGTAACAATAATTCGGGTGTTACATATCATGAAAATATGAAGCATTGCAACAACATCTTGAGCCCATTCAAAGCTACAAGGAAGAACATTTATCTTTAGTGGGTAAGTACATGCATAACGTTCTCTTTCCCTTCTTATCACGCTCAATTCAAGGTAGGTGAATAAATCTGTTAGATTAGGAGCTTGTTTGATTTAGTTCTTGACTTGCATTGAATACTAACACAATTTTCGTCTACATTTGTCACCCGACATCGTCGGATCTTTTCTCTGTGAGAGGCTAATTGAGGCAACACAACAAAGTGGAAGACGATCGTTGTCAAACATATGGAGACTTAGCACCGTGTAGAGGTAGAGACCATGTAGCAGGGTGAAAGTCAACATCCGACACTATTCGACTTAGCCTTTGACTGTAGAGGTTATTTTGTCGTGCAACGAAGCGAGGAGGTCATTAGAAAGTGTCAAACCGAATAGATGTGAGCTTTCTAAGACCAAGTGGGTTGAAGGATCGACTTTCGCACTAGGTCCGATTGACGTCCATCAGAGTAATGTAAGTTTATTACGCACTTATATTCAAAATGTTATAATGGATTGGTTCAACTAGTTTGCGAACCCGAGAGATGTAGGCATTCTATTTGAACTCCATTATCAACCCTTATGCAGTGTGGTTCTTATTCTTGCATTGCATTTGATTAAAGTTGATTTATTTCGGGGTAAATTCGGTAAATGAATTAATTGCCTATAAGGTGGTCAAGATAAATTTTTTTGGTCGATCATCGATCAATAATGTAATGAACAAAATGAAAAGAATTATGTGTCCACAATCTTCACCCACTTCCACTAATAATAATTAAATATTCCACCTCAAATCCCATTATTTCACCCCCAAATATATATGTGCGTGTGTATGCATGCACACACACACACAAAGAGACCCTCGATCCTTTATGTGGGAGATGTAATGCAACATTATTATGCGAGATTATCCTTTGAGCCATTCGTTAAACCAAACATTTGAATCATCTTGATGGTGCATGTTGGTGCGATGTGGCATGAACCCTTTGAGCATCCATATAGCAAAAACACCATTGTTCATTCACGAGCACATCCACATATCAAAACAAATTGCAAACCTATCACATTTTTCTTCTTAGCTCAATCTTATGGTATTGTGTTTGAATTAGATAAGGATTTGCATTGCACTGTTATTTATTTATTTAATCTAAATCTAACCATGTACACAAATGCCAACGTTGCTCTCAAAACATTCCAATAATCATTTCCTGTGATCCATGATGACCTCAATGCCTCTTAAAAGAGCAAAGAACCTATATGCCCCATTACTTTCAACTTTAAAGTGCTACATTGTAATAACAAGCGCCACATAGTGGCTTATTCTTACCAAAAATATTAAAATTAAAATTAAACATGCTTAATTGTACTTAATGAATGCTATACAAGCAATTGCCATAAAATTACAAAATACACCATAGTAGATTTTTTTTGAAGGGATGTGTTTTTATGATATAAAATATTTTTATATAATTTTTTTTTTTGAGTATGTAGTTGTCGTACAATTGATATTTCTCATAACATTTTTGTTTATACACAACTATACAAAATTAATTCTTGTCAACATGTATAGTAGTTGGTTCATATCTACATAATACTTGCACTAAATTTTAATACAAGAAACAAATATTTATATTTAAATTATAAATTGTAAATAAACATATCATAATTAAATATATAAATATTGAAACAACCTTTACAAATACAAAATATTTGACATGACATATGAAAAGTTGAATCCACCACTATCATTATGAATGGCTCCATCATATTTAGTAAATGAAATTGTGATATATATTGTTTTTCCTTTTTCTTTATAATTTATATATAATTAAAATATTGCACAATAACATATATATATTTTGTTGCTAATAATCAAACTTTCAATATGTTAAGATACATTCGATATATTAAAAAAATACACTAATATAATTATCACGTGCTAATGACAAGAGTACTCATCAAGAAATGGGACCGTGGAAGTTAATTAAATCAAACCCACTTCTTCCCAAGGAATTAAAAGGCTTCAATTTCCTATAGGTAGTGCTTGTTTCGTCTTCCCGGAATCCAAAGGTTTCACATTTTCTTTGCTGCTTAAAATCACAAGTATATTTGGCTAGGCAACATGCTAATTATTCATTTATATCAGGAAAAACTCGAATAAACCATTAAATTCAAATGCAACCTAAAAAGACAGCGTCAAAAACATTAAAGGTGGCCCGTATCGAAAAATGCGCAGCGTCGGCGTGTGTCGCTCTCAACCAGCCACTATTTTCTCGTAAACACAAAATGAAATGCCAGACGTACATCCCGTTATTTTTCAAAACCCTCGCTGTCTTAAATGTTCTTCTAAAACACTCTTGTTTTCTTGCCAAAGTTTTTATGTTAAATGCAAAAGCTTTTTCTGTCGAAGCAGCAGCTGATAAAAGAAATTTGCCAAAGACCAGTGAAGCTTTCGGAAGGTAATTTTTTTCTTTGTATTTTTTCTCGCGCAACTTTAGTGCATTTTGAGCTTGCTGAAGGAATCTCAGTTCAGAGAGGCGGAATGCTTCGAAATTTAGTGTTAAAAGGAACTGCAAAGTGTTTTCTCGAGTAGTTTTAGCTGATTTTGAGCGTCAGAAGAAATTGAATGTCAAAAGGCGGAATACATGTAAATTCAGTACCAAAGGACCTATAAACTATTTTTGCGGCGTAAGAGATGAATGAATTGTGCATTTTCCTGCGATTTGCCTGTGCTTTAGAATTTTTTCTGTTAAGATTTGCGGTTTGTCAAAGGGTTTTATAGAAGATGTAGATTAGGGACACACGGGATCTTCTGGAAGGAATGTTTTGTTTTCTGATGTATTTTTTTGGTTGAAATTTCCAGCATTGTTCGGTTGTGGACGATTTCCAGCATTTTATTGTTTTTGGAATTTTTGTAGATTGTTTTGCTTATGAAAAACTTACGGTTTAGAAAGGCGCAATGCTGGCAAAGCTAGTGTCAAGGGTCTCTGAACTCCTTTGTGGGGCAAGAATTGCATGCATATTTATTTCTCCTCTACGGATTCTGAAATTCAGGTTTAGAGACCTGTATATCCTTCTTAAAGGGCTGGACATGGAGGCAAATTGTGTTATCCCTCTTATTTTCTTTGCTTTCGGGTAAATTTTTTAACAATTGTTTTGGTGTCGAAAATTTGTAGCATAATTAGGTCAAGAACAAATTGCAGTTCAGGAAGGCATGTAAATTTAGTGTCAAGCTCCTTTAACGTCTTTTTGTGGTGCAAAAATCATGCATCGTATGTTTTCAAGTTCGTTATAGAACTGCAGCTGCATTCATTTTATATTTTCATGGGGTTTTACTTTGCTTTTAAAGCTGAACATGCATGGATTGTAAAATCTCCTTAATGAACTGGAAACTTATTTTTAAAAACCTTTAAATTCTTAATAAAAACGTTAGTGTCAAGGACATGAAGACTCTTTTTGTGGGGCAAGAAATGCGTGCATTGTTTTTTTTTGCTCTTTTCAAGCGTTGGAAATACATTTCTCATGAAAGAGCTATGTCCAGAGTTTAAATTCAGGCATAGAGACCTAAATTCTTCTTAAAGGGCTAAAAATGGAGATATTTTCTGCATTCATGTGATTTTGGTTTTATCTAGAACTGCAGCTGCATGCATCTTGTGTTTTCAAGGAGTTTTGCAGTTTCATGTGAATTTGCTTTGTTTTAGAACTCTAGCTGTATTCATTGTGTTTTCATGGGTTCTGCGTTGTTTTAGAGCTGAAAATGCATGGAGTTTTATCCTTATCAAACTGAAAGTTCACCCTTTTTAATAATCGATTAAAAGTGGTTTAAACTTTAGATAGGCTCCTTTACCCATTATATTAACTTCGGAAAAAAGTATTACACTTTTACAAATTTGCAGGCCATCATATTTACGTATATAGTGATCCTGGCCGCCAAATCACCTAGCAGAAGCTAACTAACTGACTGTAGAAACCTGGCCTTCTAAGGCTTTGCAAGCAAAAACCTACGATAAAGCTTGTGAGAAGAGCTAAGCTAAGAGTAGATATGCCACAAAGGCATCAAAATAACCTGTTCAAGGCATTACATGATTATACCAACAGAATAAAGGGGAAAGAAAGGCACAGGCACATCCCCATGAAGCCTGAATTCAACATGAAAGCTGGTTTCTGTCCAGGATCTTCCCTTCGTTTCCTTCGGCTCAAACTAAGATGCCACACCTGTGGTCGAGAATTGCCTGAATTCTTTCTTCCTTTGTTGCAGACCATCTCTCTCCCCTGCATCTCTGTTCTCACCAACAACATCCAAACTTTTGAGTATCTTGACTGCCTTTTCCCAGCTGCTACCATATTCCTATACAAACTAGGAGACAAGGACTTTGCTTGACTACAAAGGGACTGAAAATTACACACAGGCAGCTGGTCGTTGCGCCAGACGTGGCCTTGAGATGCTAGAAAACTCCTCATTGCCTCTACATGCTCGACCAACAGAAAGAAATTACTCTCCAACTCCCTGAAAGATGCCATTGACACTAAAGCTCTGCTAGAGCTCCAGAGATAGGCAGGTTCTGCTGGGGAAGGACATCAATGGCATCTATGATGATGACAGTATCCAGATCCCCCAACATTAAGATGAATGAAGTGATGGCCAAAGAGCATTCACCATAGCCCAGTCTTGGATAAAATCCAGGAGATTACTGACAAGTATGGAGGCTACCTTTGAATCAGCCCTTTTCCGCATTTCCAATTCTAAATATTCAATGCCTGAACCGATTTTATTGATTGCGTTACATCCCCTGTTTGGACAATGAAGACAATTTTCAGTCTGTCATCAGTAATGGAGGTTTAGAAAGCCATCTCCCACTTGAAATAATACATATGAAGGCAAGGTTCAATGACGAGGGGGAATACAATGCAGCACACCAGAAGGCAGAGATAGGGAAGTTTAAAGCACAGGGACACGATGAAAGCAAGTGGGCAACAATACCGCAAAGCACTCCCTTCTACATGCTTTAGAACATGAGTGGCACCCAGCTCTCTAGTGAGTTCAATGGCTGCTAGAAGGATAAATTCATGCCAAATCTTTGGCATATCGAATGAAAGTGCAAACACCTTCAACCCATTCCTCTAATTATTATTTTTGGGTGTGGGATGCAAGGAATGATTAAAAAATGTGGAAGTTTATTGTTCAGTATCCACTGTTGGCATTACATTATCAATCCTTCTCTATATCCTCATAATCTTATAATCAAATGGAGTTGATAAGACCAAGTCTAGGATGTTGGATGAAGGAGGCCCCTCATTCAACAATTCTTCCGACCACTTCACAAATCCACCTTATTGTTGATATGCAAAGAATCTTGCTGTTTAAATTTCATTTACCAACCTGTCTACCATTGAGATTGCTTCTTAGAAGCAACACTGACCCGATCATGCATCCAATCTAGTTAGTAGGATTCCAACATTGGGAGCCATGCTATTTTATACTTGAAAGATTAGCATGACCTTTGATCACCAGTTCCCAATTCCACATTGTAAAGCCACATGGAGGCCTAAGGCCGTAGTGCCATGGAGGGCTTTTGCTCCTATTTTGCCGCAGCAGAAGGTCCCTTGATTTTTTTTTAGCTAGCTATAGGAAACAAAAGAATTTTGCCGTGGAAAATAGGAGCTCCTCTTTTGGCCCACTTAGTTTAAGAGGTTGCTTAGGAGGAGGCTAGAAGTTTCCTCCTATAGTTTAGGGTTTTTTTGGTCCACCTGGCACATAATATACTTTTCCACCATTAGTTTTTGTGATTTTGGAGGGAAATTTCCTCTTTATTTACCAACAAAGGTATCTTGAAAAATCTTCAACGGGTGTTGAGGAAATTTAGAATAAACACGGGACATTTAATGTGGTAAATACCCTAAATTTTCTCAAAAGCACCTCTTGAGATATTTAAGGAGCCCCTCCTCCATGGGACCATCAAGTAAGACTAAAGTTTGGGCTTTGTTCTCGTTGTTTGAGCCATCTACTAGCTTCATGGAGTTACCGTGATCAATGAATTGGTATAGTTACGTATTACACATCTAGTGCATCATAATCCCGATGTCGATGTGCTCTTCATTGCAATAATTACAAATTTTATGCCTCTCATGTATCAATTTTGGTTTTTGCACAAACTTTGGACATACCTTGATATGCACATGTATTTTATTGGTTCTATGAACAGTGATTTTCAAAGGGCATCCCGAGCTCTTTTTCCTAAGATTATTTAGGCATGCCGTATAGTCAAAGGCAATTCACATCTCCCATACGTTTGTCATCTAACTCGTGTGTAGCGAGGTAGACTTGTAGATCCATATGCATTGCTTTTGTATTAGGCACATTGTTCATTCATGTGCATCTGTCTCTTTGACATACTTATGATATACATTGATCTCCACGTGCGTTGTATTACGGGTAGATTATCTGTTCATGCACATGTGTCTCTTTGACATACTTATGGTATACATTGATCTCCACTTGCACTTGCTCAGATATGAATGTATTTACCGACTTTCAATTCAAAGTGGTGACTTTGTGTTAGCTTCGTACATGTTGCTATTTGATGTAGCATTCATATTGTTGAGATCTAAGCATGACTTCCAAGCATTTTCCATGCTCTCCACACGTAGTTCCCAAATTCTCACTTCAAGTATCCACGTGGGTTTATCTACCTTACCTCATGTGCATTGACGACTCACCGTATTTGCTTGTGCATCACCAAATATTTTAGTCGTGCACCCATCTGCTAGCACATACAAGCCATCTGCAAGCACTTTGTCACTGCCCAATATGGGAATAGGGTAATAGTTGATAGTTATTATTTTTACGTTTGAAATTATTGTTAGTCTTTATTTATTGATAGTTTTAAATACTTTTTTTGGTTTGTGATATTAAATTTTGTATTAGGTTGTTTAGAATATTTGTTATTTGTCTTTTTGTGATGTCTATTAATTAAAATAGTATGCGAGTTTATAAGAGGTCTAATGTCTAATCAAAATAAGTGTTTATTTGTGTTTTATCTTTTCATAGTGTTAGGTCATTGTTTTTAGTTAATTTTCGATACTCATTAATTTAATATAATCAAGTTAAATAAGAGTGTCTATCGAGTTTGATTCGATGTATGTTGTCAAAAGTTCAAAGTCAAAAGTCAATTCCATGCTCATTAATTTAATATAATTGTCAAGTTAAATAAGAGTGTCTATCGGTGTTTGAGTCAAAAATTCAAAGTCAAATGTCGAATCCTCTTGCACGGATGCATTATCGGGCACCCAATGCCCATGTGTTAAATGTGTCGGTCCTGTGGGGGATTATGTTATCAAAGACAACATGCACTTGAGCTTGAAGTTTCATTCGGTTGATTGAACAACATCAAGGACCTCAATTTCGTCCCTAACGAAGGGGTTGCACATTGTAATAGTGGCAAAAACATCTGCGCCAAATTGATTAGAGACGAGATCGGTCTCCAAGTGGCAGTCTTATACTAATCTTGATTAAGCGACATTGATGAAAAATGGTGACTAAAAACACAAGGGTGAGGACCTAGTCCTCGATCACCATTGTTCTTGTTTTTGTGTGATAAAAATAAAATACTATAAAAAAATATAGGAGAGCAATAGCATACTATGTATTCTCTACTGACCACTTCTAAGTGATAGCCCTGTGAGAAGCCTGACTCTCATTGTAAGTGAAAGCATGAACGATTGTGTTTGCATATGTAGGTTATCAATGGAAGCAATTTGCTGGTGAGAAGCCCATGAACAATTGTGTTGACAAATGTAGGTGATCACAAACAACAATTGTCATTAGTAGAAGAATGCATATTTGTATGTGTTGACACATTTTGATTTCAGTTTGTTTGGCATGGTTCCTCTCCCTATGTCCGCACGAGAAGGAATGTTGGATATTTTATAGTTTAGTGCGTCCCTAATTAGAATAATGTTTGTGTGAGCGTGTAATGGGTTGTTGAAACAACTCAGAGATAAGTTATAGTTAGAGAGATAGTAGGGATTGCACCAGTTGTAATTGATAGGCCTCACTCTTTGATGGGAGGCATTGGTAGATATTATGATAAATCAGTAGCTTTCTTCTTTGCTGAGAAATTGGGATATACAACTAATAACTTAGCGGAGATCAAAGCGGTTTATAAAGGTATGCAAGAGGCTTTCAAACTTGGATGGCAAAAAATCCAAATTGAATCTGATTCTAAGGTAATTGTTAGCTTGTTATCTGATCCAAAAGAAATTCATAGCAAAAATTGGAAAATATCAAGAGAGCTGGAGCTTGCAGGATAAGTTCCAGGAGGTTCAATTCAGACATGTACCCAGAGAATGCAACAAAGCAGCAGATGGGTTAGCTAACTGGGCTCTTGACAATTACAACATTACTTGTTATGGTTCGCCTACTCAGGGGTGGTCAATCAAAGCTTAAAACAGATCCGAGGAAAATTTTGGATTCAGATTTATTCTAATAAAATATAATATGTATCCTTTTCTGTATAATGCCCAGGCTGGGTGTTGGAAATATTGTCATTGATGTCAAAGGAGTCATTGATGTCGAAGGAGAATGCACAACAATTACAGTGATCAGATTTAATGTAATGATAGTGATCAGATTTAATGTAATGACAGTGAATGTAATAAACAACATTCATACTGTATACAACATTCAAAGGGACAGCAAATAGCAGTGATCTGATTGAAAGATGAAAGGCCAAGTAATTACTTGATTTGATACAAGTAACAACGATCTGTTAATGGGATGACAGCAATTTGATTTAATGAAATAAACAAGCATTAAAAGACAGTCGACTCTCTTATTTGTTTAATCAGGCCGACCCTCATTAATGGGATGCTTGTGTTTAATGAGGAATAAAATAATAATTAAATGAATGGACGTCTCTTTTGGTTTATGGGTGTCTTTTGGAAAGGTCGTCTCCTTTGGGAAAAGGTATCAAGGGGCTATAAAAGATAGATGAGAGGATGGAGAGCAAGTGAAATGAATTTGATACATCATTGAAGAATAAGAAGCATGAGTGAAGAGCAAAATATAATGGAATAAATTGCCTTATCATTCAAGTACAAGCAGAATTTTAATGAAGAGCAGATTTAGAGCGAATATTATTTGGAAGAAGAGCAAAATTTTATAAGTGTGAAATAAGAGTTATATCTTGAGAAGACAAGCAGATTTGTGAAGAGGAAATAAAAGTCTCCATCATTTGTTGAAACAACACTACGAAGGTGGTATCGTCATCGGTTTGGAGGTTGGTGCCTCATAAAACAAAGAGATTGGTGTCTCTTGCTTGAGTTGGTGCTCGGCATAAAAGATTGGTGTCTGAATTGTTAAGTTGGTGTTTGACATTGGGGATTAGTGTCTTTAGTAGGTTAGTGTGGTGCCTACACGAATTGTAAAAGAGTTATATATATATAAGCAAATATTTTGCCGTGGTTTTTTCCTCGAAAGGTTTCCACGTAAATATTGTGTTCCTCTTGTGTTGCATAATTTTTAGATCTTGTGAGATTGATGTTGTTTTAACTATTACAGTTTTGAATTATCAAAAGTTTATTTAATACTGATTCACTCCCCCTCTCAGTATAAGCGTGTGTTTAACAATTCTATCAGAGCTAGCTCCTTTAGGAATAGTCTAATCGATGGAAGGTAGATCTCGGCAGCACACATGGCCAGTAATCAAGTACTAGAGGGTTTCTCCACAAACAAGGCTCCATTATTCGACAAAACAAATTATGCTTTCTGGAGCATACAAATGAAAACCTATCTAATGGCTCTAGGGTTTGATATTTGGCAATCGGTAGTAACGGGATATATAACTCCTCAGACTCCACCGACGATCAAGCCGGAAAGAGGGCCAATGAAAACAATGCCAAATCCTTGAACACAATATTATGTGGCTTGTTTGAATCTGAGTTTGTCAAAGTTATGCATTGTGACACGACAAAGGAGACATGGGACAAACTACAAAATATCTATGAGGGAGACACCAAAGTAAAGCAAGCTAAGCTCCAAACCCACAAAAGGCAGTTTGAGAGTCTAAAAATGAAAGAAGAAGAGAATGTTGCAGCCTATCTTCTTCGTGTGGATGAAATTGTGAATACCATCAGAGGGCTCGGTGAAAAGATAGAAGAACCAATAATAGTACAAAAGGTGCTAAGGTCTCTCCCCTTAAGATTTGATCCTAAGATTATTGAGAAATTGCAAATGGAATCCTCATAGCATATGAAATGAGGATAGAAATAGAAAAGCCGTTAATGCAAAGTTAAGCTGCCTTCAAAGCTTCAAAAAGGGCCATAAATGCAAAACTTGAGTCAAGTGATGAATCAAAAGAAGAAGCTCTTTTTGTGAGAAATCTGAAAAGGGATCTGTAAGTATAAAGGTAAGCTTCCTATCAAATGTTTCAATTGTGGTGAGATAGGGAATTTCACTCACGTGTCCTCATGCAAAAGATGATAGTAGTGATGAAGAAGAACATTCTAAGGTAGGAAAGAACAAACATCCATACAAAAAGAACTATAAGTTGGGAAAATATGAAAAGAAGAAAAGTTACGATAGGCATATTAAAAAGCCTCTACACCAAGAAGGAAAGTAGCTCTGAAGAAGAGAGTGATAGAGGAGAAACTTTTTTATGGCAATAGAAATAAATAACGATGAAGACCAAATGTTTTGGAAGAGGAAGAATATTTTGAGGATGAAGGAGAAGTGGATCTGGAAGAAGAACTTGTCTGTGCCTTGGGTGAAATAAAGAGGCTTAAGAAAAAGAACTTGAAGCAAAAATTACAGCTTCAGAAATATGAAGAAGGTGGAAATTTGCAATCGAACATATCTCAAAGCTTCAAGGAGTCTGAAAAGATTATTATCAGTCTGAAAATTCAATTAGAAGAGGCTAAAATAATTGAGGTAGTAAGAGATCAACTAAAATCAAAAGAGAAAAATTGTGCTAAGCTTGAATCTGAAATTGTTGATTTAAGAATGGAATTGGAGAAGTCTAGTGATAAGCTAAAAAATAGCTTAAAATTTGAAAAGAGCACCGAGGGCTTGGATAACATTCTTAATAGCCAAAGGTCACCATGCATCAAGACATGTCTTGGCTATGAAGAAAAACAAGAGGTTACTAAGAAGTATTTGAATTCAAAAATTGTTGAACCTTGACTATTAAGAGATCAACTAAAATCAAAAGAGGAAAATTGTGCTAAGCTTGAATTTGAAATTGTTGATTTAAGAATGGAATTGGAGAAGTCTAGTGATAAGCTAAAAATAGCTTAAAATTTGAAAAGAGCATCGAGGGCTTGATAACATTCTTAATAGCCAAAGGTCACCATGCATCAAGATGGGTCTTGGCTATGAAGAAAAACAAGAGGTTACTAAGAAGGATTTGAATTCAAAAATTGTTGAACCTCCAAAGAAAGAAGATAAGACTCCTCATAAGAACAACATTCCTCAAAAGGGTAACAAAGGTGAGAACAAGTGGCATAAGTGTTAGGAATTTAGTTTTTTTAGTGCTCCATAATCATGTTAATGTAACGGAGTTGTTTGGTTGTTAAAACAACTCGCTGGAATAGAAGAGTAGTTTCTACTTAATAGGAAACTCTCTTCCTATATATTTTGTCTCGGATGAATTATTACATAAAGTGATTATTATTACTATATTTCATTTGTTCATTCCGAACCAAATTCTAGATTTGCATATCAGTGAGTTTGAGTAATGGAAGAATTAAAATAGGGGCAATTGTCATGTGATTTTCTCCTCTTGATGAGGAAGATTAATGCCTCTGTGAAAAAGAGTTTTTATTGTAAAATGTCTTCACGGGAAGTTTAGTTTGCATAGGATATACGCAGTGATATGGTGATTTTATATTAAAAATAAATCACGAGTTCACAACCCATTTAAATTTTTTTCGTTCTTTTAAAATAGCGGGTCTTTTTGTGTTTTTATTGCTAGAAGATGTCTGTATTATGTTAGGATATTCCTAGTGTATCATATGAGCCAATTTCGACAAATACCCAGATGCCCAAACTCATTTTATCCCTCCGCCAAGTTTTGTTTGCGGGAAATTTTTATTTAATTATTTATTAAATAAATAGTGCCCCGTTTGAAGTAAATTGTGCTCTAGTTGAACCCTGTTGAAGTTTCGCATGCCAGTATTCACATATATCAATAGGGTTTTCATCAGGAATGAATCCTGAGCTTTGTCTGTGACTTCTGGCAACATTTTTTGTTTTTATTTATTTCTTTGTTTTTCTCCTGCTTTTCTCCTCTCCGGTTTTCTTCTCGCCTCTGTGAAATTCCCCAGGTCAATTCCTTCACCAGTATAATCTGTTTAATTGCCTAAACATCTGGAGATCATCTACCAACACAACACTAAGGAATCAACCTCAAAATGCAAGCTTCTAACCAAAAAAGATGAAGTCATGCACAAAAAGCCTCTCCTAGGCAAGTCGCACTTTTTGGGAATGAATAGGTTTGAAGTCAGCAAAGGGATTTTTGCAAGAAGAAGAGTGTGGAATTTATTACCTACCTTGCAGGGTGAAAATTCCCATGAAGTCAAAGTCACTTAAGCTATGATGGGAAAATTAGAGGCGGCAGCAAAGGGAATTTCTTACCTGCCTTACAGGTAAAAATTCCCATTATAAAATAAAGAAAAATCACTTAAAGCACCGATGGGAATTTTCCGCCTACCTAGCAGGCTAACTTTTCCCATCAGAAGGTTTTATTCACCCAAACAAGTCACACTTTTTCAAAGGGGGCTAATTTTAATGCAAGTCGCACTTTTTGGAAAGTCACTTAAGTTGCAGTGGGAAAATTAGAAGTGAGTGCAAGTGTGGGAATTTATTACCTGCCTTACAGGGTAAAAATTCCCATTATAAAAGTCAAATAACTTAAGTGGAAGAAGGGATTTTTAGAGCTGCGGTGCAGGGTGAAAATTCCCATCAGAAGTTGACTTCTTTTATTTAGAATTCACCCATGCCAAAAAGTGCGACCCATTTGGTGATTAAACAATGATATTAATGATATTTATTAATAGCTTTTCTGCCTAATTTTGGCGCCATGGATGAATAGAAAGTCAATGCATGAAGGCTAGTCAAAGAGAACTGAAGGTAGCATGCTAAAAATAAATAAATTAAAATTTATTTAATGGCAGCCAGCAACATGCAAAAATAGGTGCCCAATTTGGGTGAATAAACATCATTGTTTATTAATTAATTGCCAGAATAGGGTGGACAATTATTAGAAATAGAATGTTGAGGGTTATATAAGCATGGGCTGCCATAGTGAAGATGTAATTAATTCTTTTTGCAAAGGATTGCAGCCCGACAGTTTTGGCGCCCAAGGAAGGAGGATTTTTGCATCAAAAAGTGTTTTTCATTGCCGGAAAGCTTCAAAGTTTGGCGCCTAGGGTTGGAGGAGCTTGATTTAAGCCTTGTTAATTATCTGCATGTTGGTATAAGTGCCCAGGTGAAGTTAAAATATTTATGCTTGCTTTGCATGCAAGCAAAGCCTCAAATTTTAGGGCAGCGGGCTTTATATGCAGATTTTTGTGATAAAAATCAAGTGTTCATGCTCTGGATTCCGTCTTTGTCTGAATTAATTGCAGGTATTCATTACAGGTGCTTATATAAGTGAAAGGAAGTTCAAATCAATGTCAGGTACATTGAATATATCTTCCGAATCTGAAGAAATTACTAGATCTGCACCAATTGCAAAGAATTCCGGCAAGATTAAAAGAAAAAGAGTTCAGACAAAGGTTTCTCAGATAAAGATTGCTTCGGCCATGATGAAGCGGGATGAAAGAGAAGGATCAGCGGAATCATGCATTACTTCCAGATTTGTTGATATCAATGACACGGATTTAGGCCCCGAACCCCTCTCCGAATTGATTGACAGATCCAGGGCTGGAAAGACGTCTCTTATGCGGGCAATAAAAAGCAGTGGAATTATTCGAGCTTCAACATTCCCAGTCACAACTCAGTTGCCTGAATTTGTCATGGAGTGTGCAAGGTCATACCATCTCCTATCCAGAACAATTCGGGATGCTGCGGGAAAGACGATAATCAGGTTGGATGCACAATTTATCAATTATTGTCTGAAGATTCCAACGCGACCGGTGGTGACTACAATTAGCATGTTGACACTTGGCAACAGATGGGAGAAGCACAAAGCAGACTGTGTGGGCATAATGAATAATAAATATATGAAGAAGCCTAGTCTCCATCAAAGTTCCCGAGGACTCTTCCACGATCCAATTTGGTGCAGGAAGTGGATGATATTACTAAATTGCTATGCAGGATAAATGGAGAAGCCAACACTCACAACTTCCGCTCATGGATGTATGCCTTCATTAGAACCATTGAGATCAACAAAGCTGATTCAATAATCAATTGGGCGGAGATCATCAGTGATAACATCGGTGAGCAGCTCCGAAGTGTGAGGCGGACATACAACTTCAAGATGACTTCATACCTGGTATACGCAAAGAGCAGCTTCAGAGGTATATTTTCCAAGCTGGATAGACGGGCATACTCTCGAAGGATCCCATTTTTGAGTGCTACCCACAGTTGACAGTTCCTGAATGCCATAAAGATTACAAGGTGGTCAACGATGGATTCTTCTACGGATTCATTTGCAAATTGAACAGTGATCTGAAGACCAACAGGGTGAGCAAAGAAGCTTGGGAAGTTATATCCTAACATGGCTGTATTTTCATCCAGTTTGCAGACTTCACATACCTCAGGGTAACCGGATTTTCGGGAGAACCAAGTTGCCAAGATATCCAAGCGACAAGTGGGTCATCATGGAGTCAGGCAGCAACTCATGGAGATGCATGACCTACAATCAAAGCGACACAAGTCTACAGGTTCCTTTCCGATCACAGTAGGCTATTACAGCTGCCAGAGCATCCACAAGGCTAGAGGAATCGAAGCTGAAATGTTTTCTGAGTATGAGCATGAGTTCTTCCCAGCACGGCTGAACTTCGATCCATATGGGGTAGCAAAGAAGACAATCTCCCAGGAATACTCGCATGTGCCTTCATTAGAAGACTTCTGGATGAAGTGCAGAAACGAGTACGAAGTCAGAAAGAAAGACTTCAGCAGGTTATCGGCGCAACAAGTGTTTGATTATGGATTAGCTCGATACCGCAGAGATCTCACAGATGATGGCCTGTGTTACTTGACACTTATCATCAGATGGGAGGGGATAGAGCTGCTCTTCAGGAAAACATTGGTGGTTGCCACACGATCGAGGAAAGATCTCGCATGGTTCTGGTCAACACCTCGAACTGGTTGCTGACAAAGGGGTATTGCCTTGATGAAGCTTTGATGAATCAGATCACAGCAACCTTAGCGCAAGAGACTCCATCAAAAGAAAGCACGAAGGTGAAAGCAGTAGAAGGCCTGAAAAGCTTAAAGTGCACAAGAAGTCTCAGACACATGAAAAGGTCACTTCTACTGGCTATGGTGCTAGTTCCAACTTCTCCAGCGTCAACTCACAACACTTCACCTGCCTTTGAACCTCAGGGAGATCTTGTCATTCCTCCGTTGAATCCAACAACGTTTGTGTTTTCTCCTCAGCCACTCCGATCTTCACCTCTTCCTGAAGAAAAGCTAAAGTTGCAGATGGCAGAGTTTGAAAGGGCATTGTCTTTGGACAATTCAGAAGATGGCAGTCACGACACTGTAGCAAATTCGATGGAGAGGAACCAGAGCACGAGATGGTGGTGCATTCAATGACTTCTCATTCTCCGAAAAGCAATTTCTCAAAGTGGTTGGCTTCGCAGTCAATCCCAGAAGCTAGAGAGGAGATCAACCTGGAGGAACATGACTTGCAACTGCTCCTGAGTTTGGGCGGAAAAGATAGAAGACCTAAAGTTGCTAAGGTGACTTCTAGGTTGATTATTGAAGAATCGGGCAAAAGTTCGCTGAGGTATCAGTTCCAGCAGAGGGAAAGCAGAAAGGCAAGCTTACGGCAGCAGATATATCAGTAACCAAGGTGCCAATAGGTCAAACTACTACCGAAGGATTAAAGCAAGACACGCAGACACTAATAAATGCTTTATTCCTTAAGCTTGACAAAGAGAAGGCAAAAAAGTGAACTTCAAAAGCAGGTTTCCCAGTTGTGTGAGATCATTGCTAAGGTTGCCAAACCTTCCTCTCAGCCAATTTCAACACATGAGCAGGTGAGTGATCATCTGATGCAGGAAGTGGAAAATGCAGGTAACCAAGTTAAAGCTATCGACGAATGGAAGAGCCTAATCATTCGCCAAGCTTCTGTACAACTCAGGGAGGTGCCAACTCGTCTAAAGGTTATGAAGGATGCATTAGTTCAGCTGAAGCAACTAATGACAAGCACGGTAGATATGAATACAGTGGCTGAAAGTAACCTGGCACTTTGGTCGAGATAAATAAGTTGCCGAAGGAGGTTTTGATTGCAGAACGAATTGTGCCTGATGGATCGGTTGAAAAGGGGAAGCAACTTGAATTCACAGTCTCTTTCCGCTTGGAGATCTTCAAAATTATGCTGAAAAGAATGCGGGTGCTCGAGGGTATGGCATCACTGTCAAGCAATGTAATTGCTTTCACCAATGAGGAAGTGGTTGGGAACGTTTCTTCATACAAAAGGACCATTCCCAACAAAGTGCTTGATTCCCTGGAAGGATCTCTTTTGATGATTCAAGAGAGGATTGATGAAGTTAGGCCTTTCACGATGAATTCAATCAGTAAGTTGGTAACGCTGCAATCAGACATTAAGAAGTTCGGGCCTAGTTTGAAGGAGGTGGAAGCGAGCATCAAAGTTTTGAACGAAGGATTGCTGCAATTCAAGACAGAGAAAGAAGTTGTGGCTAAAACGGATGGGAAATTGCTGAACTATATGTTCGAAAAGTATATTCAGTATCAAAACAAAAAGAAAGTGTAGGAGTTACAGCTGGCAAATCTTCCTTCTTTTTTTCTTTCTTCTCTTATTTCTTATGTCCCCGGATGTAATTGTAAACTTAAAAGTTATTGGTTTAAAACCATTACTTTAAGTTATTTGGAATGACTCTTTGAGTTAAGTGACAGATGTGCACAATTTTGGCTTGAACTCCTGATGCATGTCACTAAGAGAGGAATTAAAGGAAGATGATTGCAATGTTCTCTTTACTTCTTGTTTATGATCTAGTTCAGTTATAGTCTCCCATTTGTAATTTCCCTCTACGTGCTATAAGTAGAGGAAGAACCTACGGTTAAAGGATCGAATTTGTAATCAACATTCTTGTGTTCCGACTTTGAGTAAACCCCGATTTCTTTCTGCAGAGAGGAATAGAGAAGAGATTTCCAGAGAACTTTGTGTCAACGGTGCATTTTGCTTCTTATTTCTTTCTAGATCTATTCATAAACTTTGTGTTATTATAGATCTAGATCTGAAAGTTTCCTTTGCTTTGAATTATGTGTTTAATGATCTATTTGTTTTAATCTATGTGCATGCAATCAACTTTGTAAACTATTGCTTGGGTTGCACATCCTCTCTACTTTCTCCCGTTTCCTATTATTTTCCTCTTCTGCAGATTTTTCCTTTCTTTTACAGCTGCTTACTTGCTGCAGAACTATATAGCTATGGTTCATGAGCTACACGGTTAAAGTAATACCCACAAATAGATATTAGGATATATAACTGACAAAATCTTACACGGAGCCTCACTCTCATGATTGCCTAGGTTTTTAGCAATGCGAAAAATCTAGCCATTAGATATGTGCATATGCATTTTTTCAAAGTTTTTGATATTCCAAAATTAGTAGATTGCTTTTTCAAATAATTTTGCGAGTCTTATGAAGGATTCATGATGTTTTTATAAATATTTTCCTTTCATTGGTTGCTGCATGCAAGCTCAGAACTTGTATATGGTTCCTCAGACAGATATCTCCACTTGATGGCCTGATTTTGGCGACTCAAAACTATGGTGTGACTAAGATATCACATACCTGCAGATCTCACCGTTTTGGCATCCACGTGCACGTGTTTGCCTCCAGAATGTTATATCCAGTGTGTGCTTATGAGTGATAGATATGCCATGTTACATCCACGTTTCCTCTAGATTTCTTATGCTATTAGCACTATTTGGATATCATCGACTTCAAAATTTTGGTATGCTTTGTCATACTTCTCATATTTTGGGTAGTATACTCATCAGAGTTTGAGTTATATTTTTTAAGTCTAAAGTGAGTAACTTTGTAGTCATTAGTTGTATAAACTATAAAGTCCACGTGTCATGCTTTGGTCCAAAGCTATCATGAGAGTAGAGAGAAGAAATTGCCATGTCCTCAAAAACAAAAATTTCATCTTATTAGTATTAACATAAAATTGTCAAGTCATGTTATAATGGGTCTTTGTCAAATCATAAATTGTGTTGTGTTAATGCATTTAATTTTATATGAGTCTCATGTTTAATTTATAGTTTGGTCAATTTGTATGTTGTCATTATTGTCATTATTGTGAAAATTATTTCATAGTCTTTGTCATCACCACATTTTCAAATTATCCTTTGAGTCGGTTTTAAAAAGTGTCATTATATTGTCAAATTAATCAAATAGGCGATTTTAGGATATTTGTTTATTGTCTAGTCAAAATTGTATTAAAAAAATTGCCTCATAGACACATTTTCGGTGGAATCCGACTTCCGTAATCGAGCTTCATGATCAAATCCAATCGAGCTGGCTGCAAGATGAGATTGGAGGATGGAGGTAGGAGGACAATCAACATCCTCGAGTTCATCACTACCTCAGAGGCCACAAACTGCTTTAGTGACACCTTTTGTTGTGTGATGATTAAGAGAGACAAGCATCCATGTTCCTGTGTGCAGTATAGTGTTTGTGTTTCCCCTGTGAATGATGATGATGTGGAGATTTGTACCATTGATACTATTGCAAGAAGTGTTCTTGATCGATTGACTTGATGGTTGATGTGAATTGGTTGAATGGTCCCAATTCATGTATTCACCTAATAGGTTGATCGGTCCCTATTCATGGATGATGTAGTTCCCACAGTCAATGTTGAGGATCGAGACCATGTGCAAAGCATGCTATGGAGCGGCATGCTGCTTGGTTGAAGATGGTGTTTTTCCCCATGTTCGCACTAAGGGGGGAATGTTAGGAATTCAGTTTTTAGTGCTCCATAATCATGTTAATGTAACAGAGTTGTTTGGTTGTTAAAACAACTTGCTGGAATAGAAGAGTAGTTTCCTACTTAATAGGAAACTCTCTTCCTATATATTTTTGTCTCGGATGAATTAATACTTAAAGTGATTATTATTATTATATTTCATTTGTTCATTCTGAACCAAATTCTAGAATAAGGATCCTGCAAGAAACTTCGAAGATCCTTCTATCCTAAGCAGCCTTACATGATCATGTATCAAAACTCCTTTTATGGCTATTGTTTCTCGTGGCAAAATTTTGGTCATAAGGCAATAGATTGTAAGGTTTAGGCAAGGAATAATACTTGGAATAAAGGTGCTTATGACTATTCAAGTAGAAATTATAACTCATTTGCTACACTATTGGATTACAATGAATATGATATTATGTGTTATAAGTGCAACAAAGTTGGTTTAACACGATTTTGTATAAGTGTATCTTTAGAGAATCCAAAGCAAACCAGGAAAGTGGATACCATGGCCAAGCAAAAAACATAATTTACAAAATCTTGGAAGGAGAAACAAAAGGAAGAGAGAGAAAGCTATGTTTGTTCAAATTGCTTTTCATGTGCAAAATGAAGAGCAACATTGGTACATTGATAGTGGATGTTCGAGCCATATGATAGGAGATAAGAGCAAGTTCCATTCCTTGAAGAAAGTAAGCGGAGGAACAATAAAATTTGGAGACAACGCTACAACAAGGATAACAGGCAAAGGTAATCTCAGTCTCAATGATGGAAAGACAAAAATTGAGAATGTGTTGTACGTTGAAGGGCTGAAGCATAACCTCCTAAGTGTTAGTCAAATGTGTGATCAAGGACACATCCTCACTTTCCATCCTCAAGGTTGTGAAGTAAGGAAAGTTGATTCAGGAAGATTAGCTTTGGAGATGCAAACAGAACCATGAATAACTTGTATGTGCTCAGTGAAGTTAAGAAAGAAAGATGCTATATGACACAATTAGATGAGAGTTGGTTATGACACAAAAGAATGGGCCATATGAATTTTGACAATTTGGTGAAAATCAGCAATAAGTAGTGTGTGAGAGACATGCCAAAAGTCACGAAGCCTTTAAACACCATTTGCAAACAATGTTAGCATGGAAAACAAACTAGAGACAAATTCAAATCAAAGGAATTTTCAACAATGAAGCCTTTGGAATTGATTCGCAATGGCACTTGTGTGGGCCTGAGAACTCAAAGTTTAAAAGGTGAGAGTTACTTTATGTTGTTAATTGATGACTATTCTAGAATGACATGGGTTGCTCTTCTAAAGGATAAATCTAAGGCATTTGAGAACTTTAAAATTTTAAAGCATTAGTAGAAAATGAAATTGGGTTGAAAATTAAGTGCTTGAGATCAAATAGAGGAGGAGAATTTCTTTCAGACCAATTTGGAGAATTTTGTGAGGAACATGGAATAAGAAGACAACTCACAACCGCACGAACTCCGCAACAAAATGGAGTTACTGAAAGAAAGAACCGAACAATTCAGGAGATGGCAAGGACTATGTTGAATGAGTCCAAATTGTCAGATAGGTATTGGGGAGAAGCAGTTAAGATGGTGGTTTACATCCTTAATAGAGGACAAATCAGAGTAAACAATACCAAAACACCTTACGAACTATGGAAGGGTAGACCAACTACCGTTAAATACTTTAGGGTGTTCGGAAGCAAATGTTATATTAAAAGAAATGATGAAGATTTGGGAAAGTTTGACTCTAGATCTGATGAAGGTATTTTTCTTGGATACTCCTCAAGGAGTAAAGCTTACAAATGCTATAATAAAAGACTTAAAAGATTGTGGAAAGTGTCAATGTAAGAGTGGATGAATTAAAAAACATAAGGTGACCACACAAGTAAGTGATCACTCAAAAGAATCAGACCAAAATGAAGTCAAAGAAGAAATTGAAGAGGAGGAACGGGAAGATACTAAGGCACCATCGAGATTTGTTCAGAAGAATCATGGAGAAAATTTGATTCTACTCGTGATAAAGATGTTGGGGTGCAAACTCGACGGAGGATAATAAGTACATTTGAGTGGTCAATTTCTCTTTCTTATAAAAAAATAGAGCCTAAAAATGTTGTAGAAGTTAGTAAAGATGAACATTGGGTCAATGCCATGGAGGAATAATTGAATCAAATCTTATGTTCCATATGGGCGCGTCCTTGCCTTTTTAGGCTCGTCCCATACTAGATACGTTTGAAAACTTCGGGGATGGGTAGGAAACGTCCCTACTGTCCCCCAATTTTTTTTTAAAAAAATGGGGCGTCCCCGAGAACGTCAAAATTGGAGCAGGGACGACAGGTGATGCCTAGACATCCTCGGAATGTCGAGGGACTTCTCTGAAGTCCTCGACCTTCTTGGGACGGGCGTCCAAGGCGTCCCCATGTCCCAACAAAGGTAAAGTTATTTAAAAAAACAGTTAATTAAAAAAGGAATATGGGGGCCCACAAGGACCCCACACTCATTCCTAACTAACCTAAACCTAAAACCTCTCTTACAACTAAAACAAAAAAAGAAGCTCATTTTTGTCATTTCCCATCTTGTGAAGGAGAAGACAGAAAGAAAACAACAAAGAGAAGAAAAGAGAACATCAGTGAGAAGAAGGCAAGAGAGCAATATTCTACAATGAATTCATTTAATAGTTTTGTATTGCTCATGCAGCAACGTGTCTATGAATAGAGAACATAGAGTAATATGTTTTGGTGATAAACAAATTGTGGTATTATGTTGAATGGTTTGTTGTGCAACAGAGGGTGTATAAACAGAGCATTGAGTAATATGCTTTCATGAAAAACACGAGGGTATTTACCCAATTCTTTGAACTATGTGTATGAATACATAATGTAGAGTAATATGTTTTGGTGAAAAACATTGTGGTATCAGTTCAATGTTGTGTTGTGCAACACAGGGTGTACAACAGCATAGAGTAATATGTTTTCCAAAAAAGACTGTTTTTGACTCAATGTTGTGAAAGGTGTGTGTGACTACAAAACATGGAGTAAAATGTTTTGGTGAAAAAGAGTGTGTTATTCAGTTCAATGCTGTGTTGTGCAAAAAGGTGTATGAACAGAGCATAAAGTAATATGTTTTGCTGAAAAAAAGTGGGTTTTTACTCAATTTTGAAAAACCCTATTATCATGACCGCTCCAATATGCCTGCTCAAAAGTGTGACAATGCATTTGCTAATTGTATGCTTGATGATGCATATGATTGCATTTGAATTGTTAGACTTTTGTGCAGGTGTTGTGTACTATATACTTTTTCTATGTTTCAGACATTTTGTTGTTGTCTAGTTGAAACTTGCAGCCCTTGGGCATTTCATTGTAATTATTATTGTAATTGAAACTTGAACCTTTTGTGAAATCTCAAATCCTGGTTATCTGGAGGTGCAAAAGTTGATGGGTCAAAAGTATAATGTTTGGAGTCGTAAGATTCTGACTATTGCAAAGTATAGAGACTGCAATAATATCAATCTTGAATCGAAGGGAGATCTATTGCAGATTTTGACAAGCGGATGAGGCCTCATTGTTGAAGTTGTCTAAGTTAGATGATTTGATACTCGAGGTCTAGAACGCCACTAAGGCAAGTTTCTTATGGGCTCATTTAAAGAACAAGTATCGGACGTCGGAGAAAAGTTGTAATGCATTCGGGTTCACTTGTGATCTTACTGACTCGTAAAAACATTGTTGTTTAGTTTTGTGCAAGTTTTGGTTCTGCGGTTTGTGTTGTCTGCTTTGTGCAAGAGTCTTGTTTATATGTTTGCAAGGGAGTCTTGTTCCATGCAAGTGTCATTTGTAATGTTTCATTTCTGCTTGCATGTGCTCGAGGAGTATTGATCTATGTTGTGTTTTGTGCATAATTTCTATGGCTTAAGAGTAGCTGTAATGTTTCGCGTTATCATTTGATACACACAAGTATTTTCGACTAATTGGTTGAAGACTTCATTTTAAGGAGACTTCATCAAGGATTGTAATATCTTCAAGAATTCATAGTTGAGTTTCGCAAATTAAGAGGAGCTTGATTGATAGCGCGAGTTTCATCACTTGGCACAAAGGAAAGTGACTTTAGTATAGTGCGTAGCAATCACATGTTTACGCACAATCTCATGTTTTGTGCATGGTAACACATCAAGCTTTTCTAAAAGCTCACATTAAAAACGTATGTTATATTCGATGACACACACCTACCCTTGAAATTTCAAAGTTCGTTAGAGTTATATTGAGATAATTTGCAAGAACTTAGTGGAGCGGTTTAGAGCACAACCTTACGTGCGATGGCACTAACTTGTGGATTTTCGAAAATGACATTTTTGTATGAGCCTACATAGATTTTACCTAATATGGTAATCGTAATCGTTGAGCCGACTCAATTTGCATTGAGTTGTGTTTGGGCACATATTACATAGAGGATTGGGACGAGCGGTAGTATTGTATGGGTCACTTGTAGGTTCGAGGAGGTATTATTGTAAGGAGGTGGTTAGGGAGGACCCTCACATGTTTAATAAGATAGTTTGAAGTAGTTTGTTTAGTGTGTTACTTTTGTTGTAGTCCTTTACTTGCAGAGGGTGTGAGATAGCGACAAAAGATCTTAGGATCTATAGTTTGTCGAGCATCTTGCTTGTGAGATAACTAGTTGTGTTGTTGTGTATTGCTTTTTGTGATTGAATGAAGATTGTTGAGTTTAGAGTTGTATATTTAGTACTGCCATTTGTGTGTTGTGCATTTTGTTCATAGTATTCCGCTGAGTATTTTGAGGGCTGAATGGCATCCGTGCCAGGAACCCTAACTGCAGTTGCATAATTTGGTATTATATCATAGCTGTTAATTCTTATGAATTTTATCTTATTGTTGTTTTTGACATCCAGAGTGTGGGGTGAAGGCAATTGAAGACGTCTTTTAGCATGAGTTGGAGATTTGTGTTGTTGTGTATTGCTTTTTGTGATTGAATGAAGATTGTTGAGTTGAGAGTTGTATATTTTGTACTGCCATTTGTGTGTTGTGCATTTTGTGCATAGTATTCCACTGAGTATTTTGATGGTTGAATGACATCCTGTACCCAGAACCCTAACCGTGGTTGCATCATTTGGTATCATAGCAAGGTTGTTAATCCTTATGAAGTTGATCTTATTGTCGTTTTTGACATTTGTGAGTGTGGGGTGAAGGCAATTAAAGACATCTTCTAGCATGAGTTGGAGAGAAAGTGTAGAAGGCCATCATGAGTTGATATTTTAGAGATAATTGAAGACATTTTCTTGCAAATGAGTTGGATAGGTGTAAAGGAAATCAGCACAAAGGAACTCTTTTATGAAGAAATGACAAACAAAGGAGATAACAATGCGAGGATACCACGAGGCAAAGGTAATTGTGGAAGAGTACCCAAACTTACAGATTTGGCATGGTTGATGAGAGACATTCAAGCTCCTCTGGAAGCTATGGAAACAATTGAATGACAAGGTTTTGTAAACTATGCAAGTGATGTCGATGTTGCAGATAAGGAACCTAAAATTGAAGAAGAAGAAGAGGTTGAAGAACACGAAAATAGGTTTCTGAAAGTTGTCATGAGAAGGACAATTCCCAATTAATTCTGGCGGATTGAATCTTGAATAACTCATTGATTGAATTGTTAAGGAAGTATTTTGAATATGAAGACTTGGAGGATCCAAGGCGATTCAAATTTGTTGGAGCAAACTTGAAAGGAGATAAATGTCTTTGGTGGGAACATGTACAAGCTGAGAGATTGCACAAGGGTAAGGATAAAATAAAAACTTTTAATAGGTTTATTGCAAAGTTTGAAGCAAAGTTCATTTTGCAGACTACCATATGCATTTGTTTAAGAAGTTAGAAAATCTGTAATAGAGAAATATGAGTGTATGTGACTACATAGAGGTGTTTTACAAGCTGATTATAGAGTTTGACATATTAAAAATGATGCTGAAAAGATTTCGCCTTTTGTGAATGGGTTGCGCATGGTAATTCAGATGAATTTAGGATGATTTGGATGCATTATGTTGAGGAATCCTATTAGTGTGCGCCAAGTTGGTGTGCATGCAACATGACATAGTGTGAGGAAAAGGCATGTTCATGTGAGGTTGTGGACAAGGTAGCGACAAGTAGAGTGAAACACATCACAACATGATGATGGTGCGAAAAGAGGTCGAGGAACTCTAGAGGTAGAGGATCTTATGGTCAAGGTTGTGGATGTGGAATTTTTGTCACATGTTTCAAAAGTGGAGAAGTGGGACATAGGGAGTTTTAGTGTCTTCACGCACATTTTGATGGTGTTAGGAATGCATGTGTGCATATGACAAAAGCGAATGACGAGAGTTTTGCTAATGAGCCTAAAATAGAGGAAGTACTCATGATGAAGATGGTGTTTATTGAGGCTGCGAAAAAGATGATGGTTTGTGCAACACAAGAACTTGTTTAGGGCAATTTTCAAATTAGGATGTAAATGTTGTAAGTTAATCATTAATAGTGGCAGAAATCACAACATTGTTTAACAAGAAATGGCGAACAAGCTAAATTTGAAGAGGAAAACGCATTTGAATCCACATAAGGCTTCATGGTTGTTGAAAGGTCATCGATTGGTGAATGAACAATATTTGGTGACTTTCTAAATTGGAGAATGTAGGATGAGATTAGGTGTAAGGTCATGCCTATGGACACTTGCCATATTGTGCATGGAGGCCTTGGTAATTTGATGACAAGGAACAACTCTATGGTCATGCGGTTGTATATATATTAGCGCGAAGAATGGAGTGAAGCACACTTTGAGTGCATTGCAGAATAGGTGTGAAGCAAAGGAGACAAATTTAAAAGTAATGTTGATGATAGGCAAGTAGTTCTTGAATGAGATGAAGGAATGCAAATGTTTTTTGCACTTTTAGCAAAGCTTGTAGAAAATTTGGCGCATAGATCAAGATAAGGAAATAGTGCTCCCAAAAGAGGTAAATAACTTACTTGGTGAGTTATGAAGATTGTTTCTAATAATCTACTCGAAGGTTTACCACCGAAGAGAAACATTTTGTCATTAGATGTATTTAATCCTAAGATTGAGTCTATCGAACAAAGCGACCTATAGATTGACAACTGCAAGAGAATTTAGAGTTGTAAAATTGAGTCTAGTAGTTTTTAGATAAAGGATTGATCAAGAATCTTTGAGTCCATGTGCGGTACTAGTAGTATCGGCACCAAAGAATAATGGCGAATGGAGTATGTGCATGGAGATTCGAGCGATGCGAGATCACAATCAAGTATAGGTTTCCATTATTGTGGATGGATGATTTGATGGATTGTTTGAGTGGCACAAAGTATTTCTCTAAGATGATCCGGAAGTGTGGATATCATAAGATTTGCATAAGATAGAGATGAATGGAAGACAACATTCAAAACTCGAGGGATTGTATGAATAGTTGGTTATGCCATTTGGGTTGAAAAATGCACCAAGTACTTTCATGTGTTTGATGAATGAAGTCTCGAAACCATATCTGGGTAAGTTTGTGATTGTTTACTTAGATGATATATTGAATTTTAGTAGGACAAGAGAACAACACTTGCAACATTTGCGGAAGACATTGATAAAATCGAAAGATGAGAAGTTGCTCATTGATCGAAAAGTTGTAGTTTTATGATAGAAGAATTGGTGTACTTCGGGTTTGTGATTTCTCAACGGGTTTGAAAACGGATCTAGAAAAGTAATGTGCAATAATGGATTGGCCATCATGTGGATGCACTTTAAAGGCACAAAGTTTTCATGGTCTAGCAAGTGTCTACAGAAGTTTATAAGAAATTTTGTGGAATTTGTGTAGCGATCACAAATGTTTCGCGAAAGGATAAAAGGCAATTTTTATGGAAGAGGAGAAGTTCACATGCAGTTTATATCAGCGATTACTTGTTTTAGAGTGACCTTGGGAAGATATCATTATGGAATTTGTTTTAGGATGTTTGAAAACACAAAACGAGAACGATTCCATATTCGTAGTAGTAGACATGTTTTTGAAGATGACACATTTTGTGGCATGTAGGAAGATTAGTGGTACAACTAGTATTGTTAACTTGTTATCAAGGAGATTGTTAGATTGCATGTGTTACCAAAAAGTATTGTATCAAATATGGGTGTTAAGTTTGTAGAACATTTACTGAGAACATTATGGAAGATATTGAAAAAAGGTTGAAATTTAGTTTTCCATATCAAACCACAAATAGATCGATAGATAGAGGTTGACAACATGACTTTGGGAAATTTGTAAGGTCTACCATAAAAACAAGCTAGAACTTGAGAATAACATTTTGGCGCAAGTTGAGTTTGTGTATAACAATTTGGTTAACATAAGCACATGAAAGACTCCCTTCCAAATTGTGATGGTACGAGTATGAAGAGTTGTGCGACATAAGGAGCATGGAAAGGAGTACGTATGTAGAAGATTTTGCGACGTTCAAGGGATGTCCATGAGCAAGTATGCAAGCAATTGAAATCCATATCTATTCCTAGTACGCCTTGTGGCTTAACATAACACAAGTGGCCACCTCCAATCTCCCCTCCATAGATGGGTGATGCATCCGATCGAGCATCTCAAGGAGTTTAACTCGCTTTATCAATCATTGAGACTCAAGTCAAGATGTTTCAACTTATATTTCCACTAACATAATTTCCATTACTTACGGTCAAATCTTCTAATTTGTGGATCTATTCAATGCGAGAATTCAACTTGCCATTAATGTGAGTCTTTTTGTATCTTGACTCTTGAGTAGGCGTGAGGCTCATATGAACGCTATGAAACAAGTAGTTGGAAAATTAAAATTAGAGCTACCCAACTTTTAGGGTTATAATCCTTTGTGCCCCTTATTTTATCATGGGCGGTGCTCGACTTGCATTGCATAGATAGACCATTCGACAATCAACTAGTCGCATCCACAATCATGACACTTTTGGGCCCTAGCCCTATATGAATGGAGAAATAAAGGACATATAATGGACTGGAGGGCCCCCTCTAAAAATTGGTGGAGGCCGAGGTCAAAGTCTATGATAAAGTTCCTTAAATTTAAACTTTCAGTTCACTAAAGATTTGTGCCGCATTGCTTCGTTTCTCATTACGATTTGTGCCACAATACCATGTTTACTTGAAAAACCCACCGCCTTCCCAGTGCAAACAACACAAAAATAAAATTTTTAATTGACTTAAATAACGTAGTTCTTGTTTTCACCCAAAAGTTGCACCCTGATAGAGAATGGTGTGTGTACTCTCTCTCTTGTTGACAAAATTGGAACACCTCAAGGCTGTGGGTAACCTATGTCTGAGGTGAACCTCCAGAGAGGGCTGGTTCCCTTGTGAATCACCTAAAAATGAAAACTTTGACAAGGAAAAGGGAAGAGGAATGCAAAAATGGGAAATAGGGGTGATACACCAATAATTTGATACTTGCATGTAACTTTGCACACAGAGAATTTAAAGATTCACACACCTGCACAACTCTAGACTATTTTGCAAAATTAATTCAAGGGTTTAGGAAAAGACAGCGGTAGAGGGAATGAATTCCACACTAAAGCAAATACAATATCCTACAACAAACACGATGAACAATCTGAAAACAATGATATGAGAGGGCAAAACGAAGCTTTATTTTATTCAGAGGTGCAAGTACAATAGTTGAAGATGCCAGAGCAAATCAGCTGTTCAAGTATATCCTTTGCTACAATCAAATCATCAGCCTATATAGACTTGTGCGTCCAAAATAGACAGCTGCCTGCTTTTTTATTTTATTTTATTTTCCTTATTCCCTACTGGCGCATGGGACAGCAGCATGCTTCTTCTTTATTTAATTCTTTTCCATGCCTTGGCACCAACCACCAAAATAGACTGCTGCATGCTTATTTTTAATTAAATCCATCTTTATCCAACCTTGGCACCACATATAGGACAGCAATTGATTTATTTATAAAAAGTCCTATCTTTGGCGCCAACAACAATTCACTTTCTTTTTGTTTAATTCCTCCATGCACCTATTCTTAGCATCAATCTCTAGAAATAGAACAGCAGCATGCTCTTCTAATTCTATTCAAACTCCTAAAAATAGAATAGGATCTTCTATTTTAATGTCTTCCATGCACAATCCTCTTGTTCTTCCTTTGGCGCATGGGGCTGCTATTTTTATCCAATTTTATTCTATGCTTGGCGCCAAGGACAAACTGGACTGCTTTTCTTTATTTAATCCTTTCTATTTTTATCCCTCCATAGCGCCAAGTATAGAACAACAACTCCTTGCTTATTTATCTTAGCATGCACCTCCATCTTATCTCTCCATTGGCGCAAATCCTTGGTGCATGAATTATGGTAACAGTTCTTACAAGAAATGGTTAAGAAGTGCCCCCCTCGGAGGGCCTTTTCTTTGGGGCACTTGGATGATTAGGAACTGTTTGGTTCATGTGGAAATTCAGGTGCAAGGTTAACTTTCATGGAGACATGTACCCTTTTATGCTAGGGGAGGCTTTCTGAGCAAGCATTGGTCATGCTTGTCAAAGTTAAATTAAAATGTCTTTGTACTTAAGATTGATAGAGTCTTTGACTCCTTGGGTTATAGGCACAAATGTTTGCTTTCTAGCTTTCTTGGAGAGAGAGTTCCCTTGAATTCCTGTTATTAGATCCATGTAATTCTTTGTTCCCTGAAGTAATTTAAGATGTATTTTTTTGAAAAAAAATCAGTTAAAACTTGCAACTTCCAAATTGCCTTTTTAATTTTTATTTTAATAAAATATGCGGCGATTTTTAATTTGGATGTCATTTTCTTATTTAAACATGTTCTAATTTGGATGCTGGCGTGTAATTAGCTTGAACTATTGCACCTGCCATTTAGATAATTCCCAGGCCCCGAATCTGTCTTTTCTTCCCCTTTGGCCTATAACAACAGTTCCAAAATAAATAATAACTGTAACATTGTTGTTTTTGTAAAGTTTTTTCACCAGTTAGAAAACTTGTTTTTGATGGGCCGGGTGGTCCAGGATTGGTATGTTACTTGTCAAATATTTGTTTTTGTCCTTATTAGGATATGGTGGACCCTGCTTCCTTTGTCTTTATAATGTTTCACATTCGATTTAATTAGGCCTCACTTTTTAGTTTTCCTTGTATAATTTAAGGCCTTCCATACTTGTTTAATGCTTGTGCCATAAGTTGAAATGTACAGTATATTAAACGGGTTTCTAGGGATAAAATACAGGAAATTATGTTGACAGATGGGGCTATAAAGTGCATACTCTTTGCTGATCAGAATGACTCTTTTCCCCGTAAAATTTGAGGACTTCCATTCTGATTCAAAATTTGTCCTATAAGCTGAAATGTACAATGCATTAAATGAGGTTCTAGATGGGGAATAAGAGATTGACTTACACCCCATTTTCTTCCTCTAGTTTCTACATCGTTTATGCAATGTGACTCGAATGATGCAATATGATTGTTGCCTGATTATACAAGACCTCAATATAATATCAATGAAGATAAGAGACATTGTTTGTTTGTCTTAACATGTATTTTTGAATGGTTTTTTTGCCGCCGCCTATTTTCACCCATATGTTTCTATAAGTTTATATGTAGAAGTGCACCGGAATGTGCTATTTTGTTACTTTCAAACTACAACATTTCATTGGGTCATTACTGAAATTTATTGTTAAAGAGTTTAATTGAAGTTAATAAATAATACATGCTTTGATGTGATTTAATCTACACTTTGTTTTCTATTTGAATTTTGTTTAACTATTTTGAACAAGGTGAAGTCCAAAGCACTCTAGATATTGAAATTTTATTCCATTGGTTTTTTATGTTTAACTATTGTTTAGATATATAATACAAAACACATTTTCTGCATTTAACATATGGTGTAACTTTGACTTCATATGATTTGTGCAGGTGTCCTTTAATTGTGAGTTTTTCTCAATGTGCACGTGGTGTCATTGGCATTATATATTGTTTATGTATAATTGAATATGTTTGAAATTTATATGCTCAAAGTTCATAGAGTGAAAACTGTCAGTGTTCACTATATGTAAGTATATAGAGCACTCAAGTGTTCCTCTTGAAGTTAAAGGTGACCAAATATGATGTAGGTAGAAATGGGAAGGAGGAAGAAGATTACAAGGTTGTCCGAATCACCAACGTGCAAATTTGATTTCAATCATATTTTGGGTCCTTTGAAAGGAGCTTGTGAGAGCAAATCATTTGCAGTTCTTGGTAACTGATTTAATTTAATTTCAATTGTTTTCCATTTTACATGCTATATTATGACTATATTCATGTGCTCTCGTCTTATTTTGAAATGTTCAGAGTTCTTTTTACTAGCTTGAAAAAATAAAAACTGAGCTTTTAGTTAACTCTTGGCATTGATATATAGATCTCAAGGATGCCTTTTACACCCTGCCCCCTTAATTCAGAACTTCAAATTGTTTTTCTTTCATTTAAAGTTCATATTAAGACTCAAAAATGTTTCAAGTGTAGCAGCTCTATGGTGTGCAATGTTCCTTGAAATTTTATACTGTGGAGAGAAAACAAGCACACCCACACAGACTTATATTATATATAATCATAATATTATCTCGGCAGCATGTTCTATTCATATCTAAAAGGGATATACATGTGTGAAGTTTTCTACTAAATCCCTACGATTAGGATTATATGGTATGTCAATCACCAAACTTATCATAGTTAGCACCATTTGATATGGGAACAAACTTGTCACATCCATTCAACCCAGTAAGATCTAGAAAGCCCATTTCAAATGATCTTATTGAAGTATCGGATCTGTTGTATTGATGTCTCTTTAAGGGGTTCATAATGGATTCTCCTGATTGGAAACAACAATTAATCTCTCAATGGAGTACACAATGACGATTGGAATGAGGAACCTCATATGGAGGTGACAACAGATTGTCATAACTAAAGTGTACAAACAAATTCTCGTAGCAATTAATCCTCTCAACCTGATAGGTCAAAGAATGTCTAAGGGGTACATAGTGAACCCTCTTGATTAAAGGTAAAATGGAATATTTTTTTGGGGCTATATTTGGACCCTTTTGACTTAAGAAACAAATAATCTCTTTACGAGGCATGTACTAGACCCTCTGGACTATGTGATCCAAAACATGATCTCTAAAAATTCTTTTTAGAAAGTCATGGAAATCTGTTTTTAGTAGTTTTTGACAACTTTTGGTATTGTGAATTTTTGAGGGTCTTTAGAGCATTTATGGGTTGTAGATCGTCGATAATAGTGGAGTCTATGGTTGTAGCGTTTTTTTTGAGTTCGCTCCTTCATCTTTCCCATAGTTAGCATACTTGGCGAGTACTCGCCAAAGAAAAACCCAAACGAATACTCGCCTGGAAAACTCGCCACCCGAGTTTTCCCAAGTTTTGGTGAGTATTCTGAGTATTCGCCAAGTTTTGTCGAGTATTCCCGAGTATTTTTCAATGACAATCATCATAAATTCATCGCACTTATCAGTCGGCTGTTGTATTCACATGATGATGCGATTATGTATTATATTTGTATTCAAATCTAATAGAAAACACTTCTCCAACTTTGTATGGACTCATTTGATACATTTTGTAGCTATATGTTGCTTAAAATTTATGTTTTTTAAAGAAATTTGCTTATTTTTTAAGTTGAGTATTTTCGAGTATTCGTCGAGTCTTTCCGAGTTTTTGCCAAGTCAAAACTTTTTTTTTGGTTTAAGAGTATTTGCGCTCGAGTACGAATATGCGAACTATGATCTTTCCATGGTTCTTACATTTTGATAAAACAAGGGTCAATGAGCTAGGAGATCGACCTCGACAAGGAGCACTAATTTTTTTGTAATAGGATAAACGGTGGATTTTTGCACTTCTTGACAACATTTAACTCTATCCCCAAGGTGGATATTATGGTATCCATGTAGGATGACCTTTACTGTCCCATTTGGAACCCTTCGTGTTCTATTTTTAGCCCTCCTTTTCAACTTCTCCATAGTATAGCCATAAAGTAGCTAGCTTATAAAGAGATAGATCTTTGGGCATGCATTGTTGGTATGTGAAGTCCGCTTTTTGGCGTTCATACAACACGTTTTAGAGGAGTCCGCATGCAATACGACACATGGCACAAAGGAGCTACACACGGTTTATTTGAAACGAGTTCTTTTGCTATAAAAGGAACCCATGGATTGGGAAGTTGTAGGATTGTATTTTTGTAGTCATTAGAGCTAGTGTGTGGTGATTGACATTGATGTAACAACAAATTTATTGAGAGTAATAAAATATTGAGAGACCTTTGCTCTTGGTTTTTCTTGGTACATTACTTGGTTTTGCTCGTAATATTGTGTTTTTAGATTTGTTTATTTCTTATTGCTTTCAGGTCGTGATTGTTTCTCTCTGTCTATAGTTCTTCATATGCAAAAATACAAGATGATCGTGGTGGGCCATACTTTCAAACCTTATGCTACACACCAAATGTCAACTATTCAAAGTTGGAGCAGTGACACCTCAAAGCTATAGGACGAGAGAGGTTTCATCCTTCTCACTAGACCATTGATCATATCTTTACTCTTCGGCCATCATTGAGGAGGCTTGTCATCGCTCATCGAAAGTCTATTGTTGCTTTGTAGACTTTCTGAAAGCTTTTGACTTTGTTCTCCTTGGCCCTATTTCGTGAGGCTCAAGACATTGTTGGCATATCCGACCCTTTTCACTACGATCGTGTGTTTATACGAGATTGTCCTAGGTTGTCTACACATAGTCTATGGGGTAACAAATTTCAATCAGAGGGCATATATGTCAAATTTCACTGCCCCTATCTCCCACTGTTTGGGATAAACATCGATGAGCTCGAGACCTTTCTTCGTGAGCATACCCAGGACAACAATGGGTGCCTTCTCCACTTATTTGATCTCTTTACTCTTGTTTACCTATGATGTGGCCCTCCTGGCCTCCTCTCCCGAGGGACTTTAGAGACAGTTGGATGCTTTAGCTTTCTTTTGCGATCTTCGGCAGTGATGGTCAACCTTGGTAAAACCAAGGTTATGGTCTTCAACGGGTCCTAAGTCCTCACTGTCCATTTCTTCAGTCCGGGGGAGGAAAATCGAGATCACCAACACTACTTGGGAGTATAGTTCTTTCCACGGTTCGGTTTCATGCCCTCCAAAGGGATAGTTAATAAGGGCTACGGTTCTTTAGCCCTCCTCAAGAGACAATGCTTTCGACACCACTTTCAGGACATCTCTTCCAAGATGTCCCTCATGGACTCCCTTATTAGACCCATGATTCTTTAGGCATTTGCCAAGGTGTGGGGGCCCTCTAATCGACATCTCCGATTGGGCTTGTGTCGAAGGAGTTCGAGACACTTCTCCATGCAGTTTCTTTAAATCAGTTTTCAAACAGATTGTCCCTTTAAGGATCATTCTTGCTGAATTTTGGGGCTCTTCCTTTTAGGTTGGAGACCATTTTTGATCTTATCTCTTTCCTGCACCACATCCAGTAATTTTTGGTGTTCACCAGGGATGGAAAATTTTTGGTGTTAGGTACCCATACTTGTCATGTTGCTTTAAGAGATTATTAATCACTCGATTCTCTGCAGTGGTAACTGGGTCGTTCCGGCTAAGCTCTAGGGTTTGTGATATCTTACTAGTCCTAGTGGGTATTCGATGGACCGTCTCTCTCCTTTCAAATATTCCTTGAGATGCACCTAATCACCTTCTATCTATCCAAACAGAGCAACAAGGTCAAAGAGGGGTGGAGATATTTACATGCAGATTTATTCACACCACTTGGAGAGTGAACCCTGTTGGCTAGATTTTCTGCATAGCATCAAACCTAGGCAGTCATGAGATAAATCTCCCTCATTTAACCGGTGAGGCTCCCGTGTCAGATTTGTCAATAAAAATGTGTTATTATCTATCAGGGGTTTTACTTTAACCACTTAGTTCATGAACCATAACTAAGAAGTTCTGCAGCAAGTAAGCAACTGTTCAAGAAAGGAAAGTTATAGAAGAAGGAAGTAAAGGAAATACAGAGAAGAAATGGGGAAGATGTGCATCCCAATTAGTAGATAGCAGAGCTAATTGCATGCACATAGAAGAAACTTAATAGATATGAACACACAAAATTATAAAACAAAGGCAACTCTAGATCTAGATCTAAAATAACACAAAGTTTATCAAGAGATCTAAGATTCAAAGCAAGAAACACAGTACACCGTGACACAAAGTTCTCCGGAAACCTGCTCTTTTGTATTCCTTTGCTCCAAGTTGCTCTCAAGGGTTCAGCACAAAGTCTAGAACACAAGATTGCTGCTTACAAATTCTGATCGATCATTAACCCGGAGGTTCTTCTCCTACTTATAGAATGTAGGAGGGAAAGTACAAATGGGAAGTCTAACTAAACTAAAGCATGAACAACAAGTAAAGATGACATTTGGCAATCATCCTCAACTAACTTCTTCTTAAGTGACACATGTATCACTTAACTAATAGAATGGTTCCACATGACTTCAAGTAATGGTTGCAAAACCAATAACTTAGAAGTTTTACAATTTCATCCGGGAACATAGAAAATAGAAGAAGAAAGAATAGAAGAAGTCATGCCACCGTAATGTCTTCTTCTTGTTCGATATCGATATACTTGTCGAACATATAATTCAGCATCCTTCCATCTGCTTTAACCATCGCTTCTTCTCTCGTCCTAAATCTGCAAAGAACCCTTCATTCAATACTTTGATGCACGCTTCCACATCTTCCAAGCTCGGCCCAAACCTCGCAATGTCTCCTCACGCCACCACTCCTTGATAGAATTCATCGTGAAAGGCTTGGTAGCTTTATCAATTCTCTTTTGTACCATCAGGAGAGACCCTTCCAGGGAATTAGGCACCTCGTTAGAAACAATCCGCACGTATGAAGTAACACCTCCGACCACGTCTTCCTCAGTGAAAGAAATGATACTGTCGGGTAAAGATGACGTCCTACTCTCAAGTGCTTGCATCCTCTTCAACAAAACTCTGCAGATTTCCAAACGGAAAGATACTGCAAATTCCACCTTCTGTTCTCAATCCGATCCATCCGGATAATCTTCTCCGCAATCAACACATCTCCTAGCAGCTTTGTTGATCTCGGCCAAAATACTCAGGTTACTCTCTGCAACTGTATTCATGCCTTCTATGTTCGCCATCAGTTGCTTCAGCTGATTTGCTGCATCATCCATAACCTTTAGGCGGGCTGACACTTCTCCAAGTTGTACAGAAGCTTGACGAATAATCAAATCCTTCCATTCGTCAATAGCCTTTACTTGATTGCTTGCATCCTCCATTTCCTGCATAAGATGATCACTCACCTGCTCTGAAATGGGCTGAATGGAAGGTTTAGCAACCTTGGCTATGATCTCACATAATTGAGATACTTGCTTCTGCAGCTCTTCTTTCTCCGCCTTCTCACTGTCAAGCCTAAGGAATAAAGCATCTATCAATGTCTGCGTGTCCTGCTTCAATCCTTCAGTGGTGGCTTGACCGAGTGGTACTTTGGTCACTGTCACATCTTCTGCCGTGAGCTCCTCTTCTATCTTTCCTTCTGCCGGAATTGATATCTCAGCAAACTTCTCTCCCGAATCCTCGATGATCAACCTAGAAGTTGCTTTAGCAACTTTAGGCCTTCTGTCTCTTCTGCTCAGATCTTGAGTAGCTGCAAGTCGTGCTCCTCTAAGTTCATCTCCATTCTTGCTTCAAACCAATTGCAAAGCTAACCATTTCGAGAAATTACTTCTCAGAGAGTGAGAAGTCGCTGAGTGCACTACCATCTCCCGCTCTGCATCCTCTCCGTCAGAAAGTGCCACAGTGTTATGGCTGCCATCTTCTGAATCATCCAAGGACAAAGCTCTTTCGAACTCCGCCATCTGCAGCTTCAACATCTCCTCTGAATGGGTGATGAACGAAGTGGCTGAGGAGAGAAGACGAATGTCGCCGGATTCAATGGAGGCATGGAAGTGTCTTGCTGCTGCGGTGCAATAGTTGGTGAAGTACTGAGTGCTGGAGAAGCCGGAGTCAAAGCTACGGTCGTAGAAGTGATCTTCTCTTTTTCTTGAGATCTTCTGTGTACTTTCAACTTCTCGACCTTCTGCTGCTTTCTCCTTCATGCTTTCGCTTGAGGGAATCTCCTGCGCCGAAGTTGCCCGTGATTTGATTCATCAATGCTTCATCAAGGCAATATCCCTTCGTCAGCAGCCAGTTTGAAGTATTCACCAACACAGCTCCAGATCTTTCTTCAAGTGTATGGCAGCCTCCTATGTTGTCCTGCAGTATAGCTTTATCTCCTCCCATTTGATGGTAAGTGTCAAGTACCACGTTCCCATCATCTTTAAGATCCGCAGGTATCCGCGCTAGTCCAAAGTCGAACACTTGCTTTGCTGATAGCCTGCTGAAATCTCTCTTTCTAACCTCGTACTCACTTTTGCACTTCATCCAGAAATCTTCTAATGAAGGCACATGTGCATACTCCTGGGAGATCATCTTCCTGGCTACTCCAAATGGATCGAAGTTCAGCCGTGCAGGGAAGAACTCTTGCTCATACTCAGATAACATTTGCGCCTCCATCCCTCGAGCTCTATGAATGCTAATGCAGCTGTAATATCCCACAGTGATTGGGAAGAAGCCCGTAGACTTGTGCCGCTTTGACTGAAGGTCGTGTAACTCCACAAGTTGCCTGCTGAGCTCCATGGCGATCAATCTATCACTCGGATACTTGGGCATCTTTATTGGTTCTCCAGAATAGCCCGTGACCCTGAGGTATGTGAAATATGCGAACTGAATGAATAGACTGCCAATCTTGGACACAACTTCCCATGCTTCCTTGCTTACCCTGTTGGCCTTCAAGTCTTTGTCTAGCCTGCAGATGAAATCGTAGAAGAAGTCATCGTTGATCACTTTGAAGTCTTTCTCGCATGCAGGTGAAGTAAGCTGTGGGTAGCACTCGAAAATGGGGTCCTTAGAAAGAACACCACATCTATCCAGCTTGGAAAAGACGCCTTGTGAAGCTGCAACATACACTAAGTATGAAGTCATCTTGAAGCTGAAAGTATGCTTCACGTTCCGGAGTTGCTCACCGATGTTGTTGCTAATAATTTCCGACCAATTGATTATGGAATCAACCTTGTTGATTTCAATGGTCCTGATGAAAGCATACATCCATGTACGGAAAGTGTAAGCATTCGCTTCGCCATTAATCCTGCATAGCAATTTGACAACATCATCTGCCTCCTGCACCAAATTGGACCGCGGAAGAGTTCTCGGGAACTTCGAAGGAGATCTAGGCTTCTTCATGAATCGGCTGTTCATTATGCTCACGCAATCAGCTCTATGCTTCTCCCATCTACTGTCAGCATCCTGAATGCTAATGGAAGTCACCACTTTTCGCAATGGAATCTTCAAACAATAATTGATGAATTCTGCATCCAAACGAATTATTGTCTTTCCCGCAAAGATCACGCACCGATCCGGATGAAGGATGATAAGATCTAGCACACTCCATCACAAACTCTGGCAACTGGGCTGTGGATGGAAAAGCTGCAGCTCGGATAATTCCACTGCTTTTGACCGCACGGATGAGTGAAGTCTTTTCCGCTCTGGATCTATCAATCAAATCGGAAAGAGGTTCCAGGCCTAGATCTGTGTTTCCTATGTCCGCAAATTTGGAAGCAATGCATGACTCCATCGTGCTTTCTTTTTCATCTCTTTTCGCCATGGCTTTGTCTATCTTCGTCTGAATAATTCTTTTTCTTCTTACTTGGCCGGATTTCTTCAATACTGGTGCAGATCTGGACAATTCTTCAGATTCGAGGATATTTGCAATGTATTGGACATTGATAAAAACTCCTTTTCTTTTGTAAAGCACCTGTAATGAATTCCTGCAATTTATTCAGACAAAAATGGCCACCGGAGCATGAATAGTGAATTTAAATTGTAAAAATCTGCACTTTTCAAGCCTGCTGCCCCAAAAATTGGTGTTTAATTTGCACATAAAGAGAGCATGAATCCTTTCAATCAACACCGAGCTCCCGCAACACCATGGAAACAATTATGCATAACAAAGATCAACCTCCTCAAAGCATGCGCCAAACTGGAAGCTTTTAGCCTTGTTAGCACCTTGTCTGAGCAAAATCCTTCCTCTAATGGGGCGCACTTTTCCTCTTGGCTCCAATTCTTTACCTGTGAATCAAATAATTCACCCATATGGCTGCCCATGCTTATATAACCTTCATAATTCTATAATTAATAATTGCCCTAACAATTAAAGGCAATTAATTAATTAAAAATCATGCTTTTCTCTTTTAAAAATAGCATGTTTAAGGACAGCCATCCAATAAATTAAATTAATCCAATTTAATCCTTCACACATCACTTCACTTAAGCTTCACAGTGTGCTTTGACCATAGCCACTGAAAATAGAAATTAATTTAATGTTTTAATGCCTTAAAAAACATTAAACAATTCCCAAATGGGGCGCACTTTTTGAGAGGAAGGGGGCAGCCACTAAATAAATTAAATTTAATGCATTTAATTCCTTTCTTTTATTCCAACTTTGACTTGTTGACTTCCTCCAAGCTTGGGCGCACTTTTTGAGAGAATAGATTAATTAAAATAATCAATTTCAAGGCTGCCATTCTCTCACCAAAGGGGGCGCACTTTTTTGCACATGTAATTCTATTTTTAAGAATTTTTCACAATGGGATTCTTTACCCTGCAAGGCAGGCACCAAAATCCCATGATCCACTTAAGTGATTTGACTTTGACAATGGATTATTTACCCTGCAAGGCAGGCACTAAAATCCCATGATTTCACTTAAGTCACTTTCCTTTTATTTTATCATGGGAATTTTTACCTGCAAGGCAGACAATAAATTCCCACCTGCCTGCAGCCTCTATTTTCCCACTGTAGCTTAAGTGACTTTTATAACACGGGAAAAAGTACTCTGCCAGGCAGGTATAAAATTCCCACCATGCCTGCGCGGCTTATATTTTTCCCATTGCAGCTTAAATCCTTTGTTTTCCAAAAATGCGCCCATCCTCGCAGGGGCTTTTCTGTGCACGACTTCGCTTTTTCCCAGTGATCCGCACTCGATGGCGACTTCCTCCGGCATAATGTGCGTATATGTTTTCCAAACTTAGGCCAAAAATCGGGCTTACCCGTGAAAGGAATTGTTCCAGAGGAAATTTCACAAAAACGAAACGGGACACCACAAAAACACGAAAAATTGCCAAAAGTTACAAATAAAGCCCAAAACTTAATACAAGTTCAAACTCTTCTGGCACATAGGAATAATAACATATTCGCTCATAATAGAGTTAAAACGGAGCGCAAATAGCCTCATACGGGGCTCAAAATAATTAAATATAAATTTCCCGCAGACAAATCCCGACGACTGAATAAAATTTTTTTGGGCATCTAGGTATTTGGCAAAAAAGGCTAATATGGCTCTTTGGGATTATCTTGACGCAATACAAGAACTTTCAGGCAATAAAAACACAAAACGACCCATTATTTTAAAAGTA
This sequence comes from Taxus wallichiana var. yunnanensis, assembly GCA_018340775.1. Taxonomy (NCBI): domain Eukaryota; kingdom Viridiplantae; phylum Streptophyta; class Pinopsida; order Cupressales; family Taxaceae; genus Taxus; species Taxus wallichiana. The sequence goes on from CM031237.1 coordinate 243,566,957, forward strand.
CGAAAATTTTTCGGATAGGGTAGTCACAGATTTCAGGGTGAAATTTGAGTGACACCAAACCCTCATGGCGTGTTACACCCTAAGATGGCCTTTTATGCCGAACATTTCTTGGAGCAGAGCGACAATTTTATTGTTTGCGCCCTCCTCGTATACACTTCGCCATTGGATGCACTCTCTTCATGTCCCCCTTGGCCAGTTTAAAGTGGGCTCTCATAGGTTTCATAGTGAGATGAATAATCATTTTGATCGTTCAAACAGGATTTGCACATGACTTTTTTACCTTCGGAGGTTGAGATGGAAGCACACTTCATCTTCCACTTTGCCCCATTTACTACGAGATAAGGGGAGGTTTCATTGCCTCTTTAAGCGGGATCCAAGCTCATTGATTTCTTCATATATGAGGACCAAAATTCCCGGCTCTATACAAGGCTCTGGGGCTTCATGGGCACACCCTTCAGACCCTTCCAGACAAAACTCTACCCAACGGATCACCTCATTCTCGGTGATACCTTCAGTGAGAGACCCAATGGATCACCTCCCTCTCGGTGATACCTTCAGTGAGAGGTACTAAGCTCAAAATTGATACCAGCTCTGTAGTACATTCTAGATCAGTATGGTTCAGGGGGATCATCTACAGATCCTAGAGATCTCATACACACAACCATACTAGCTCCAACACCAGGAGACAGACTAGATCCGCCAAGTTCTTGCAACGTGACTATTGTCCGTAACAGGACAAATACGGCATGAAACCTCAACATCTCACCACCTCCTCTTCCAATCGACATTCTATCCTGGAGATTTTTTTAGTTAGCCTCAGATGCTTTAGGAGAGTTGTGTCTACCACTCCGTGATATACATTTCTCTTTGCTTCTCCTCGGCCTTCTTTCTTCTCTTCTTGGGCATTTCCAACCCCCCTGGTTTGGGCTCGTGGGTTGTTCTTTCCTACCCTGCTTCCCCCCTCTTCTATCTTTCTATGGCTCTTCTTTTTCCTTTTGCTTTGTACTTCTTTTGGAAACCTTTGGTTTTCCCGCTTTGTAGTGACACATGTGTACTCACAATCCTTTGACCTACTCTTGTGGTCATTTGTCGGACATTAATATATTTATCTTATCTACATTGTTTATTCTTCTAATATTTTATATCAAAGAAAGGTTAGTGCAAAAGGGGTTTGTTCTTGTGAGAAGTGAATAATGATAGGAGGCACAATGGTTACTTTATACGAGGTCCAAAAATGCGATGGTTCTAATTTCGCTTTGTGGAAGCTAATAGTTCGGAGCCTTGTTGGTAAAGAATGGATGTATCCTAGCTCTTAAAGGGGTTGTATTGAAGAATCGGGCGGATTGGGACGAGAAGGATGCCCTATCCATGGCCATAATTCAGTTATCACTAACATTTAGTTTTGTTTAATGGTTCAGAGGAGACCATGCCACAAGGCTTATGGAATAAGCTCAAAAAGTTGTACGAGACCAAGTCTTTGGCAAATAAGTTTCCCTTACGACGGTAGCTATATAATCTCGGGATGCGCAGACAATTCATTAGTCGTGGATCATCTCAATGATTTTAACACACTTTGATTAACAAGTTGTCTTCAGTGGGGGTGAAAATTGATGAAGTAGACAAGGCGACCATTCTACTATGTTGTCTGCTTGAATCTTGGGATCAACTAGTCATGGTGCTTAGTAACTCAGCACCGTAGGGGAAATTAGTTTTTGAAGATGTGGTGGCCCAAGCGATTTCAGAAGAATCATGGCCAAAGACATCTCAAGGGATTTCTTCGAATGAAGCGCTAATAGCAACGGGTAGATCAGCGAAAAAGGGCAAGATGAGCGTGACAGACTTAGGTCGAAACCCAAGGGGCGGAAAAGAGTTAAGTGTTGAAACGGTGGAAAAACGCGACATGTCAAAAAGGATTGCCAATTGAAGGAAAACAGGGGAGACTTCCAACCTGCAACCATCCGGGGCAAATACGACAAAAGTTGAAACACTCTTGTTGGAAAATGGAGAGTGATGTCATGCGCTAATATGAGAGCTCAGTTACATGATATTTGGCTTATTGATTCGGAGCCTCTTTTCACATGACTCCTAATAGGGACTGGTTTTTTTTATCGGTCATGTGATGGAGATGTGGTATTGTAATATCCCACCTCTGAAATCAAGTGGAAATTAGGCAAACAACCAACTCTCTAACACTCTAATCAACTGGGACTAGCAAAAGCTCAATTAGTACTACTTGAACCAGTTGAGTAGATGACTCAATAAACCCAAATAATAGGGGTTTAATGGTCTCTATCACAACTCATACAGCATTAACTCTCAACTGAACTTAATGAGATTCAGAAAATCAGTTTGAATCTCTCTTGCAAGTCGCTGTAACTGTATGTATAAGTCAGCCCTATACTTCATTCCATATGCAACCAATGAATCCTTGAGGTATAACAGCCAATGGATGCACATAAACTTAAATTAAACCTTTGGTACAGTCTGCTGGTAAGTGTGCTTTAAAATGTGTACCAAACATACCTTTACAAGCTCCAAATGGGGTCTCTAGTGCATAGAGAATAGGGCAGATTTAGGAAGATCAAATGAGCATGGATTTCGTTGTCAAAATAGCACTCAACATCACACCCAAACAGCTTTATCCAGATCGCTGCCAAGGGACCTTTAAAGCATCATTAAACCATACAAAAATCGCTGTCTACGAGCACCACACTGTAAGATGAAGTCGCTGTTTGTAAGCACTCAAAATATGCATTAGAAATATAGATTTAGACCCTCCCAACACAGATCGCTGCAACAGACTTTAATCCTTATTTGTTAGGCATAGAATGTATTGCAAAAGACACCCAATGTTCTACCAAGCAATCACAAACAAGTCGCTGCCAAATATCTATGTACTTTTGCACCCAAAAATCAATCTCTCAGGCTGGATCTGAAGTCGCTAGGGCTTAGCCAGGCACAGTAATAGTTTGCTGATTATATAAGGTTCAAACCATGCATAAAAATATTTAATAAACACCCCAGGAAGTTGCTGGTCAAAGAAAAAACAGTCCACAAACATCATAGAAGAAGTCGCTAGGGTTTAGAGGTATCCAACACCCAAGTCGACTTGCAAAAACACTCACAAACCAACTTGATGCTACAGTGACGTCGCTACAGTAAAAGGCAGATTTCACTTGCAAATTAAATCCAAATGCTTGCCAAAGCCAAAAACATGGATCTAGCAAATAATCACTTCAATTGATTTTCAATAACCAACTTAAAACAACCTCCCACGCAAGAGAGAGAGAAAGCATCAATGGGCATGCATCCCAACTCCAAGCATGGAGTATCAAAATAAGTTCATCATAACATAATCATAATAATGACCCTAGCACTCCTTTTATAAGCAAGGAGGCACAAAATTCGAAAACCCTAGGAGAGGGAAAATATTAAATAAAAGTAGTTTGTTTTCCCTAGGTGTGGCGTCCCCTTTTCAAAGGGTGATTTTATCAATGAAAGCCACCTAAATTTTTATTTAATTAATTCCCCATTTAATTTTATATATTTTGGGAATTAAATTAAATAACTTTTATAAAATAATTAAATAATTAAATAATTATTGCTCTAAGCAATAATATTTAATTATTTAATAAAAATGTTCCCCTTGCACATCCCGAAGCCCACGGGACATATAGGCTAAGGGTCTTCAAAAATGGGGACATTACAGTCCTCCCTTCCCAAGATTGCTTGCCCTCAAGCAATATCGAGCTCATGCATCCAAATACAATGTTGGGGTGTTTCCAAAGTCTCGCTCCCGTACCGATCAAGTGAAGGAGCACTTGCAACAACTTGTGTTGCTTCTTCCTCTTGAAATTGTGGAATGTCTTCAGCTGCCATCTTCTCTTTAAACCTGCGCATGGAACAAACATGTTAGGAAAACAAGTGTTGAAGAACACTTTTCTTGTTTCCTCATCAAGTCTCCAAGGTGTGAAGGAATCACAAGTCCTCGTGTATGGGCTGCCCCCAAATGTCACCCAGCTTGCCCCATCTACTGCTGTAATGATGCATATATGTAGACCATAAAATTTGAAAGTATATGTCAAGTAATAGCTCATCATAGGCTGCAAATGAAGAATCCTTCTTTCCACCAATAAGTCCCTTTTGATTTTCTCCTTTAGGGGCTGCAAGATATCTCCTCTTTTGATCATTAGTCAACATGTAGTATCCCCCATTGAACACTACCTTTCTTAGGAAGCCCTCTCTAAGATCATACACACAAATGAAGGACTGATAATACTTATGAAATGAAGAATGTGTAGGAGCTGAAAGTATAGAATCAATATTACCATAAAGAAACCTCATACCAACTATTTCCTTCTCTTTCCAAACCTTTGTGGAAGTCCCCAAGATTATGCTCATATAATCAACAATTGTAAAGTTGTTCCAACAATTGTCCTTCACCCAATTTACACTTGGAATGTTATCAATAAATCCCAACTCAAAATTGATGGTATGAAACTTGCATAACTGAAAATTATTACCTTCCAAAGCTGCCTTTGCATCATTTCCCACCATACCCTCTTTGTCATGGAGTGTGAGATTGAGCTCAAGTACCCCAAGTGTCCACATTGAGTGCACAAACTCGGCCATTAATGGAAGAGTGCAAATCTGAAAATGCTTACAAGAGAATGCACCTTCATACACATGCTTGTCAAATGAACCATGATACATATGAAAGTGGAAGATTGCTGCCCTATCATGTGTAATTTCTAGCAACCAACCTTTTTCCCATGCAACTTCAATTTTCTCTTCACATGAATTGGCCCCAATAATGCTATCAAAACTGAATTGAGTAGAAACAAATTCAAGTAGCTTACCACAACTTGGAGTCATGCACTTGCTGCCTTTACCTTTGTTTGGACTGAAATCTAGAAGGTGTTGGCCTTCTAGCTTGGAATCCGGATCTCCCAAATGCAATCCAATACTCATGCCCTCCAAAAATAGCTCTAAGCTTGCACTTATGTTCAGAACATCAGTCATAATGATCACAAAATCAGAATTGACACCTTTTTTACAACGTAGGAAATCACCTGGGTTCCATACCTTAGGGTGCCCATGGAGGGATTTTGAACCAAGGAATCTCTTTGCCAATTTTTGCTATCTTCATTCTTTATGTCACCATTGTTTCCCACATGAAAACAAACCAAACTTGTCTTTTCAATGTGCAGATCTGAATCTTTCTGTTCTTCTTTTCTTAGGTTGTTTTCCATGCAAAGTTGTGAATCAAGCCATCCTTCCTCCTTTAGCTCTTCCTCCATGATTCCTTTTTCTGTTACTTCACTATGCATGCAAACATTAGAAGACAAAGAAACTTTTTCAATCAACAAAGAACCTTTACCTTTCTTATTCCCATCCAGTGGTTCTTCTTCCTTCACTTCCTCTTCTTCCTGCCCTAAGGGTTTGGCATGGAAGGTTCTTGTGGGAGGAAATGCGGGTGACTCCACCTTGCCATTAGCTTCTTGGATGAGCTCATGGTTTTTCTTATGTAAGGAAGCAACAAAACTGAAACAAAAGGCTTGGGGCTGCCCATCATACCTTTGTGCCATGTAGTACCCTTATATTCCTCCATGATTACTTCATCACCATGCATGTAATCAAAAAATTGCAAAGGAACCCCTTCAATCAAATCTGATTTCTCTGTACAAGTACCAAGTCCCACACAAGCATTAGATATCAAAACCTTATCACCAAACACCAAAGAATTTATACCTTGTTCTTCCTTCCATTCTTCATCTTCTTGCTTATGGAAGGTAGGTGTCTCTATATGGCCATTGACTTCTTTGATGAGCTTATCCCAATATGCATCAACCGAAGTCTTTCTTCTTTTTGATCCACTTCTTTTCCTCTTCAGGTTACAAAACCCTTGGAGGGTCAAGAGGGCTTGGGTCTCTTGACTTAGTGTAAAGTACTCTTGGCAATATGAGTCAAGATTATGCTTGATCTGTTCCTTCCATTCACCATCACTCATCAACTCCATGATCTCTGATTTCTGCACTTAGAATCACAAACCCTGCATACACAAAGTGACCCACACGAATAGAGGATGGTAGCTCTGATACCACTGTAATATCCCACTTCCGGGATCAATGGAAATTAGGCAAACACCAACTCTTCACTCTTCTAATCAATCAACTAGCAAAACTCAATTAATACTACTTGAACCAGTTGAGTAGATGACTCAATAAACCCAAATAATAGGGGTTTAATGGCCTCTCTATCACAACTCATACAAATTAACTCTCAATGAACTTAATGAGATTTCAAAAATCAGTTTGAATCTCTCTTGCAAGTCATTGTAACTCAATGTATAAGTCAGCCCTATACTTCATTCTATATGCAACCAATGAATCCTTGAGGTATAACTAGCCAATGGATGCATATAAACTTAAATTAAACCTTTGGTACAGTTTGCTAAAGGTGCTTTAAAATGTGTACCAAACATACCTTTACCCAAAAGCTCCAAATGGGATCTCTAGTGCATAGAGAATAGGGCAGATTTAGGAAGATCAAATGAGCATGGTTTCGTTGTCAAAAATAGCACTCAACATCACACCCAAACAGCTTTATCAGAATCATGCTGCCAAATCATGGACCTTTAAAGCATCAGATTAAACCATAATGAAAAATCGATTGTCTAACCACAGACAATGCACTGCTAAGATGAAGTCGTTATTTGTAAGCATATCAAAATATGCATTAGAAATATAGATTTAGACCCTCCCAACACAGATCGCTGCAACAGACTTTAATCCTTATTTGTTAGGCATAGAATATATTGCAAAAGACACCCAATGTTCTACCAAGCAATCACAAACAAGTCGCTGCCAAATATCTATGTACTTTTGCACCCAAAAATCAATCTCTCATGGATCTGAAGTCTTAGATCATTAGCCAGCACAGTAATAGACAATCGCTGATTATATAAGGTTCAAACCATGCATAAAAATATTTAATAAACACCCCCAGGAAGTTGCTGGTCAAAGAAGGAAATAACAGATTTATATAGACCCCAAAAACCAGTCCAACATTCAACAAAAATCATCACCAACTTGCCTTAAATAAAATCGCTGCAATTAGAGCACAATCTCCAGCAACAAACAGTTGTTTCACATCAAATAAACCTTCTAAAAACAGTCCACAAACATCATAGAAGAAGTCGCTAGGGTTTAGAGGTATCCAACACCCAAGTCGACTTGCAAAAACACTCACAAACCACTTCTACAGTTGATCACAAACGCTACAGTGACGTCGCTACAGTAAAGTAAAAGATTTTTCACTTGCAAATTAAATCCAAATGCTTGCAAAGCCAAAAACATGGATCTAGCAAATAATCACTTCAATTGATTTTCAATAACCAGCTTAAAACAACCTCCCACGCAAGAGAGAGAAAAAGCATCAATGGGCATGCATCCCAACTCCAAGCATGGAGTATCAAAATAAGTTCATCATAACATAATCATAATAATGACCTAGCACTCCTTTTATAAGCAAGGAGGCACAAAATTCGAAAACCCTAGGAGAGGGAAAATATTAAATAAAAGTAGTTTGTTTTCCCTAGGTGTGGCATCCCCTCAAAAGGGTGATTTTATCAATGAAAGCCACCTAAATTTTTTATTTAATTAATTCCCCATTTAATTTTATATATTTTGGGAATTAAATTAAATAATTTTATAAATAATTAAATAATTATTGCTCCAGCAATAATATTTAATTTAAGGGTTTTTAGAAATGGGGACATTACAGTATATATGGGAAATGATAACCCGTGCAAGGCTATTGAGAAAATCCTTTTTTCGCTTGGAGTATTTGGTAAATATGGTTATCGGTTCAAGAAGAGAAGGGTTGTCTCAAGGTAACAAAGGAGCTTTGGTAGTGCTAAAGGGAGAAAAGGTGGACAATCCAGTATAGATTGGTCGAAGAAATCTGTATTGAGAGGCCATCATAGTCACTTCTAATGCAGAATTAAGGTCAATAAAAACTTGGCTTTAACGGTTAGGCAATATGAGTGAGTGTGGTCTCAAGGTACTACTAGATAGATGCCTTCTCCCCTGTGTGCAAAATCTTTAGATCTGAATTTATGTGAGCATTGTCTTATGGTAAACAACATAGGCCAGCAGTTCTTTTTCCAAAAACAACATGACTAGAAGTAAAAACTCCTTGAGTTAATTCATTTAGATACTTGACAAGCACTTGTTGCATCTATTGGGGGTTTGTCACATTTTGTTTCATTTATAGATGTTTGTTCCCGTAAGGTGTGGATTTATCTTTCAAAGAAGAAATCATAAGTTTTTTCCTGTTTCAAGAAGTTTAATGGTCTAGTAGAAAATCAAGAGTAGAACAATAAAATGTCTTAGAACGGACAAGAGGAGAATTTTGTTCAAATGAGTTTAACAGATTTTGTAGTGAGCATGGCATAACGAGACAATTGACGCGCTCCTAGAACACCTCAACAATATGATGTTGTTGAAAGGATGAACCGCATAAATCATGGATCGAGCTATATGTATGCTGAGCACTGCTGGTTTGGAGCAGAAATTTTGGCGTGAGGCTATTAATACAACTTGTTTTTAATCAGTAGGTCACCTACTACAGCTCTAGTTCGTAAAATTCTTGAAGAAGTGTAGACAATGAAATGTGTTGATTATTCCTTTCTTCGTGTTTTTGGTTGTGATGCTTATGTTCACATTCCTTAAGAAAGGAAGAATAAGTTGGATGTAATGTCCGTAAATGCATTTTTCTTGTCTATGCAGATGGTACAAAAGGGTATACGTTGTGGGATGCTGCTGTCCTAAAACTAGTGATCAACTGAGATGTCAAATTTAATGAAATATTAGTGCAAAGAAGTAAAGAACAACAAAGTTCAAAATCTGTTCCAGTAGAGGTGGAAACATATGATGCTAATATGGAGGTGCAAAATGAAAATCAGCCACATGTTCATGAAAATCAGTAAGATAACAATCACGATCAGGTATATGATGAGGATGAACATCAACCGGATGAACCACGGGGTGACACATCACACTTTGTGAGGAGATCCACTAAAGTGACCAGATCATCGGAAAGGTGTTCTCCTAGTTGTAATTCAGCTTATGCATTAGTTACTGATGTTGGTGAGCCTAGCTAACATCGGGAGGCTTTGAAAGCTAAAGATGCAAGAAAATGGAGAGCTGCCATGGAGGAAGAGATGGAAGCTCTACATAAAAATAAGATGTGGGAGCTTGTGCCATTAACTAAGGGGCAAAAAGGAAACAAGTGGGTCTTCAAACTTAAAAAAGACATTAATGATAACGTGAAGTGGTATAAAGCTCAGTTGGTGGCCAAGGGATATGCACAAAAATCTGGGATTGATTTTAATGATTTTTTCACTTGTTATATGGCTTAGTACAATTAAAGTTGTTTTGGCTCTTTTGCTAATCTTGATTTAGAGTTAGAACAATTAGATGTTTAAACAACCTTCAGTAGGATGATCTCTATTTACAGGAAGCTCTTAAGCTCCGTGATGGGGTCCTCCATCCTCCTTCCAGGGAGACTACTACTCGACGGATCAAATGTTTCTTTGCTTTGCTCCCGGATGAGAGGGGCACCGATTAGGGCCCTGATCCTAGTGGAGATCCTCGATTAGATCTATTACGACCTGCAGGAGCGTCTTCCTAGACCAGAGATATCTAGACTCAGACATGACCAAGGGCCCCCTTTCATAGGTGATTAACCACCGAGTTCAACCGAGAGCTCGACTTTCCACGGATCATGGGCGTCTCGAGACAACTTCCGCCCCGACACTAGACATCAGCACATCACCATATTCTTTCCGGCTGACCTTGGGTGACAGTCATGAGGGTTGGTGTTGAGGCTTTTCCCTCCACCTCCTCTTCTTCTTTGTACTCTCATTCTTCTTCTTCATCCCATTTTCGAGACCCTTTTTAGGTTTTCCCGTTGATCTGCTTTGCTTTGTATGGTGCAATCCCATTGACCTATTTTTGTGGTCACTTGTTGGACATTTAATATAATTATCTTATCTTATCTAAGGAAATTCATATGCAACAACCGTAATATCCCTTTTTAAAATCTGAATCACATAAAATTGGAAACTCAACAAAGATGATTTCTAAAATAATATCATACCGCCAAATAAAGCAATGATGAACAATAGACTTAAAATGACTTTTATGTATTCAAATAATCACTTTCCAAGATACCCACAAGGCCCAAAATGGCGACTTGGGGTCTAAGAACAACCCACAAGTGAAATTTGAATTTTTCTACACTTATATGAATTTACACAAAAAGGGGTTGGAACAGTAAAATATAACGACAACGATTTTTATTGAAAATGTACCAATAGAGGGCTGGAAATGATGTCAAAATTACCTTCAATGATGCCAAAAGGTCCCCAATCACCTACAGTATGTACAACAGTGAAATGCCCTTCCAAAAGGGGTCGTACCACTCTCTTAGGTGATCGCTTTTCATGCCCGAAAAGGGCCACTGAAATTCCCACTTGCAAAATTACTTGAGACAATGGTTTGGCTGATCCAAACCCCACAAAATTCACAAATTCATATCTAAATTGAAGCCCAACTAATATGGAGTGAAAACGCATCATCTACCACCCCTATAGTTTTATCTCGGGAAGGTAGGTGGCCCCATAGTTCATATAGGGAGCTAATACTTATTGGGCTCATATACTTTTATGTGTACTTAAATAGAGTGAGCGCCATTTTGCGTCGATCTGTAAAGCACTAAAGTACATTACTCAAGACTTAAGTAAGACTGAGTTCATAAGTGAGCTCATTGTCCCAGGTCGGAACAAGTTCTCTATTATGATAGGACCTTGTTCACTTTTTTTTGTATTAACTAGAAATTAGTATTATTTCTTATTTCTAATAGTAGGGCAAATTAAATTTGGGGTATCGAAGGACCTAAGGAGTCCTACTTCCAATGATCCATTGGGACTCACTCTATGGAGTCTTGTCTTAGGGTGAGGGATTGATCCCAAAAAAATTAACTTCAGCAATTCGTATGGGTAGAGAGGCTATATAAAAGGTTAATTTGAAATTAAAAACGGTAATCTAGATATTGAGTTGAAACTATTTCAAAATATTAGAAATGCCCCAAAACGTGTCATAGATATTAAACACAATCTTCCAATGATTGAAAATTTGAAGTGTAGCACAATAGTGAACCCCGGGTGGATCCACCTCACAAAGTTGAGGAGTTTTCGTTCCCCAACCTTCAAACCTTGGAGGTTTTCGTCCCCAAAGCTTCTTCTCCTTAAGGGTTTTCGTCCTTAGAAGAATTGATGCAAGCAAAATAGCTTAACATGCAATGAGAGAAAATAGATTGGCAAAATATGATCCCCATGGCTCCCCACACCTTTATTTATCTTTTTTTTTTTTTCCTATCACAAATTCCAAAGATGACACCCATATGGTTCGCCAACTTCCTTTGGGCCTTGTGTTTGCACTTTATCTTCTAGGAGGAGTTCGCCCCATTTTGATAACAATTTATGTTTAATCTTTATGACTTGCTAACTCTATTTCTTTATTGACTTTTATCTTTTTTCTCCCTTAATCACTTTAAGTGACATTATTATAAGTTGCTTTATAAAATAAACATAAGAAATGACTTTAGCAACTTAAAATAAAAGTCACCACCTTCTTCCCCTTTTCACACCCCTTAAGCCCCGGAAAAGAATTGGGCTAAGGGTCTTCATAGGATTAATGTTGAGAAGGGGACATTACAGTCCTCCCTCCCGAAATTGCTTGCCCACAAGCAATTGTAAGTTGGGATGCTCCAAAATTGCTGCACCTTCCCAAGTGGCATCCTCCATTGGCAAATCCTTCCAACAAACTAAATACTCTTTTATGCTCTTGTTTCTCAATCTTTTGTGCATGCCTCTCCCTTTGCTCGTTCTTCTTTCTCTTCTTCTCTTTTCTGGCTGTATTTAGGGACCTTTTGGTCCTCTAGCTGGGTTATTGTTCACTTTCTTTGTATTGGTGCAGTCCCTTTGACCTACTTTTGTGGTCATTCGTTGGACATTTAATATACTTATCTTATCTTTTCTCTCTTACATCAATGATAGCTTCCGAACCAAAATGAGTTTGCCTTCATCATCCATGGGTGGCAAATCTGGAGAAGGAACTATATGCTGGCCAAGTGCTCTTTTAAGGCATGAAACATGGAACACATTATGGATCTTGCTATGTTCCGGTAGCTCTAGCTCATATGCTACCTCACCAATTCTTCTTAGCACTTTGTAGGGCCCATAAAAACATGGCTTGAGCTTCTCCTTACCACTTTGCTTGATAGAAGATTGCCTATAAGGCTGCAGCCTCAAAAAGACCATGTCATCCACCTCAAAACTCCTCTCCACACGCTGCTGATCTGCATAGAGTTTCTGCTGATTTTGGGCATGTTGGAGGTTCTCTTTGCACATTTGTAACACTTCTTGACACTGCTGTACCAAATCTTGTGCCCCGGGCACTCTACTATCGGTTAGAACCACATCTATGAATGAAAAAGCATCATACCCATATAGAGCCTTGAAAGGAGTCATGCCAATAGACATGTGATGAGAAGTGTTGTAGCAATACTCACACATATAGAGCCATTTTATCCATGAGAACTGCTGCCCTGAAATGAAGCTTCTCAAGTACCCTTCCACCCATTTATTGACTGCTTCGGTTTGCCCATCTGTTTGTGGATGATAGCTAGTGCTTGGAGTCAACTCTGTACCTACCAATCTGAAAATTTCTTGCCAAAATTGACTCAAAAACCTGCTGTCCCTATCACTCACAATATTCTTTGGTAGTCCATGCAATCTAAACACTTCTTTGAAAAAATATCAGCCACCAATGGAGCGTCATACTTAGTTGGAAGTGGCATGAAATGAGCAAATTTTGTGAGTCTATCAACCACTACAAACAAACAACTCTTACCTTGGACTAAGGGCAGCCCCGTGATGAAGTCCATGGATATGCTTTCCCATTTTTGATTGGGAATGGGTAGTGGCTGCAATAAACCAGCTGGAAACACATGCTCTACCTTATTTCGTTGGCATGTAAGACACTCTCTAATATGCTGCAATACTTCATCTTTGAGGCCCTTCCAAAATACCTCTCTCTTGCTTGCTTGTAGGTCTTGAAGAAGCCTTGGTGCCCCACCAAAGGAGAATCATGGACAACCCTTAAAATTTTTGTTTCACCTTGGAATCTTGTACTAAAAGACTCTATTCTTATACAAAATCAGCCCATCCACTACTTTGTATTTTTCATCATTCAATGTACCTTCAATTATGGCGGTTGTGAACTCATTCTTGGCATATTCCGCTATGATGTGAGCCTTCCATTCCGCTGCAATTTCTGTTAGAGAACACAACATGGGCTTTCTAGACAAAGCATCAACAACTATGTTGTTTTTTCCTTTAACAAACTCAATGTCAAAATCATAGGCTTGGAGCTTACTTACCCATTTTTGTTGTCTATCATTCAAATCCTTTTGCCCCAAAAAGTATCTCAAACTATTGTGATCAATTTTGACCACAAATCTTCCACATACCAAATATTGTCTAAATTTAGTCAAGGCATGCATGATAGCCAACATTTCTTTGTCATAGATTGAAAACCTTCTTTCCACTTCCTTAAGCTTTCTACTTTCAAAAGCAATGGGGTGTCCCCTTTGCATCAAAACAGCTCCTATTCCTTCTCCTGAAGCATCACACTCAAGTACAAAAGGAATAGAAAAATCTAGAACAAGTACAGGACATGTGCTCATTACCTTTTTCAAGTTGTCAAATGTAGCTTGGGCTGTTCCGGACCAGCTGAAAGCTCCTTTCTTGGTTAAATCAGTCAAAGGGGCAGCAAGTTGGGAAAAACCTTTGACAAATCTCCTGTAGTAATTGCATAATCCCAAAAATCCCCTCAAATGTGTCATAGTGGTGGGTGGAGGCCAATCCAAGATGGCTTTGGATCTTTTGTTGATCCACATGAACACCTTTGGCATTGATAACATGCCCCAAATATAAAATTTCAGTCACACCAAATTCACACTTTGATTCCTTGGCATAAAGTGATTGCTGCTCCAAAATTCCCAACACCATATCCAAGTGTTGGAGATGTTCCTCCCATGTTTTGCTATAAACCAATATATCATCAAAGAAGACAAGAACAAACTTCCTCAAATGTTGACTAAACACATGATTCATACAAGATTGGAATGTAGCCGGTGCATTAGTCAAACCAAAAGGCATCACAAGAAACTCAAAATGCCCAAAATGACATCTAAAAGTAGTTTTGTAAACATCTTCTCTTGTCCAGATTTGATGGTACCGGATCTCAAGTCTATCTTGGAGAAATATGCAGCTCCATGTAGCTCATCAATTAGTTCGTCAATCCTAGGTATGGGGTACCTATTTTTGATGGTCCTCTTGTTCAAGGCGGTAATCAATGCACATTCTCATAGTCCCATCCTTCTTTTTACAAGAACAACCGAGGATGCAAAAGGACTAGAACTAGGCCTTATGTGACCCATCTCCAAGAGCTCTTTGATGGCCTTCTCAATTTCTTCTTTGTAGACTCTAGGATGACGGTATGGAGTAGTAATTACCACCTTAGTGTCGGGTTCCAACTCAATAGTGTGTTCAAACCATAGTTACCATATTCGTACGAATTTGCAGAAGATTCGGTTCGAACCGAACTTTTTAAGGAAACTGAATTTGTTCGGAAAATTTGTCCCACCAATTTGTTTTGATTTGACAAATAAATAAATTAAAATCTTGGGTAAAGTGAAATGAAAACCCTAAAGCGCAGAAAAGTCAAAAACGTTAAAATAAAAAGAGGTAGAAAATCTAAAAATCTTTACAAGAAGTAGACGACAAAGCAATGAGACACCATACAGAGGAAAGTGAAAACGTATGTCTACAACGAGAGGGGAACCAACGGCGGGGTACATAACACCATACGCGACTTTGTAAAGAATACATTTCCGCCATTGAATTTGGCTCTTAACCCTGCCGCAACTCCGTTAAACATCTCCCATTTTCCAGGTAAGTCGTCGTTTCTGCCTTGTTATTGTTTGCTCCGGAATAGTCAAGAAAATGAATAATATCTAATACTTAAAAAGTTATATAAAATTTTAGGTTTAAAACTTTAAACTTATATAAATTTCTAAGTTTAATCTTTTATACGGGTTTAGGGCCTTTAGGCTAGACTTAGACTTAGATATAAATATTTAGGGTTAAAACTCTCCACACTTGTACAGTTGTTTAATTTGCGAAAAACAAAAACGTAAAATGTCTTACGTTTAAATTTTTAATTTAATAATTAAATTTATTTATTTTCTATAAAATTATAAATTCGAAATTGTTGATATAATTACAAACTATTAAATTTTAATAACTTGTAATAATATTAACAAGTTTAAATTTATAATTATATTAAGATCATTTAATAAAATAATATTTAGTTTTATTTTAATCTTAATTTTAAGATAAAATATCTACGTTGTCTTTTATTATTTATTATATTTTATTAAGTTATAATTTTTTTAAATTAAATAATTTTAATAATAGGTTTTATTTTTCATTTTTGAATATAACATGAGATCATCTAGTATTTAGTGTTTTTTAATTGAAATTTTTAAATAAAAAATTAAAGTTGTATTTTATTATTTACTATATTTTAAAAGTTATAATTTTTTTACGTTAAATAATTTTAATAATAGGTTTTACTTTCATTTTTGAGTCAATATTATTATTTTTTTTTAATATTTTTTTAGTAGATAAATATAATATATTTTTTTATATTTTTTTAAATTTAAATTTTGTGAACGAAACTGAACCGAATCGAATCTTTTGCAAAATTCCTAGCTTCCAAACTTTTTGCTCAAATGTCTGAACAATCCAAACTTTTCGAACATGGTAACTATGGTTCAAAGTTCAAACCCTCTATTTGGTGGTAACCCATGAGGAAGATTGTCAAAACCTTGGCATGCTTGTCACGGATGGCCTGAATATCTTTGTTATACTGTTGTTGTTCCAAAATCTGATCTGTAGAGGTTACTAAACACTCAGCTGCCCAAGCAATCTGCCCTCTATGAAATGCTCTTTCCATCCTTTTTGCAGTTACAACCATGGGTGCTCCATTTGCCATACCATGTAACACTATCTCTTGGTCTGCTGATTTGAATTTCAGCTCCATTGTTTGATAATTTTGTGTAAATTCTCCAAGAGAGTGCAACCGTTGCACACCCAAAACAATATCAGTTTCTATAATACCAACTAAATAAAAACCATCTTCTAGCTTATGCTTACCAAAAGTGATTTTCAGCTGTGCTATGTTCTTGGTATAAGGGATGGTGAAGCCATTCGCTACCGTGACATTGAAACCTTTAAAATCTTCTAATGATAGCACCAATCTCTTAACCAAATCAAAATCTATGAAATTATGAGTTGCACCACTATCAATCAAATCAGTAACTCTTAGCTTTTAATTCTCCTCTTACACTATGGTACCTTGGAGCTCCGGATAGTGTAGCAAGAGTCAATTTTTCTTCTTTCTCTTGGTCTCCATCTTCATGAGACTCATCATCTTTTCTTCTACTTCTTCCTCCCCATCTGAAATTACCTCTATGTAGTGCACTTGTCCCTTGCCCAAACAACAATGGCCGGGAGTCTAGGGATCTTTGCATGAAAAACAAAGGTTTTTTCTTCTTAATTCATTCCTTGTATCAGCTTCTTTGTTGTTCCTTGGAGGCTCTCTTTGTGGTGTCATCCCTTGCTGAAATGGCTTCCTTGCTTGGCTAATAGGGGCTGTTCTTGGCTGCCCTTGAAATGGGGGTCTAGGCTGCCCCAATGAAGTCCCTCTTGGCTGTCCAAAGGGCAGATTTTTACTCTTAACAGCTGAAGATTCCAAATTCAGCGATCTCTTGATGGCATCTTGAAGAGGAGGCTCAAAAGCCTTCACCAAGCCCCTAAGAGGTTCAAAGTGTAATGTCCCCAAATGGACATTTTTCAACCTCAAATGGAATAGAGGCAAATCCCACTCCAAAAGACAGATTATAGAAGATATGTAATAAATTTTAAATGCAGATCTGAATTTTATACAGAAATGGCGACTTGCATGGAAGATGGAAATCACTCAAAATTGAAGCTAAATAACACTTTTAAACACCAAAATGGATCAGCTGATTTTTATAATGCAAATACATAAGAAAAATACCAATTTGAGATCCAATTGAAGGCTGATTTATTTTATAAAAATCTGTAGAATGCTCCTTTAGACAACTGAAAACACCAGTTCTTTGACCCAAAAATTATGCAAGTTGGCTGATTTGATTTCTAAAAATCAGAATTATGAACAACCTAGATCAGCTCCAAAACAGATCCAAAACACCATAAATCAGTCCCATTGATGGGTCGCTCCACCAAGGACAAGCTGGAAATGAAGAGAAGTCTCAACAACAATTCTTCTCCTTCAAACCCTTGTTCAAATTTGCAACTTTCAACCCTCAAACACTGCTGGAAAACACTGGAAAACACAAATAAATCCTTGATCTGCAATGGAAACCCTTGAATGGAGAATCCTCTCAAATAGAAGAAGAGTTTTCGTTCTCCTTCTAGACCTCAAGAGGGTTTTTGTCCTCTAGAGATGACTTCAATGGGTTTTCGTCCTTTGAAGTAATTTGCAAAGCTTCAAGCTCAAACAAAAATCAGAATATTTTGTAAAATAAAAGAGATGCTTTAAAGCCAAGTCCACTTGCTTTTATAAGCAATCTTGGCTTAGTAGCCACCCATAAGCACCAATCAAATACCTTTTCTCACATTTAATGCTTTTTGACATTTATCTCATCCCTAACATGGGTTGCATTTTCCCCTTAGCGAACTAAAAATATAAAGTGACTTCTTGTCTTTTTCTTTCGAATTTCACTTTATCGCTTTCTTCTCTTGTATTTTTATTAAGTTTTTAATAAATTAATATAATTGTTTTTTATAAAGTTTTTTTAATGCACTTTACAATAATTTATTAAGACTATAGTTCCCCTTTTTATCACCCCTTAGCCGTCGGGAAACAAAATTAGGCTAAGGGTCTTGATTGGTTATTTTAGGAAGTGGGACATTTCAATCCTCCTTTCCCCAATTGCTTGCCCTCAAGCAATTCCAAATTCGTCTATCCAAGTGCCATGTGCAAGAGACAAAACATGCTATAGTGCTCCAAGATTTGAGCCCTGTGCACATCAAGTGAGAAATCTTGCCACAATACACTGCTCTCATGATGATCATATACACAACTTTACATCAAGGGTATCACATACTCTATATTACAGATTTAATCCTCTAACTCATCATTTTTCTCAAATGAAAATAAATTTGAATATGCAACAATAAATATGACCTTATCTCACTTATTCCATACCTTGTAATGTCATCACGATCTATAATGAGCTGAATATCCTCATGATATAATTGTTGTAATAAACAAGATGACATACCTTTTTCCACACAATCCTCATCTCGTGTAATCTGCCCTCCTTGGAAAGAAATTTCCATGCTTTTGGCTGCCACAACTTGAGGAATACCATTCCTCATACCTTGCAAAACAACTTCCTTGTCTTGCACTTTGAACTTCAACTCCATAGTCTGATAATTTTGGATGAACTCACCCAAAGATTGCAGCCATTGTACACCAAGTACTAAATCCAATCCACCAATACTAACAACATAAAAATCATCTCTTACCTCATGATCTCCTATGGTGAACTTGAGTTGTGGAATCTTCTTTGTGCATGAGATTGAATGTCCATTTGCCACGATCACATTGAACCCTTGGAAATCTTCTTCTTGCAATCCCATCTTGGCAACCAAATCTTCATCAATGAAGTTGTGTGTAGCTCCACTATCGATCAATATGGTGATCTTTTGCCCATGAAGATCTCCTCTAACTCGGAAAGCATAGAAACTAGGTGGTACAACTAATGTAGCAAGTGTGGCACCTGTGATAATCACTTCTCCTTCTTTCCCTTGATCTTCAATCTTTTTGGATCAACATCATCTCCATCATCTTCATCATCTGAAACTACCTCAATGTAGTGGATTGACCCTTACCTTGACAATGATGGTTGGGTGTCCATGGGTCCCTACAATTGAAGCATAATTTTTTTCTCCTTAGCTCATTCTTTGCTTCTATTTCGGGGCTCTTTCTTTCCCATTCCTTTACCTTACCTTGCTACCCGCTAACTGTTGCCGCTTGCTTATCATGTTGAGTTATTATTGGTTGTTCAATTGAGTTCTTTTGTTGCCCCAAAGGTGTTGTTCGTTGTTGTCCAAACTACAGATTTCTTCCTTTTGGGACTGAACTTTCCAAGTCTAATGACTTCTTAATGGCACCTTGTAGAGATGGAGGGCTAAAGGCTTTGACTAGGCCTTTTAGTGGCTCTCCTAACCCTTCAATAAACAACAATACAAGTCTCCTTTCACTAATATCAGGCACCATTACTGCAATCCTTTGAAAATCGAAATATACTTATCTAGAGATCCTTCTTGCTTGAGTTGGGCTAGCTCTCTGAAATGCATATCCAGATCCATCTTATCAAATCTCTCTGTCAAACATTGACTGAATTCCTCAAGGGTGGTGATAAAACCATGTCTCTTGGGTGATGATTCCATGGTACCACCATTCATGTGCAACTCCCTCCAAATGCAAGGTTGCAAACTTGAGGGCCTCTTCTTCATACATTGGATTCAAAGAAAGATATGTATCTAATTTCTGTAACCAAGCTCTAGCAGAACACTTATCTGATCCATCATAAGAAGGAAGAGTTACCTTACCCAACCTTTGTTGTATGTCTCTCCTTGGTTGCTCTTGTTGAACTCTTCGATTTCTTCCCGATTCTTTGCTATTCTTCACTTGGTAGTAGTCTTTGAAGGATAACATCTCCCTCACTCTGTAGCTAAGGGCTGCATACTCTTCACCCCATACCTCCATGTCATCAACATCATTAGGGGCTTCCTCCTCAATTGGTTGTTCCTCTCTTTGGAGAAACTTATCTCTAAAAATATGTGAAGGCTTGGATGAGGTCCTAGTTGGTCCCATAGAGCTTCCTTCACCATTGTGGGTTGCTCCTTGGTTGGTAGACATATTGTTCCCTTGTAGGATCTTTGCCAAGTCTCTAATGGAATTGGTCAATGCTTCACACATTTCTCTTTGAGATTCCCTCAAAGCATGATGAATATCTCTTTGATTTTCTCTCATAGACTCTCTACAACTCTCTTTGACTTCTTGTGATTACTTCATGCATGTAGCTAAGCTCATCATTAGGAGGAGCTCTTTGATCATGCTCTTCCATTGTCACCTTCTTTGGGGTATTCCTTCTTTGATAGACTATAGGACTTTTCGTTGGTTGCATTTAGATTTGTTTTTTCTCCTTTCCTACACAGGTGGGAGAATACACTGCTCTGATACCACTTCATTATGTCCCCAATGGACATTTTTCTAACCCCAAACGGATTATCTATAAACCCCAACCAGAATAGCAAGTTGTAGAAGATATCCAATTTTTTATAATGTAGATTTGAATTATTACTAGAAAAGTGTGACTTGCTCTAGGAGTGAAAATCATTCAAAACTGAAGTAAAACCATTCTTTTATCATTAAAAATAGATCAGCTGATTTTATTATTGTAAAAACACTTGAAAAGTACTAGATTGGATCCAAATAGAAGGCTGAAATATTTATTATAAATCTGCAGAATGATAGTTATAGACTTAGCTGAAAATGGAGTTTCCTCGGCCCCAAAATATGCAAACCAACTGATTTTGGCCTCTAAAAATATGAAAAAGATGTTGGTGATGAGATCCGGGACAACCGTGCCCTAGAATGGGTCAAACTCCACTATCAGGGGTGTAGATAACTTTAGATCAGGCTGAATCGAAGGTAGAAATTTGCGCCAACACTTGTGTCTTCAAACCCTAGCTGGAAACAATATAAATCTGCACTTTTCTCCTCAAATATTGTTGCAATTCTGATGTAGAACTTTGAAAATCAGTAGAAACCCCTTTTGTAGTTTGTTTGAGAGGATGAAAACTCTCTTTAAGCTTAGAGAGAGAAGGAAATATCTTCTTTCTTTTGAGAGGAAGCCGTAGTTTGCTTGAGAGGATAAAAACTCTGTTTAAGCTTAGAGAGAAGAACAAAAACTCTTCTTTATTTTGAGAGGAAGCCCTACTTAGGGGTTTCTATTGATTTTCAAGGTTCTACTTCAGAATTGCAGCAATATTTGAGGAGCAGATTTATATTGTTTACAACTAGGGTTATAAGACACAAGTGTTGGGGCAACTTTCTACCTTCAGATTGAGTTTGATGTAGGGTTATCTACACCTCTGCGAGTGGAGTTTGACTGTTCTAGGGCACAACTGTCCCAGATCTCAACAACAACATCTTTGTCATATTTTTAGAGGCCAAAATCAGCTGGTTTGCATATTTTTGGGGCTGAGGAAACTCCATTTTCAGCTAAGTCTGTAACTATCATTCTGCAGATTTATAATAAATATTTCAGCCTTCTATTTGGATCCAATATGGTATTTTTCAAGTGTTTTTACAATAATAAAATCAGCTGATCTGTTTTTGATGATAAAAGAGTGGTTTTACTTCAGTTTTGAATGATTTTCACGCGTAGAGCAAGTCACACTTTTCAATAATAATTCAGATCTGCATTATAAGTTTTTGTATATCTTCTACAACTTGCTATTCAGAGGGATTTGCGGATGATTCCTTTGGGGTTAGAAAATGTCCATTGAGGACATTAAATTGTCAAGCCTTCTATGAACAAAACAACCAACCTTCTTTCACTCACATCCGAACCATGACTGCAAGTTTTTGAAAATCAGCAACATACTTATCTATTGAAGTCTCTTGTTTGAGTTGTGCCAACTCTCTAAAATGCACTTCCGGATCCTTTCTATCAAACCTTTCTATTAGCCTTTGACTGAACTCATCAAGAGTGGTAATAGAACCATGTCCTTGTGTAATTATGCCATGATACCACCATTCATGAGCCACACCCTCTAAATGCAAAGTAACAAATTTGAGGGCCTCTTCTTCATACATGGGATTTAATGACAAATAAGTGTCCAATTTTTGTAACCAAGCCCTAGCTGAACATTTATCAGTACCATCATATGTAGGAAGAGTAATCTTACCCAATCTATGTTGGATATCTCTTCTTGGCTCTTGATGACTCACCTTATTTTTCTTTGGTCCTTCACTTCTCCTTAGTTGGATTAATTCTTTGAAAGAAAGCAAATCTCTTGTGTTGTTGCTCAAGGATGCATATTTGTCCCCATAAAGATCCCATTCATCAACTCCAACTGCTTGTGGTTGTTCTAACTCCACTTGTGGCTCTTCTCTTTGTAGGAAATTGGCACGAAAGAATTGAGAGGGGGTCTTGCTTGAGACCCTTTCTCCATGATTGGTAGAAGAGCTTCCTTCACCATGATTACCTTGATTTCCTTGGAGATTTGGTATGGTAGTGCTTAGCCCTTGTATAGATTGATTCAAATCAGCAATAACTCCTACAAAGGAGTCTCTTAGATCCCTCTGAGCATCCAACAAACGGGTTTGCAATTCTCTGTTGCCTCTAGTGAACACTTCATTCAAATAGCTCATCTCATCTGTTGGTGGAGGCCTTTCTCTATCACCCATACCTTCCTTTCCTGGAGTTCTTCTTGAGTAGTGATATCTAAAACCCTCTTCACTTGCGTCCATGCAAAACTGATCTTCTCCTTCACAGGTTGGGAGAATCACAACTTTGATACCACTGTAATATCCCTCTTTTAAATCTGAATCACATAAAACTGGAAACTCCACAAAGATGATTTCTAAAATAATATCAAACTGCCAATAAAAGCAATGATGAACAGCAGACTGAAAATGGCTTTTATTTATTCAAATAATCACTTTCCAAGATACCCACAAGGCCCAAAATGGCAACTTGGGGCCTAAGAACAACCCACAAGTGAAATCTGAATTTTTCTACACTTATATGAATTTACAAAAAAATGTTTAAGGGCTGGAACAGTGTAGAAAATAACAGCAGTGATTTTTATTGAAAATGTACCAATAGAGGGCTGGAAATGATGTCAATTTGCCTTCAATGATGCCAAAAGGTCCCCAATCACCTACAGTCCATACAACAGTGAAATGCCCTTCCAAAAGGGGTCAGTACCACTCTCTTAGGTGGTCGCTTTTAGCCAAAAAAAGGCCCTTAGCCAAAAAGAGCCCAGAAATTCCCAGCTGCAAAATTACTTGGAGACAACAATGGTTTGGCTGATCCAAACCCCACAAAATTCACAAATTCAGATCTGAAGTGAAGCCCAACTGATATGGAGTGAAAACAGCCCCAAAACGTGCCCTAGATCTGAAACACAACCTTCCAATGACTGAAAATCTGAAGTGTAGCACAATAGTGAACCTTGGGTGGATCCACCTCACAAAGTTGAGGAGTTTTCGTTCCCCAACCTTCAAACCTTGGAGGTTTTCGTCCCCAAAGCTTCTTCTCCTTAAGGGTTTTTGTCCTTAGAAGAATTGATGCAAGCAAAATAGCTTAACATGCAATGAGAGAAAATAGATTGGCAAAAGATGATCCCCATGGCTCCCCACACCTCTATTTATCTTTTTTTCCTGTCACAAATCCCAAAGAAAGGCACCCATATGGTTCACCCCTTCCTTTGGGCCTTATGTTTGCACTTTAACCTCTAGGAGGAGTTCGCCCCATTATGACAACACTTTATGTTTAATCTTTATGACTTGCCAACTCTATTTCTTTATTGACTTTTACCTTTTTCCTCCTTAACCACTTTAAGTGACATTATTATAAGTTGCTTTATAAAATAAACATAAGAAATGACTTTAGCAACTTAAAATAAAAGTCACCACCTTCTTCCCCTTTTCACACCCCTTAAGCCCCGGGAAGAGAATTGGGCTAAGGGTCTTCATAGGATTAATGTCGAGAAGGGGACATTACAAAGTGGAAGGTTTTAAGGAAAGAGACAAAGAGAATCTTGTTTGTAGGTTGAACAAATCGTGTATGGTTTGAAACAGCGCCAAGGTGTTGGTACAAACGATTTGATTCCTTCATGATCCACCCGGGTTTTAGTGTATGTGAGGCTGATCATTGTGCCTACTTTCAAAGGTATGAAGATGGTAGTTCCATTATTTTGCTTTTGTATGCTGATGATATGTTGGTGGCATGTCACAACATACACAAAATCATCAGATTGAAAGCTCTTCTAGTTAGGGAGCCCACGTAAAGGACTTGGGAGGTGCAAATCAAATTCTTGGGATGAGGATACATAGAGACAGGAAGAATAGGAAGCGCTAGCTATCACAAAAGACTTATGTGGAAAAGGTTTTGCAGTGCCTCAATATGCAAAATGCACAAATGAGTTAGTACCCATTTCTTGTTTCATATTAAATTGTCTTCGAGCAATGCCCTAACACCGAAGCAGTAGAAGACTCAAATGTCCCATGTACCATATTCATCATCAGTAGGAAGTCTTATGTTTGCCATGGTGTGCACAAGACCTGACATTGCACAGGCAGTGGGAGTAGTCAGTCGTTACATGGCGAATCCTGGATATGATCATTGGACGGTTGTGAAGTGGATTCTTATATATTTGAGAGGCACTTTTGGTGCTCTATTTGCTTCAATGGGAGTAGTCTTAAGATAAATAGTTTTTTGATGCAAATTTTAGTGGTGATAGAGATAGGAGAAAGTCTACTACAAGTTTTGTTTTCTCCTTGGCATAAAGTGTAGTTAGCTGGGTCTCCAAGCTTTAGTCACTAGTAGCTTTGTCCAGTACTGAAGTTGAATATATGGCAGCTAAATTGGTGTTGCATTGTGACAGCCGAGTGGTTTGCAATTAGCGAAACCCAACATACCATGCTAGAACGAAGCATATAAATGTGCAATATCGCTTTGTACGTGATGTGGTGGAAGGACAGATCTCTTTAGCCAAGATACACACATATGTAAACCCAACATATATGTTGACGAAATCCATTGGCAGAGAGAAGTTTATTTGGTGCAAAACTTATATTGGCTTGCTTATTCATTGATTGGTAGCATGTGGCATTGGTTTTTCAGGATGCGTAATTAGCAGGGAAGAAATCTGACTTCAAGTGGGAGATTGTTGGTATTTGAAGTCCGCATTTTGGCATTTGTACAACATGTTTTCGGGGAGTCTGTACAATACAACACGTGGTTGTACTACTTGTTCTTTCTATAAAAGGAACCCATGGATTGTAAAGTTGTACGATTGTATAGGATTGTAATCATTAGAGCTAGTGTGTGGTGACTGCCATTGATGTAACAATGGATTTATTCCTGAGTAATAAAATACTGAGAGACCTTTGCTTGTGGTTTTTTCCTTGGTACATTACCAGGTTTTCCATGCAATATCTCTGTATGTGGTTGACATCTGTTTATTTCTTATTCATTGTGATTGTTTCTCTCTACACTGTTTATTCTTCTAACATACATCTCTCCCATGGAGTTTGCCAATTTGTGTACATTCAGAATTGCAATAAAGTTATTTTCTTCCTACAATTCTTTCATTGTGAATTGATTGTTATAACACATTAAGCACCATCGTTAGTGTGTCCACACGATTGCAGCCCAATACAAATCACTATGACATTTATGGGGTTATTGTTGTCCTTCAGAGATTCTGGAAGATTTTTCTATATTGGATTTTTACTCCAGCAAGAGATGTTTGACTTCACTTCTTAGAATGCAGTAACATTTAGGTTCCAGACTCTGCAACGTTCTCCAAGATTCACTAGATCGATTATATTGGTCTTTTCTCCCACCAACTGACACATTTATCTTAGTTGAAGGTGATGGTCACTTTTCATATCCAGTTCGACTTTGCTAACTCTCAAGTCCTTCTCAATGACATTGGCAATGATATCCAAGCTTCTCCATTGCTTATTGTTAAGCTTTTGCATGACTGCCTAACTGTATTTAATTCCCTTATAAATTTCCTATGAAGTGGGTCTTCTCTAATTAATCATGAACTGCTTCTAAGCTGTCATGACTCATATCTGTAGTTTTGCTGGTTCATTGTCTCCTGATCAGAGTTCTATGCATCGTCCTCTAACTTTGAAGTTTCCTTTTGAGTGGTCCAGATTAGAAAGAATTTGTACGTTGGAGATTTATTCTTGCAATCACATGTTTGGGATATTCTGATGGTTTGTTGAACATTTTGTGTAAGGTTACATCTACATTCTTAAGTTTGTATATTGCTTGTTTTTCTAATCATTTTTTCTAATTTCTGCACACGCTGAGTTTCACCCATCAACCTCTAGATTTGGACATTCCTTTTGAGCAGTAGATTAGAGATATTTTTGCTTTGGAGAATTGCTGTTGTAATCACATGTTTGGGTTTTTCTGATGGTTTGCTCAACATTTCTTGCAAGCGTGACCCAGGTACATTTATATCCTCAAGTTTGTGGCATGGATTTTTAATTTTTATTGTCGCTTTTTGCTTCATAAATCCCTAGTTTGGCCACATCACAGCTAGAGAAATTTGTGCACAGTTTTCTGGCTCCATTGTAAATTGCTCACTGATTCACAGCAGTATTGAGAAATCACCCACTACCTTTTGGCACAGTTTGATTTTGCATGCTGTTTTTTTCAAGTGCTTTTTAACTGATTTTAGTGATTGATCTCTGTGTTCATGCACTAGCATATCATATTGCACTAGCTCTTCCACTGCACATCTCTATGCTTCCTTGGTGTTACCTGATTACCGAGCATCAAGCTCTTTATAGTTTGTTTGTCTAATTTTATAGCATTGCCAAACCTCAAATAGGAAATCATTGCTCTCTTTTGTCTAGTATGCTCTAAAACTTTAACAAAAATCATTAATTAAATACCTATCCTTCCCAAAATATAATAGTCAAACAAATGGGCAATTTCATCAAAATTAAATGATTAGGGTTTTCAAAAAGAGGTTCCCGCTCAATACTCAACTAAGGCCAGATTTTGTGAATACACACCAGATACAAAATAAGGCATTCATTATCAATTTCGTCCCCCATCTTCAACAGCATTTAAAAAATAAGCCATAGGAAACCCCTACCAATTAGACGAGGCTAATCTGGATACTATCAGTGAGCGTATATTTCCAGCATGTTTGACCCATGCATGATGTTCTTTTGGCTTTGAATCTGCCCATGTTTTAATTTCAGGGATGTGTTTTCATCTGTGCATTAATCACCAATATAAATTTTAATAGGTCTTAAAGTTAAACTAAGTTTTGGTTGAGAGATAGCTGCCATTGTCTGTATTGACTTTCAAGGCACATAACCATAAATACAAAGTTTTGGATTTGTAAATAAACCAAAAGTCCAATTCCTTTATGCCTGTTATAACTTTGAGACACTGGCTAGAGAAGTCTAAAAAAATCGTAAACCTACCTGTATTTATGCTTCTCTCATCCCAAACATAACACCCCCTCCGTTTACGATTATCAGAACCAACAAATGGTGTTATTTTTATTTCCCATATGACTTCTTATAATTGACTCACAACCGTTAACAGTAAATGGAGTGTTATATGATAAGAGTGTTTGTCTGCCTCTTTTGTTAGTCAATTAGACTTGGTAAGCAGCAAAGTGTGTGACAATTAAGTTGGAGTAGAAATAAACTATTTAGTATGATCATAAGTCTTGAAGTTTTTTTTTCCTTTGGAAACTAAGGGGAGTACAGGGAGGGTATTAACAAACAATTTTACAACAGGAAAAAAGTTGAGCTAGTCACAGAAGGACATAACTGGTCATAACGGTCCTTGAAAGTTGGAAGTATATGTGGGCCTAACTTTTGACTCGAGCAAATTTCATTGTATTTTGAATATTTAATTATTAATTTTTTGACTGAGCTCCTATTCGACCTTGTACTGTTTTCAACCCGACTACAGACAATGTGATCACACATGTTAATATTTGTGAGACATTGTAGACTTACAATACAAAAAGAATTGATGGAGGAAAGATAGGAAATAGGCTTAAGATGCTTGAAATGTGTGACATGGACGTGAATGTTTTCTTTGAGTGAAATTATGTTGTGTTTTGATTACTTATTATTCTTGGACTGGGCTGCTGTGCTGCCATGTATCATATTGGGCCTGGTGACAGACACTTTGATCTGAGACGTTGGAAACTTACATTCCTTGCAAGTAGCATGACATAGGGTTCTAAATGTAATGGTCGACTAGGAAAACATCTCAGGCAAGCTGTATGATCATCCTTGTCGTCCTTGCTTTACAAAATTGATCGTTTCCATACATACTTTCCAGAATTTCTTTCAGTTGGCCTCGGATGTTAGGAGAGTTGGGTTTACCACTCCCTGATAGGCATTCATCATTGCCTCTCCTGGGGCCTTCTTTCTTTTCGTCTTGGGCATTTCCACCCTCCCGGTTTTGGGTTCAAGGCATGTTCATTCCTTCTTTCTAGTTCTGCCTTCTCCTGCTTTTCCTCCCTTGTATCACTCCTCTTTTGCATTGTACTTCTTTTGGGAACCGTTTGGTTATCCCGCTTTGTATTGATACATGTGTACTCTGCAGTCCCGTTGACCTGTTTTTGTGGTCATTGGTCAGACATGAATATATTTATCTTATCTTTTCTTACGCATGAGCAGAGTGTTACTCGTAAGCAGAGTGAGGATGCTGACATCTTTAGGTGTCTTCCAGTGTGTATTTTATTAATTTGTGTATTTATTTTAGTGGTTACTTCGATTTTTTTGCAAATCATTACCAACTCTTTCTTCTGCCTACAAGAATGAAGAATTATTTCACTGCACATTGATATTTTAGTGAAATCATTTTGTTTCGTGTCTATTACAGAGGGTGAGTAGTAGTTTTTCTTGGAATGTCTTCTAATAAATTTGTTTCTTCAAGTTTTAATAGTTCATTGTTTGTAACAGACTCACGACCTGCAAAGAAAATGAAAGCTAAGGAGGACTGGAAGCAGGCAAGTGTAGCACCAGATATATCCACCTATTCAGCCCGTTCTGAAGAGCTTTTCAAGAAAGTTCAACATATCTTATCCAGGACTGGAAACAAGACAAACACAATGCATGATACGCCTTTGATAACCTCTCCGGTCTTAGCAGAAAATTCAGATCTTGCTTTTACCAAGTTCAACGAGGAGAAAAATTCCTGTAGGAAAAATCTATTTCAAAGTGACTTCAGTTCTCCAAGCATTAATGAAGGCATGTCAAGCTCTCTGGGTTCCGTACATATGTCAGGTATGTTATACTATGCAACTGATGCAGTAATTACTCATGATGAGATTGGGTTTTTAGGCTAATTTGAGTGCATGGATTTTTAGGCTCTGGTTTTCCAGTGATCAAATCCAGCTATGAAGAAGATGGATGTCAAAACATGCTTGTTCAAAAGGGAGTTGATATTTGTGGAGAATCTTCTATTAGGAAGACTGATATTAAAAAGCTGGATATTAGAGATGAACACAACTCTATTATCGAAATCAGTGATGATACGTCCTGTACAGTTGAGATTGAGGACAAATTTCGCTCCGTGAAAGAGAGAGGTGTTGAGGATTTTTGCCAGGACACAGCTTCTAGTATTGGTAGACCAGCTGATTGCCAAATTAATGTAAACTGTCAACAAGATATCACGGGTACGGTCTTAAAGGTAAACAAGAGGAAGAGCAATCCAAAATAATTAATGGAATATGGGAAATGCAGGAGATGGAGTCACCGAATACTGGAGCATTTGAAAAGGTGATGGAGGATGTCAATAAGAAGCTCAATGATTGCCACTCTTCTCAACTATCACAGCAACAGGTGGAAATAGGAACAAAAGCAGATGGGAAAGATGGGCTCAGCGTATTGGTAGATAGTGCAGAAGGTTTGCACAATATTTCAAAGGACAACAGGCATTGTGTCCTTCAGAACATAGAAACATTTCCCAAGGAGAAAACCAAAGAACCTGAAAAGGTTGCAGTTGAAAAACCAATGGAGGTTGATGTTGCAGATTATTCAGAAAAGGAATTTCCGTGGGAGAGAGAGAATCAAAATGAAAGTGATGAAGAGGAAAATGACGAGATCTCATTGATGTGGAAACAAATGTCATTATCTTTCAAATGTTCCCAGGTGAACACTCTATACTTTCTATTCTCAAATTTCTGTTCAATTATGGGAAAGTCAGAGCGACTCGCTTTGTTGGAATTGCTACTTTATATTACATAATTACTGAAAGATAGATATCATGTCTAATGTTGGCCTATATAAAGATGAACCAACACTTAAACATAAGTTTCAATGGCTCCCATGATGAAAACAACCCAAAACTAAATCACCAACAAAATAATGGCCTCCGTAACAGAAATAGGCCATGTTAGTAGCATCACTTTGCCCCCGTAAAAGAAAATAGGTGATATCTATATGGTTCTGTCATTTCAAAAAGATACATATTGAGAGAGGGGTTCATTTATCTATAACAAGATCCATAACGTTATGCAATATCCCTGCCAAATAACTTTAGACAAATCTGGATATTTGCATGAAACCCTAGGGCAGCAGTATGAAATACTAACTTCTATGACAGCTGCAATAATCTGTTTTTTTAATAAAACAGCAACCACAATAATGTGGTAAAACACCAAAATGTCTTATTACAATTTTCTCACAAAAGATATGGCGCCAATATTGAAATTCATTCCCAGAGGGGGATGTCCTAGTTGTACTTGCTGTTCTGGATGTTAAAACAGCCCTGAATATGATGCCCTAGCTGAATTGGATGAACACTTGTATCCTGAATGGAATTGCCACTCTTAGATATGAGGGATTTTGTCCTCGATTTGTATGCAAATGAGGGATTCTGTCCTCTATTGTTGATGCAAAAGCTATTTGCGAGAGAATGAAGTATCTTGAATAAATTTCCAAGTTGATGTAATAATAAAATCCGAAATCTGCCTTTATAACTTCCAAGGCCTTCTCCAAAATTGGCGCCCCCTCCTAAAAATAGGAATAAACAATATAAAATTGTTTTATCCTCTTTGCCATGTTGTTGGCCCATCCTCAAAATAGGAATAAACACTATAAAATTGATTGAAACCGGAATAGCCATATAAAAGGGAGAACCTTTTAGCTCCTCGCTATGCGATGGTAATGGCTCCCACTGCGACTCTTGCATGACGGTAATGGCTCTCCCTCGATCGTAAAGGATTTCCCTTCTCCCCATGTGACCCCTTTCTGCTACCTTTATGGTCTTGTCTTGTCTGCGAATGGTTGTGCCTTGACCAAAAACCATAGGTAGCCAAACAAGCACCCCTGTGGCCGGTGGGAGCAGGAGCGGCTTGAGAGCGGGCAGGAGCGGCGAGGGGACTGCGGAAACGGTCGGGTATGGCACAGGCCGCCGACCTGCATTTCCGCAGTCCCCCGCCGCTCCCATGCCACTCCCAAGCCTAAACACGTTTTTTTAATTTGTTTTTTATTTTTTTCATAAATTTTATACATAAATTTCAAGGGCATAATTTTTTTTATACATAATTTGTTTTTTATTTTTTATATAAATTTATATATTTGTTATATATAAATGTATTCTAGCTTGTTTGTTGTGGTTATTCACTTATTTAGCTTATAACTTGTCTTTCATATGCATAATATGTGGTTAATGAATTAAATTCCTATTTAGAAGGCTGAAATTTATATATTTTTTAATTTTTATATAGTTTTTGTAATCGCCGTATCCTCACGCCATATCCGGGGTCAATTTTTTTCCGTTTCCGATCGGATACTCCGTCAGATATCCAAAACGCTTTGGCAACTTAGCCAAAACCTTGAGCTCTTGAGTTCCTCTTCCGTGAGATACGCCGAGTGCCCTTTCTGCGACCACAAACTCAAATTTCACGAGCTTATCTCGCATACATGAGCCAAACCCCCACTATTGGTCTTTAACCCCGACTATTGGTTTTTTCCCCGCGAATTGTATTAGCTCACCTGTGAACACAAGTGAAGCCCTCGATGTTTGGTCTTATTCCGGTCGTGGTTATTCTCCCGTGAACCATGGCTCCATGACCTCTCTGAACCATGGCTTGCCTCTGTTTCGTGGTCAGTGTCTACTCACATAAACTCGGCGAATTGTTTGGCTTTATGCCTACACCAATACTCCAACAACTCGACCATATGGGTGACTCCCCTAGTTTTCCCCTCTCTTTAACCCCACTTTAGGGAGTCCTTTCACCAACAATGTCTCCATCCACTCATTTCAACTGTGAAGGCAAAGTTATATCACAAGGGGGACAAACATGGACAGTTCGAGGGGGTCTACCCAACATAATTGAGGAACTACTACACAGATTGGAAATCATTGAATCCTCCAACAGGGCTCTCCGTATAGAGGTCTTCGAGCTTACTTCGCAGATGGAGAAGGTGGAAGCAGATAATATCTCTCTACGGAGATCACTGGCAGATACCACATCACACTCCACTCCCAACATTGTCAATGACCAATTACAAGCTGAGATTCTGGACCTTAAAAACAAACAAGAAGAGTTCAAAACCCAACATGAAAATCTCAAACAACAAACAAACTCTTGGGCCCAAGTGGTGAAGGAAAGGGCACAATTCCTCCTCTGGCAGCAGTAGAAGAAGTGGTGCAGGCAAAGTTAATAGAGGAATGAACCAGTGGGCTAGGGAACTCAAGCTCAAAGTGAAAGGGTTGCCCACACCTCCCCTTCTTTAGACCCGATGGCCATTAGGTCTAACTTTCTCACGGAAAAATTGGAGCTTCCATGTGCAACTTGACAAGGCATGGCTTGGGCTGGACTCAACGCTTTTCCTCCTTTTAAATCAGCGGAAGACAAGCTTAGGGCGCTCAGAGCCAAGCGTAAGCTATTCTCCCTTCCTAATAAGGTCTTCCTTGATGAAGACCTTACTAGAGCCCAAGTTGCCGAACTCAAGCAATCTCGTGAAGCGGTGATGGCAACTAGGAAAACAGGAAAGTGGGCGGTAATTTGTAATGTTAGACTCCGTCATCCGGACTCTTTCCATCCCGGCTTTTGGGTCCGGTCCCAAATGACGGTCTCGCTGGGAGAGGCAACGGAACAGGGCTTTTCCATCGCATGCTGGAATGGTAACGGGTTATTTTGGTCTTCTCCAGGTGTACTATATGATGCTCCGGGTTTTCGGACCTCCTTTTGGTCATAGAGGCTCGTGAGAGCCTTTGTCCACTCTCGGAGTTTCAGCTGGTGTTAGGGGCTCAAGCGGGGTTGCTTGTTTGGTCAGAGATATTTTCAAGAACAACATTTCTGTTGTTGCTTGCATTAGTTTGCCTGCTTCCTTTGGGTCAGGATCAAACGGACTTCACCCCACCTCGAGAGAGTTCTATATAGCACTTTACTACTTTCCCTAGCTTCCTCCCCATATGCCATTTATAATGGCCACCACGAGGGATCCTTTCTTCGATTCTAAACATGTATTCCACAATTTTTCAGCAATTGGAGAGCTCTTCGTTTTGGGGGATTTCAATGCGCGAACTAGAAACTTCCATGCCCCTCTTCATGATAGAACTAGTGATGTGCTCTATGCTTTTGAGATGGATCCCGACTCCATCGGTCGCCGAGGAGTCGGAGGACTCTCGGGACCCTTGACGTCCCACGACCGACAACTCTTATAGATGGGAGAGTCTCATGAGCTGCTGATTCTGAATGGTCTTTCGTGCTTTCCCGACTCCTAGTTGTTCACTTGTACACCTCACGGTGGAGGGCTAGCGTAGTGGACTACATCTTAACCACCCCTAACCTAGTTTCTCACATCCACCACTTGTCCGTCTCCCCCATCCCTCTTGCTGATCATGCTACCCTTCTATTTCTGTGATCGATTCCCCAAGTCCCGTCACTTTCACCGCCCTCCACACACTATTCTCAAGGTTGAGAGGGTGACCCTGAAACCTTTTCATCCCACCTTTGTCAACTTCTCCCCCCTGAGCCTCAGTTCACCTCGCTCCTCACAAACATGAAGTACAACATCCTCTCTTCCATTAGGCACGAGTCTTCCTCGAATTCCTACCCCCATATCATCCTCACCCATCATTAAAAAACTTGCCACATGAACCTATGGTATGACGAAGACTATAAATCCCTTCACCGACAACTTCACTTTGCCTCTTGCTTCATGCTCTCCCATGCTTTCCCTCTCTCAAGTCTGCTTATCGCCACCTCCTCCTCCACAAGAAACACATTTTCATCTCTAGAGAGAGATGGGAGCTCCGTGAGTCCCTCCTACACTCCTCAAGCATTTTTGGCGTACCATTCTCCCCTGACATTCCCCTCCTCTCAGTAGGACTTGGATCCCGACTCCATTTATTCTCATACCTCTATTCTTTATGACGTCCCCGGGACAGCCCTGATCCGAGTTATATCCCCACCTTCTGCTTGCCACATTTTCACCCACACGAATGTTAAAAATGCCATCTCAGACATGAATAACAACAAAGCAGCGGATGATGAGGGCTTCCAGGAAGAACTCTTCAAGTAGGGGCTTGACATCCTGAACAACTATTTAGTGGATCTCTTCAACGAAGTGGTTTGTATAGGTTTTCCTAGGTCTTGGTCCCACCACATTATTCACCCCATCCACAAATCGGGTCCTACCTTTGATCTCAACAACTACCGAACAATCATGGTGGGTCATACATTCGCCAAGCTATATGCTACAATACTTCACATGTGACTTTCAGAGTTTCCGACCAGAGTCACCGGAGAGCTAGGGGACAGGAAGGTTTCAACCAACCCACTTTACCATTGACCACATCCTCACCCTTCGGGCCATCATCGAGGAAGCACGTCACCGCTCTTCTAAGGTTTTCTCTGTGCTTTGTCAACCATAGGAAAGCCTTTGACTGCTTTGTGGGAAGCTCTCTTCCGTGAGGCTCAAAGAGTTTGTCATCTCCGAGACTCTTTTAGCTGCCATCATGCGCCTATATGAGGAGGTTCTGGGTCGTCTTCGCACAGCTACCGGGCTCTTTGACTTCATCCAGAGTACCATTGGGGTCAAGTAGGGGTGCCCTTTGTCTCCTACATTGTTCAGTATCTATATTGATGAGTTGGAGGAATTTCTCAAGGATCACATCCAGGAGGGGGACGATGTGGTCATTTTTACCTCCTCGGCGTCCTAAGGTCTACGGTACGGCTGAATGCTTTAGCCCTCTTTTCGCTACCACAGCAAAGCACAACAGCTTAACTTGAGTAAGACCAAAGTTATGCTATCCAATGCCATTCAAGACACTTGATTTTCATTTCCTCTACAAGGGGAAGAGCTTGAGATCACCAACTCCTACACTTACTTGGGAGTGTTGTTTTCTCGACCTCGCTCAATTTACGACCGATACTCACCTTAGGTTAATGAGGGCTATGGCTCCTTGGCAATCTTGGAGAGATAGTGCTTCCGCCATCACTTCCATGACATCCTATCCAAGCGATCCCTCTCACACTCTCCTGGTTAGGGGCCCTCCTTTATTGAGTTTGGATCTGAATGGAGAGAGTTTAGATCCTTCTTTTTAGACGTATCATCGATGCAAAGAGACGGTCCCCCAATATCGTCTTGACAAAGTTTGAGCTCGTCCCTTTAGGTCGAAGCAATTTTGGTATTATTTCCCTCATACATCGTGATCTAGAGGTCAAGGCCGATTCCTTTGCATGGGAAGGGACAAGTATCCCTTCCTTGCCTACTTCTCGCCTGAGGCCATTGCTTGACCTGATCGCTCTGGTCGATCCCGCCGCAGGTATGCCGAGTTTCATGGCTACTTGAGTCTATTGGTATTCAGACAGATCACCTCCCGCCATACAAGCTTATTCCTCGACGCTCCTGCCCATCTCCTTTCGGGAAAGCAGGATATGAACAAAATCATCAGAGATGATATCTACTTGTTCATTCAATGCACTTGACCAACCCCTGTGGTGGGTTATGTCCGAAGATGGCCTTCTATGCGCGTGCACTTTATTGAGGTCAATAATGGTCTTATTTCACGACCCCAAAGATATTTCTCGACGTTGGATGCACGCCTTCACATTTCATTGGTGGGCTTGTGGTTGGCTCTCATAGGCTCCGTGTTGAGTGTGATCATCAGATTGACTGCTCGAAGCAGATTTGCTAGTTCTGCCTCCCCCGAGATCGGAACAAAAGAGCGCTTCATCTTTCTATGCCCCATCTACTACGAGATCAGAGAGAGATTCCACTTCCTGTTCAAAGAGCGTCCGACATTCACAGACTTCTTCAAATACTATGATCAGAGGTGCCTTGCTCTTTATCTGCATGAGACTCTCATTTCAGCCTTCTTCTGTGTAGACGACTACTCAGCAGATCACTTCCTTTTTACAATGCTCTCCCTGGAGGGGCACTGCCGGCGGTGATACCAATCCCGATTGCCGACGAAATCAGTTCGAACTTGGGCACTATTTCTCAGACCAAGGACGTCCAAACACATACGAGGTCGAGGTCACCCTCTCATAGACGACCCTTTGAGATGCACCAAATGAACACAGAGAGTTCATCCTTCCTTTGACATAGGCACCCTAGATGTTCCATAGCCCCGATACCGGGCTTCAAAGACATTACTAACTTCTTTCAAATCGGCCTTGGATATTAGTTGAAGGGGTCTCATCTCTTTCTCTTCTTCCTCCGCATGTTCGGGTTCTGCTGATTTCTGCAGGCTTTCTCCTCCTCTTTTTTGCTCTTTCTTCTCTTCCTTCTCTTTTTTGGTTGTTCTCGGGGACATTTTGGTCCTCTGGCTGGAATCTTCTTCGCCTTCTTTATATGATTGCAGTCCCATTGACCTACTTTTGTTGTCATTCGTTGGATATTTAATATATTTATCTTATCTAATCTTATCTCCATCATAAAAATAGGGTCTTGATGCTCATGGAACACATTCTATCTTTCGCACCCCATAATTAGAACTGTCTTTTTTAATTATTATTCTATCTTTTTTGCACCCAATAATAGATGTTCATCATTCTATTATTATTTTATTCTATTTTTACTTTTGCACCCACTTATTAAAAATATAATTTAAGTGCCTTTTACGATTAAAATATAAAATTATCCTTGGACCACTTAAATTAATTTATTTCCCTATTTAATTTCCCCTTAGCCTACGTGAAAATGATAAGAATAGGCTTGGGTATCTAGAATTAACTAATTTCTAAAAGGTGACATTACGATTGTAATATCTCTTGAAAATAATTTTTAACAAATCTGGGTAATTTATCAAACCCTAGGGCAACAATATAAATAAAAACTTTAATGACAACAATCTATATTTTATTAAAAAATAGCAAACCCCAATATGCCGAAAAAACATGCTTTTAGTTATTGATTTCAAATTAGTTTCAATAAAAATACATAAAAATACCGAATGTCTAAATACAATTTTTTTCTCACAATTGATCTAAATGGAAAGACGGATGAAGGATAAGAACATGCAAACTGATTTGATTAACATCTGCCCTTAGATATTGAAGCCCAAACTCTACTTTGTTGACGGATGTAGAATCAACCCTAGAAAGTGTGCTCTAGCTGAACTGGATGAACACCTACCTGTACCTTGAATGGTCACTGCAACCCCTGAATGGAATTGCCAAGCTTAGATGTGAGGTTTTCGTCCTTAGATTTGTGTGCAAATGAGGGTTTTTGTCCTCTATTGCTGATGTAGAAGCAAAAACTACTTGCAGAGACAATCAAGTAGTTGGTAAATTTCCAAGACGATTAAATAATAAACCCCAAATATGTCTTTATAACTTCCAAGGCATTCTCCAAAGTTTGTGCCCCCTTCTAATAGGAATATACAATATAAAATTGCTTTATCCTCTCTCCCATGTTGGCACCCCATCCTAAAAATAGGAATAAACAATATAAAATTGTTTTATCCTCTCTCCATCCTAAAAATAGGATCTTGATGCTCATGCAGCCCATTCTATCTTTGGTGCCCCCTAATTATAATTATTTATCTAATTATTATTCTATCTTTGGCGCCCAATAATAGAAATTCATCATTCTATTACTAAATTATTGTATTTCTGCTTGCCCCACTTATTAAAAATATAATTTAACTGTCCTTTTTCCAATAAAAATATAAAAGTACCCTTGGACCACTTAAATTAATTTATTTCCCTCTTTAATTTCTCCATAGCCTATGGAAAATAATAAGAATAGGCTTTGGGTATCCTGAATTATTTAATTCTGAAAAGGGGAATAATGGCATGACACGGTAATGTCCCTTGCCTCTAGTTTTGAGAATTTTTTAGAATGTCCATGTCCTTTCTTCAATTAATATTTTGGCTCCCTGTCATCTTCAAAAAGAATACATATCAAGAGGGGCTCCTTTTTCTTTAACAGGATCCTGGACTGCAGGGAAACGTCCAGTACTGGCCCGTACCAGGTATGGAAATCAGTACTGGCACGTTTTGGGTATATACCCACAGGCCTTGGGTACGTACTGGGGCCTGTGGGTATCCTGCACTCCGGGCCTGTACCCACACAGTTCTTTTTTAAAATGCAAAACCTAAAATAAAAACACTTTTGTATAAATATAGTATGTGGAATGATGAGATGCGTTGGCTGTACATAGATTAATCAACATTTCTGTGCATGGATGGCCTGTAGAAGTGTATCTGCATTTGTTGGGGAGTCTTGACAACTCTAGAGCATCTTCTGTATGTGGAATGATGAGATGTTTTGAGTAAGAACACACAAACAGTGGTAACCGGTCTATTTAACTCATTTTACATGCACAAATCTTATCAGGCACTATAATCCAATTCATTGACAACAGTTGGCTGTTACAAGTTTTAGCTGATGGACCAAAGTAATGGATCAAAGTCCTCTTCTAAATCCAATACCTGGTAAGTCCTTGAGGGCATATGAACCCTAGATGAAAATGATTCTCAAATGTAAATGTTGAATCTAGTAATAGCGGAGGTTGCAGAGCTGTTAGATCCTTTCTTAGAGAGAATTTTGGAAGGTTTCCTCCTTGCTTAGGAATGGAAGATTTAGATTGTTTGTTTGATCCACATGAGGGTCTTGTATATTGGGAGAAACAATTACAGGTGATGAACATAATGCATCCATCTCGTTGACATGAAGATCTCGATGTCCACAAGGAGAAGCGTCATATTGAATGTGGTCTTCATTGATTGAGTTTCCTGCAACTACTATCATTTCAATTTTAATTGGCTGAAAAATGATTCTAGAAGACACTAGTTGTTGTTTAGGTTTGAGTAGAGGAAAACCTTTCTATTTCCTAAAAAACATCATTTTGCAAAGATACAATATCTTGTAAGTTGTAGCTCTCAAGGAGGATCATTTGAGATTAATAATTGATACTGTCATAGCTACTGGGTGCAGAATATTCAGTTTGAATGAACAACAGAAAAGGTTCAGAACAATTCTGGGATATCTAAATAAGTTTGGTTTGGTGCAAAAATAAGAATGTTAAGTACAAAAAAATAAATAAGAACTTAAAAGTGCAAAAAAATAAATAAGAACTTTCATGAATTAATACAAAGTATTTGAAATCTGTTTTCCATGAATGATGAAATTATGAATCCATATGATTTTATGAGTATTAAATTTTAATAAGTGTGCATTTTTCTTTAAATTTTTATATATAATTATAAGTTATAATTTTTAAAAATATATTGTATTTAATGTACCCCCAGCATATAGTACAGTAGGGTTTAAAAAAATGCCGCATTAGTGTACCGACCCTACCTATACCCATGCCCTGGCAGTCTAACAAGATCCACAATGGTATATCCCTTGCCTCAAATTTTTCCCTGCCATGTTAAAAAAAGACACATATTGAGAGGGGTCAATTTTTCTATAACAAGATCTGTAATGGTAACGTCCCTTGCCATTTTTGAGATTTTTTCAGTAAGTCCTCCTTCAGCTATAATCTTGGTCATTTCTAATTTCTGATATACTCGGTTTTTAGCATGTTCAAGATCCTGTTTTACCCCTTCTATCTGTTTTGTTAGAATATGCAGAGAGAGAAAGAATAGAGAAAAGGTGGATTGCACACATTTGAGACTGTGTGTCCGTCTATTTATTATAAAAGAAATAGTTACAAAATGGTTGATGTAGTTACAACCGGTTACAACCAACTTGTAGTTAGGCACCTTATAAATAAGTCTTATATTCTCATACCCCCTCTTAAGACTTATTCTACATAAAGCAAAAACAAACAATCTAACAAAATAGAACTACGCTATCTTCAAACACTTTCACTTTGAAAGCAATGCTATGATAAGGTAGGGCTCCATCAAGCTGCTTCATGACCTTCGTAAAGGTGTAGCTCCCGAGCTGAATTCCCGAGTTCCCGATTCCACCTCCCCAAACTCCCGAATCACAGATCTCCCGAATTATTGGACAACCATCCATACTGAGCCATCCACAAGCTCCATCAAGTTGTCTCATGACCCTCGTGAGGGTATAATTCCCAAGATCCATAGTCTCCCGAACTATCTGAGCAACAATCCATACCGAGCTTC
The DNA here is from genome assembly GCA_018340775.1 of Taxus wallichiana var. yunnanensis. NCBI lineage: Eukaryota > Viridiplantae > Streptophyta > Pinopsida > Cupressales > Taxaceae > Taxus > Taxus wallichiana. The sequence goes on from CM031237.1 coordinate 243,607,560, forward strand.
ATCTACCATGTATCCTTTCTTGCCTTCAAAGTTTAGAGCATCTTTATAATGCGTATTCGTCATTGTCCTCACTACCTTTTGCATCCGGTGGGTCTTCAACCATGGCTATATTGGTGTATTTGATATGACTTTACCCTTGAGCACATCATTGGCTCAACACGACAATCCCATGTTGTGTGACCTCTTTTCTTACAATAATGACATTCAATCTCCGATTTATCTTTATCTGATCTTCTACGATATTGTCTGGTTCTAGAATAGAATGCACTTTCTTGTTGGGAATGACCTTCTGCATCCTCTGTGGTTCGTTTTTCCTCAGCTAGAAGAGCTGCTATCATATCATCCAGAGATTGAGATTGAATTTGACTGAGGGTAAAAACTACATTGTTGTATTTTGAAGACAAACTATTTAATAGGATAGCTTTGGCATCCTCATCCTCAATCGCAACTTTGACTTCTGCTAGTTGTCTGATCAGGGACCTTAGATTATTGATGTGGCTTGACATAGAGACTCCATCCATTTTGAACCTATATAACTGAAGTTTTAGGAAAATTTGGCATTGATTGCTTTCGCTCCAAATAATTTATTTAGAGTATCCCAAATTTCCTTCGATGATTTGTCTAGGTCTACATGATGAAGTTTAGAGTCGAGAGAGCAAGGCCAATAATAGCTTTCGCTCTATCATCTCTGCTTTGCCATTCTAACAATTTCGATGCATCGGTAGGTGTTGTCTCTTTCCCATTTACAATGCCCCACAAATTTTTATTCATAAGTTGCATTTGTATTTTTACTCTCCATGTATGAAAATTTAGACCGGAATATTTTTCTATGGGCATTTCCATTTTAATAGAATAAATACAACTGGGTATTTTAGGAAATGAATAAAAAGAATAAAATACCAGTTTTGAAGAGTGTCTTTTTCTGCAAATGTGAGGTGCACTGTTTCGTTTCCTAGATATCGAAGAAAACGTGCCCTACTTTGTTAACAAAGACGGGTTTTCGTGCCCTTCCAAAAATCACCACCGGAGTCCTGGATTTCGTATTCACCTGAAACCCTCACTTGCAAACTTTGTTTTTCCTTGAAATTCGTGACTGGTTTTTCTCTTAAAAATGACTGTATAATCCGTATAATGGTGCTCACAGAAGTATTAAAACAAAGAAAAATGTGTTAGAAATAAGTCTTCACGATTTCAGACGTGAGGATAAATAAGAGGAGCAAGTAAATACCCTTCGCCAATAATATCCTTCTCGTTTTCAAGAGCAGGCATTAAAATGCCCTGACGCGACTGTATGTGACAGTATGAAATTCGTGACTTTTTTTTTTTTCTTTTTCTGAAAAAACGTGAGTGTATTCTTCTGATTCGTGATTGTACAACGTGACTTTTCGTGCCCTAATGGCGTGCCCTTGATTTCCAACTGTGCAACAAATCTTCACGAACAAGACTGTTTACTTCGACCCTCAAAAATCTTCTCGTGATTTCTTTCAAAAACCATGAAAATGTCTTCCTTCTTCAGCGTGCCCTAATGGGACTCACGAAAATATCTTTCTTCCTCCCTCTCTTTGCTTGCCCCACGCTCTGATACCAATGTTAGAATATGCAGAGAGAGAAAGAATAGAGAAAAGGTGGATTGCACACATTTGAGACTGTGTGTCCGTCTATTTATTATAAAAGAAATAGTTACAAAATGGTTGATGTAGTTACAACCGGTTACAACCAACTTGTAAAATTAGTTAGGCACCTTATAAATAAGCTTTGAAACATGTAAGTGGAAACGCGGTTCTGTATCGATGTGCGGGAGGGCCGGATGTGTTATACGGGGATTCACTTCACCGTGGACATAATTTTTCGAATCTCTATTCGCATGCAAAAACGTATTTTTAATTTTTTGATTTTTGTTCTAGATGTTTTCTAAAGCCCCTCAACAATAAAAAGTTAAAACATTCTTCAATCTAAAAAAAAGCTACCTTCTAAACAATAAAACAAAAGAACAACTCAACAACAAAACACTAAAGCAATCTACAAACTCACATTGTACTCACTTTGAATGTTTTGCTTGCCAGTGTCTGAGGAGCTTTCTGCTTGTAAGGACCCTGTGAGGAGTCAATAGGAGGAGGATTTGTGAAGGATTTGTGGTTTACTTTAGTGAAGGTAAGTTTTTGTTAATTTCTAGCCTTGTTCAAATTTTTTTTTATTATTTAATCTTTCACATGATTGGTTTTTTTGCTATGTTCATTTTTATTTTAGTGATCTTTCCCAGCGTCTTCCAATTTGCCCTCACTCCCTGTATGAATACTTTGCTTTTCGACTATTTTTAATTTTTTTTATGTTTTTAAAGCCCCACAACAATAAAAAATTAAAAATTCTTCTAATCTAAAACCTAAAAGCTACCTCTAAACAATAAAACAAAAGAACAACACAAAAACAAAACATAAAGCAAACAAACTCACATTGTGGCTCTCCAAAATTGCATTGTGCTTGTCTAGGGTTTGAGGAGCTATTGCTAAGCTTGTAGGAGTGTGAGGAGCTGCAAAGGAGGAGGATTTGTGAAGGATTTGTGGTTTACTAAGTGAAGGTAAGTTTTTTTTTAATTTCTAGCCTTGTTCCTCTATTTTTTTTTTTTATTATTTAATCTTTCACACATTACATTTTTTTGCTTATGTTCATTTTTATTTTGCTCTTTCTATTTAATTTTTTTAATTTTCATTGTTAAATCACAAATTGCGATTGCATGCCATTGTTTTCTTTGCTTAATTTTTTTTTTTCCTTGTAGGTATTTCTTGGGGACAATGGCAACAAGTTCGCTTCTTCTTGGCAATCTTTGGCAAAACTTTGACCCAAATTCACCGTTATGGAGGCACGTAACAATAGTTCAACAACTTGCAATTAGTGGTGGTTGTTTTGAATGGAAATGCAATGAGTGTGATGGACTATTCAAAGGCTCTTACATTGGGTGAAAAGCCACTTGTGTGCCATAACGGGTAATGGTATAAGAGTATGCGGGGGAGGAATAATCTTGGGGTGCCAAAAGCAAAAGTTTTGGCATATATCAAAGAGCAGGAAGATGCAAAGGCAAAAGTGGCTATGAGAGCGGGTCATCCATTGGCCAAAAGAGGAGGTTCATCTCGTTCAGCGAGGCCTCCAGTTGCTCCATCATTTAGTGGATCCCCATTGTGGCCATGCCACATCCATTTGTGGCTCCTATCTTCACGAATGAGGAGTTTCCCTTGCACGAAAGAAAAGTAAGACAAAAGGGCCATTGGAAAAGGCCTTTCAAAATGAGAGCAGGGAAGATTGCAGATGAACACATTGCAAGGTGTGTATATGCTAATGGGCTTTCTTTTAATGTTGTGAGATCACCTTATTGGCATGAGATGGTGAAAGCCATCAATGAGGCACCAAAAGGGTATAAACCACCAGGATATGAGAAGATCCGCACCACCCTTTTGGATAGACAAAAAAATATGTGGAAACCTCCTTGCAACCAATTAGGGACTCATGGACCAAAACAGGTGTGTCCATTGTTTCTGATGGATGGAAAGATGCAAGAAACCGCCCTTTAATCAATGTGATTGCAGTATGCCCTAAGGGGGCAATGTTTTTGAAAGCGGTTGATTGTGAGGGGCAAGTGAAGGATGCCCAATTCATAGCCAACATTCTCTTTGAGTCCATTGAGGCAGTGGGGCTTGAAAATGTTGTCCAAGTCATAACGGACAATGCCAAAAATTGCAAAGCTGCGGGGATGCTAGTTGAGGCATGGTATGGGCATATTTTTTGGACACCTTGTGTCGTGCATTCATTGAATTTAATGCTAAAGAAAATGGCAAACAAAATAGAGTGGATCCAGCAAGTGTATGCAGAAGCTGAAGAGATCCAAATGTTTGTCACCAACCACCACATGTCACAGGGCATTTTTAGATCATTCTCGCAGTTGGAGCTACTGAAGGTAAGGAAAAACTTTCTTTTTTCTTTTTAATTTAAAATTTAATATAAGTTTTTTAGTATTCTTTTAGCTTTCAATTTTATAATTTAAATTTTATTTTTAATTTTTGTTCCTCGTTCTTATTAGGTTGTTGAGACTAGGTTTGCATCACACACAATCGTCTTGAGACGACTAGTGAAGGTGCGAGAGGCACTCATGAGGATGGTAACATCCAATCTTTGGTCTGTATGGAGGCAATCAAACACTCAACGGGCTCAAAAAGTGAAGAACCTGATCTTAGAGGACCCTTGGTGGGATAGAGTGGATTATCTGTTGAGTTTTACGGAGCCCATTATGAGCATGATCCGGTTTACTGACACGGATCAGCCATGTCTAGGAGAGATATATGACGGCATCGACTCAATGATTGAGAAGATAAAAGCCGTCATAAATGCAAAAGAACAAGATCCCGAGGAAATATTTTTCAAACAAGTGAAGTCAATCCTCATTGAGCGGTGGAACAAAATGACCACCCCATTACATCTACTAGCTTTTGCATTGACTCCTAGATTTTATAGCACAGAGATCCTTTCCTTGCCAGGGAGGGTAGCACCATATAGGGATGCGGAAGTCAATGAGGGATATATGGCGGCATTAGCTAGGCTCTTCCCTCATCCTGAGGCCCAAGACCAGGTTATGGTAGAGTTTGGCAATTTCATAGCGAAACGGTCATAGCCTTCTCGCTCTTCGAGCAAATACAAGATGGATGCTCATATGTGGTGGTACCTCCATGGTACTTCATCGGTTTACTTGCAACCTCTTGCAATCAAGGTCTTGGCACAGGTAAGTTTTTAATTTTTTTATTCTCTTTTCTTTTAGTTTTTTAAAATTTAAGTTTGAGTGTTTAAATTTGAAGTTGAACTTTGCATTGACTTTGAAGTTTGGGTTGCCTTAATAGGTTGCAAGTTCATCTTCCTCTGAGTGCAACTGGAGTACGTATAGTTTCATCCACTCACGAAACGCATTGAAAATTTTTGGTATACATACATTCCAACTTGCGCCTTTTATCCCACATATGTACCATAGTACAAGGAAGGGTCAACAAGACATTGGGACATTGATCCAGAGATAGTTGACTTGGATGCTTCCATTTCCCACCATGGAGCATATGATGATGAGGGGAGTTATGTGGCACCACGAGACCTACATGCACAAGGGGGTGCAACTGGCAGTGGCCCTAGTGCGAGTGGTTCGAGCCCATGTGGTTCTAATGAACCACATAATGATGATGATGATGTAGCTGATCTTGATCCTCTTGATGAAGAGGAATATGATGAATAATAAATATTGACAATGAAAGATAGTTTGAACTTTGAATATTGATCTATGATTGAATTTAATATATCATGAGATTCATGACATTCACATTGTGTTCGATTTAAGTATTTTAATTTAATTTTTAAGCTTTTAAGTTTCTAAGTTTTATCGGTATCCTAGCTTGTTTTTTGTGGTTATTCATTTATTTAGCTTATAACTTGTCTTTTATCTTGTCTTTCATATGCATAATATGTGGTTAATAATTAAATTCCTATTTAGAAGGTTGAAATTTATATATTTTTAAATTTTTATATAGTTTTTGTACTGCCGTATCCTACGCCGTATCCGGGGTCAAATTTTTTTGCCGTTTCCGCGTATTGGATACCCTGCTCCCGCTCCCGTATCCAAAATGTTTCGGCTACTTAGTAAATAAGTCTTATATTCTCATAGTTTCTAGAGTGTTTCAGCTTGTTGATTTGTCTGCGGTCACCGTTCGAACTTGTTGAAACTGTCTTGAGCTGCAAGAGGACACAAAAGTGCTGTTTACTATAAAATATATTGGAGAAGGAAGTTAAAGCTATTGTTAAATTCTTATGAAGCAATCGAAAACGCCTTGGGGCCCACGTTTCCATGGAAATGTTTCGAAATGCTAAACGGGTATGCAATGCGTGTCCAAACGCTTTCCAAATTTTATTTTTAGTTTTTTTAAATTTAAATTAAAAAAAAAAAAAAAAAAACGTCTAACTTATCTAGATTATTATCATGTATATGTGAATCATTGAAATTGTAACTATGTTGAATGATGAGTTATGACTCTTTAGAAGTTCAAATTTCAATGAATACAAAATATTTTGAGTGCTTTATCAATTATCTCTTATGGTCTACAAATTTACAATTATAAAATGAGTATTATGCATATATATATATATATATTTTATTTTTTTAATAATATATTGTACGGACGTTTCCGTCGACGTTTCGTATCCAAGGTTTTTTGAAAATTGCCGTTTCTGCGTTTCGTTTCCGTTTCCGTTTCCGTTTCCTGGCAACATAGTTAAATTCTTTCACATCAAGTCTTCTAGGTGCATCTAAGAATGAGAGGCCTGAGCTGGTTCCATAGAAGAAGATAAACACAATGGGAGTCAATATTTAAATTAGCTTGTCTCCAGCTAATGGGCTATATTGAAAGATGCTTGACACTGTGTTTCAAGGAAACATTTTCAGCTTTGGCATGAGTTATGGGTACGATGACAAAAGACATGCTTAGGTGTTGGAACAATCTTTTGCCTTTGTCATGAGTTCCAGGTATGATGCCAAAAGACATGCTTTACAACTTCAATCTTACATATACAGCATAAACAAAAAAGTTGAACTCAATTGCTAATTTCAAATCACTGTATAGGTTAGAAGCCGAGATTCCAGATTGGATTTAAAAACGGTTACGATAGGGACTTTTTTAGCTGAGATTCGCTCATCCTGATGCTTCTGGACATCTATTCAGCTATTTAGCTCAAGCGTTCCCTAAGCTGTTACAACTAAACTACCTTAAAAGAGGACCAGAAAGTGCAGTTTATAGGAAAACTTGGAGAACGAAGCTGAAGCTATTGTTAAAATCTTTCACATTGAGACTAAAGGTTAGAAGCTGAGATTTCAGATTGGATTTTAAAAGTAGACATAATGGGCTCGCTTTTTTCCTGATATTCCTTCACCCTGATGCTTCTGTACATCTATTCAGCTATTTAGCTTAAGTGTCCCCTAAGCTGTTACAACTACACAACCTTTAGAGAGGACATGAAAGTGCTGTTCACAGGAAAACTTGGAGAAGGAAGCTGAAGCTATTGTTAAATTCTGTCACATTAAGTTTTCTAGGTGCATCTGAGAATAAGAGGCCTATTTCAATTTTATGGAAGAAGATTATCACAATGGGAGTCAATATCCAAATTATCTTGTCTCCAGCTAATGGGCTATATTGAAAAAGGCTCCACAGTGTGTTTCAAGGAAACATTTTTTGGCTTTGGCATGTTACAGGCACGATACCAAAAGGCATGCTTTACCTCTTCTTCAATCCTACATACATACTGAAACATTTTTTGTCTTTGGCATGAGTTACAGGTATGATGCCAAAAGACATGCTTTACATCTTCTTCAATCTTCCATATACGGCATAAAAAAGTTGAACTCAATTGCTAAGTTCAAATAACTCTATAGGTTAGAAGCTGAGATTCCAGATTGGATTTTAAAAGTAGACATGATGGGGACTTGTTTTGCTATGACTTGTTCATCCTGATGCTTCTGGACATCTATTCAGCTATTTAGCTTATATGTCCTCTAAGCTGTTACAACTACACTACCTTCAAAGATTGTTTTCTCACATTGGCATTATTTTGGCTGTACCCAGTTTCTACGTAGGATAACAGAGCTTTTAGAGTCTGAGTTCAGCTGTGTTTCGGTGGGACACAACTCAGTCGAGAAAGCAATGTTATTAAGCCTCTGAGAGAGGACAAATTCACTTCTTTAAGGGCTTCTCGAACCCTTCATTTGTGATCATTGCAATTAAACAGGGTTACCAGGACTGACTCACAAATTTATTCATGTCATAGCTGTGATGAAAGTAAATCGTTGAGGAAGAAAACTATCTAAATATCTCTCCCAATTGTGCAATGCATTTGATGTTAAAACTATGCATTATAGGAACTGAATACACATCTGGAGGATGATGATATGATATAGGAAGTCCGTGCTGAAAATAATGGCCACTTTGATCGGTTGCCTCTCCTTTAGAAACAATGGCCACCATTATGTTAACTTCTGAAACCAAGTGTGGGAACTTATTCTCTATTTGGATCCTGGTGAAACCACATCTCCTCATGGATCAGCTACAACTTTATACAGCAATATGGAGTGGTGTTGTGTGCATTTCATCTCATATCAACTGTCTGATCTGTCTCTACAGGTGTTATGCATTAACAATCCAACTTCGTTGATTCAAGTTGTTCTGTCTCATCTTATGTATTTGATAGATGTGGAAAATGTGGGCAGAGGAACTCCACACTGAAGATAGGGGTTGCAAACCAAGGTGGTAGAAGATAGAGCTCAAAGGTGCCCCCACTACTTTTTGTGATTATATAAGTAGAATTTCTGCAGGTATAATTATATGTTATCACCGCCACATTGATGTGGAACTCGATGCCGGCCATCACATTGCCTGTATTTGGTGTCGGTTTTCTGCAAAATGTTGTGGACTTCTTGTTGAACACGTTGAATCTATTCTATGAGTTTTTCTGCTTTATCTTGTTCTTTTTGAGGCTATGAAGAGTCCTTTTTGTTATTAAATATATTTATACATGACTGTTAGCTGGTAGTTCTCTAACTTGTAATTGGTTCTAAACTGCCCAACTATATTGTGACCTCCTCATCCATATTATAACTAATTCTAGCATAATATATGATGGACACACAAACTCCAACGTGTTTGTTTCGGTTCCTCTTAAAGCCATCGGTGCTGGAGGAGTATGCAGTTTGAGGAAGTCCAAGCAATGGGTACAAACTATAGGAGGGAGGGAGGGAGGGAGTCATCACAGTCAGGGTACGGACAATGAAGTCAAATGTGGGAAGTAAAGGTTGTGCAGACCTGCAAATCGAATGTGAAAGAAGGTGACAAAAATTCATAACCACATATCCGCACTAACTATGGAAGATGGGAAGGAGTATTCTATGGAAGGTATGCAACAAATTGCTAAGCAATATTTCCATCAGTTATTTACAGCCCAACCTCTGGATGAGATGGCTCAACAGGCAGTGATAGATATTCTTCCGAGAATTATCTCAGATCAGGATAACGAAAATCTAACCATTCCAGTTACAGAAAGCGAGCTGCAGAAAGTGGTGTTCAGTATGAAGAAAGGAAAACTCCAGGACTAGATGGCTTTCCGATTGAATTCTATCAAACGTTCTGGGACATTATTAAAGGAGAGCTCCTTCAAGTGGTGGAAGAGGTAAGGACAGCAAAAATTGCTAAAAGAAATTAACAAAACCTTCATAGCCCTTATTCCTAAAGCTAATGAAGTGGAGGACATTTCAGGCTTTAGACCTATAGCTTTATGTAATGTTCTGTATAAAATAGTCACTAAAGTTATGGCAGAACGGCTGAAACCTCTTCTTCATAAGATCATCTCTCTAAAACAAGGGGGATTCGTCCCAAGCCGTCAAATTTAGGATGAGATTGTGCTAGCAAATTCATGATGAGATTGTGCTAGCACAGGAAGCCTTACACTCCATGGATATCCAAAAAGCTCCGTCTATGTTTATTAGGCTTGACTTGTCCAAAGCCTATGATAGAGTGGACTGAGATTTTCTATGTAAAGTTTTGGCGCAGTTTGGCTTTTCAGAGGATTGGATTGATTGGGTTAGAGCATGTTTGTCTTCAGTCTCCTTTTCTGTCCTTGTTAATGGTACTCTCGATCTCAGATTTTCTCGGCTTCTAGGGGGATCTGTCAGGGAGATCCATTATCCCCCTTTCTATTCATCATTCTGGTAGAGTGCCTTGGTAGATTGGCAACTAAAGCTTGCCAGTAAAAAAGATCAGTGGTTTTCGATTGGCCAAAGGAGCTCGTCCTCTCACCCATCTACAGTTTGTGGATGATTTTACGCTTCTAGGTAAAGCTACTTGCTTGGAGGCTCAACAATTGCAGAAGCTTCTTCAGATTTTTTCTAGAGCTACTAGTCAGTTGATTAATCATGCCAAATCTAGCATCATTTTCTTTCAATGCTCTAATAGACAGGAGGATCAAATACTTAACATCTTCCACTTTAAAAGAGGATTTCTTCCACTTCAATATCTGGGGGTCCCTCTTGCTCCTAAACAAATCAGAGATTGACATTGGATCATAAATAAAGATGAGATGAAACTGCAGAAATGGACTAATAAATGGCTTTCCTCAGGAGGAAGAATGACATTGGTTCAAGCAGTCCTTCAAGCCTTGCCTATATATGTTTCCTCTATCTTGAATATTCCAGGTAGAACTTTGAAACAATTGGATTCCCTTTGCCAGAAATTCATGTGGAGTGGTTTGCAAGAAAAAAGAAAGTGGTCTCTTGTCAAATGGGAAACTCTTTGTCAACCTAAGCAGGAAGGTGGTTTAGGATTTAAATCGTCCACCAAGCATAATAAGGCTATGGCAGCTAAACTATACTTGAGAATACTTATGAATCCAACTGAGTTGTGGGCTGTTAATATTCGTGCCAAGTATGCTAAAAATAAGTCCCCTGAGAGAATCATTAGGCAGTCTCTTTCCTCCAATGGATCATAGATTCTTGTTGTTGTTGAAGAGGGGGAAGCTCTCATAATAAAGCATTTGTTTTGGGTTATCCATAATGGTCAGAATGCCAACTTCTGGACTGATTATTGGGATGGACATCCACCAATCATTACTCAGTGTCCAAAGATAATGAACACCATGGATACTTTGCATGAAATAGGATGGACTAAAGTTTTCGCTATTGTCAGCCCAATAGTCATTCTTGGGAGATTGGGCAGTACTGGACCCGCTCTCTGGAATGGGCAATCCAAGTCGGGGAAGCGCAACAAACACAAATAAATAAAATTCTATTGGGTTGTCCTCTAACAACCTCCCCAATGCCTAATTCCTTGCTTGGGGGAACATCCCCACATGTGAATATTCAGTCTCTTTAGGCTATGCTTCTCTAAGCAAGAGTACCCCTCATCCACTAAAGGATATCTTAAGACGCATATGGCAGCCTACTTTATGGCCCAAGGTGAGCTTCTTTATGGGGCTACTTTTGAGGGGGAGAGTCTTAACTAGGTCCCCTTTCGCTGTGTTTTATGTCTGGATAATGAGGAAACTCTCACACATCTGTTTTTCCAATGCCCATGGGTGGTCTCCTTATGGCAGCATTTATCCCAAGTGTTTAACCTTCCATTGGTCAGCATTCAGTCCTTTGAACAACTGATTAGAGCATGGCAAAACCAACTGCCTAAGGGTCAGAACCTTCTCCCGGCGTTGTGGTTTGGCATCTCCCTTATGCTCGGAACATTTGGAAGGAGAGAAACAAAAGAATTTTCCAGTAGAACAACAAGGATATTACTTACGTTTGGGAGAAGATCAAAATTAATATAGTTGAATCTATCAAGCATAAGATTTGCCTACCTCAGATTCTTACTCTGGAATGGGAACATTTATGTAATCAGCTCTCTTTGCAACCCAGGACTTCAACAATGCCTGCCTTTCAACCTAAAAGAAAAGTCAGATGGATAGACATTGGACAGCCCCTCCTTTTGGGTACGGTAAATTGAACACAGATGGTACCTCAAGGGGCAATCTGGGTCAGGCTAGTATGGGAGGCATTGGTAGATATTCTGATAAATCAATAGCTTTCTTCTTTGCTAAGAAATTGGGACATATAACTAATAACTTAGTGGAGATCAAAGTTGTTTATAAAGGGATGCAAGAGGCTTTGAAAATTGGGTGGCAAAACTCCAAATTGAATTTGATTCAAAGGTAATCGTTAGCTTGTTATCTGATCCTAATGGAATTCATTGTAAAATTGGAAAATAACAAAAGAGTTGGGGAAACTCCAACATTTGCAGGTTAAACTCTAGGAGGTTCAATTCAACCATGTACCCAAAGAATGCAATAAAGCAGTAAATGGCTTAGCCAATTGGGCTCTTGATAACTACAACATTACTTGTTATGGTTTTCCTCCTCAATGATGGTCAACCAAGCTTCAAGAGGATCTGAGGATTTTGATTTGTCCTAATGAATCATAAGATGTATCCTTTTCTGCATAATACCCATGCTTGGACTAATAACTTTAAAGCATGGCATAGTAGAATATGTACACTTTGATTTCAATCTAATATGATGGTTTTTTTTTGAGAAAAAAGAATGTGAAAGAGGTTCAATTGTGTTTTTGAAGGAGAGTTAACCAGTTCATGAGTGAATGCCAGACAAAACGTGAAAGATTGGTCTCATGAAAGGGAAAGAACAAGCAGATGTTCACGAATCAAGGACATATGATTAAAGGAAATAGTTGTGATTTACAATGACTTGAAGACATAGAGTTAAGTTGGGAAATTACAGTGACGTGAAGACCAAAACATAGTCGCTATGGCATTGTTGTCATCTGCAGAGCTGTGAAGATCAAATTGCAATTTTAACCTCATTTTGGCAATTATGATTTGTGAGGATTGAATGGAAAATATTTTTTAATTGTTAGGGCATGAATAGTCAAAACATGTAGACAAAAACGTGAGGTAGACTAAACAAAATGTGAAAACCTTGATTTTTCAGTCACAATTTCATCAAACCAAAGATAAATGCGGTTCAAGGAAAATAAAGAGTCACGAAAAACGTGATTTGCATCAATTTTCTTTCACAGGAAGAAAATATCATTTAGGCACGGGTCACAAGTTTGTTGTGGTGCTAGGGCACAAAGTCTGCATTTAACTAGAGATAAGTCATTAAGGAAAATGACCTAGACCAGACCCCTCGGGGCACGGGGAAGAAAATATAGATCCTATTTTCAAAATTCATACATGCAGACTCAATTTTGTGACTAGTCCATTATGTTGTATATTTTTCTGAGTTTACAGTTCAAATTGTTTATGTTAGTAATTTTGAAGTTAAGATTTACAAGTATATTCAAAATATAAATTATGTATTTCTTTATGTTGCATTGATTTCGGGTCCAACCCGTGTCTTTGTTGCATTGATTTTTGGGTCAGAATTGTACTTTTCCTATTGTATTGTTTTTTGTGTCAAAGGTCAAAATAATGGTAAATATTCAAAATCTCGCTCAGCCAGAGGTCATAAATTGAGGGGTCAGAATTATAATGTCGAGTCACAAAGTTTTGACCATCGAAGAATATTGGGACTATGAGATGATCATCCTTGGCAACAAAAGCAGGCTGCTTGCAAACTTTGCAGATTATGACAAACATCATAAGGAGGCCTTTCTTTTGTTAAAGTTGTTCAGTATTAGATGATTTGATAGTTATTTGTGGAAGCCTTACATTTAATGGCAAGAAGCCATACCCAGACATTTGATCAAGTGAGTTTTTATTTGTTGTAGAAGGAATGCAAACAAACTCAAACAAGTGAGTCTACTTTTGAACAAACAGAGAGTGCATTTGACTGCTTAGTTGAAGGGGATGTGAAATGGCATTCCAAGTGAATCATCTTCCAGATACCAGGTGAAATGTCATTACTGTCATAAGATTGGGCATATGAAAAAGGATTGTTGAAAGTGACAGTATGATCTTTCTTCCCCACAACAAAAAGGCGAGAGGTCAAGAAAATGTGGCAGCAATTGAAGAACAGGATTATGTGGAAGAGTATGCCTCACGACATCATGCTTCGAATGAGAGTGTTACCAGTTGTTAGTTTATTGATTCCACGCATCCAAACATTTTTCGTGTCAAGGGCCTGCAATGTAACATTTATTGCAAATATAAATTGTTCCAATTCAGTTACATTAGTTGATACTTGATACAAATTCAATTGCAATTGAGGGGATAGGAGATATGTGCATTGTGTTCAATAATGCTCAAAAACTCTTAGTAAGTAGTTTTAGGTATGTTCCTAGCATGCACTGAAATCTCATCTATTCGTCAACGGACATAAAATCCCAATATTGCTGTAAATTTCTCTAGGCAGAAGTGTATTGTGTCAAATGTGACATGGAATAGGCATTGGGCCAAGTGGCATGTATAGACTTGTGTTGACCCTACCACAGTCAACTTAAAAGCATGCGTGGAGGGAGACTCCACCATATAGGATGTGCTAAAGGAAATGACATTCTCATAGACTTGTTGACCTTGCTCCATTCAACTTACATGCACTACTTGTGGAGGGAATATCCACTATACAAGATGTGCAGGAGGTTGTAATGTCTTATTTACAAGTGGATGAAATGCTCAATTACAGGATGCACTGCAGGTGCACAGGTGAGTTGGCAAGAAAATTCACTCGAAGAATGTGGAGGGTGACTCACGATCAATGCACAAGAGGCGCATGGTGAGATGGCAAGAAAAGCCACTCAAAGAAAGATTGGCTTAGAGAATCGAAAAATGAGGTTGCTAATCAAAAGGAAAGCATGTTCATTGTTCCCTCACATCTAACCTTTTACAAAGGTTTTTAATCCTATAGAGCATGTTCACTTTCCTCTTGCATCTGACCTTTTTTGGTCACTCAATTGCAGCCATCTTCTAAAGTAAAAGTCAGCTTAAGTGGGAGACAGCCATATAAGCAGAATATGAAGTCTTGTTAGAGAACCATACCAAGGAGAGAGGAATTATTGCCAAGGTTTGGTGGAACTACCATTGTGATACAAATGGTTGAATAAAGTGAAAAGCAAAGCCAATGATACTTTGGAAAGTACAAGGCATTATTTGTTGTGAAACATTTTCTCAACAGGAGGTAAAAGATCTCCAAGATTTTGCTCCAACTACGAATATTGACGAAGATGGTCACATTTCAGCTGCTTCTCTCCGGAGATTTGGATGAGGAGGTTTACTTGGTGCAGCCTAAACAGTCTCAGGTACCTAGTCATGATCATCTAGTTTGCAAATAGATTAAGTCTCTTCATGGACTTAGGTAGGCTCCAAAAGCATGGTATATTCAAAATGGTCGGCATCTCCAAGATTCTGAATTCAGATCTATGGGGTATTGTATTTGTAAAATTACAGGACAAACGATGATTCATTACCGGTCAATAAATCACCCTAAAAACAATTAGTACATCCAGATATATCTTTTGACTACACGACTGGATCTATGTGTTGTATACTACCCATCTTTCTCGAACTTTTGTCTCAACAAATCATAATGATGAACGGCAAGAAAGTGTCATTCCGGACTGCAGATTTCAAATAAACTTATGTCTTTAGCAGCCTGCAGATTTGATGACTGGATCTTCTAAACCATTGTGTTGTAAATTTCCAAAAAACTTGGAGTAGTTTCCAGATTAGTCATTAAGGGTGGGTATTAAAGTTAGTAAGTCATTATGTAAACATTAACTCATGTGTAATTAGTTAATGTGCTTTAGTTATACAATGTACAACTACCTTACCCAAGTGTAATTACTTTATGTAAACATTAACTTGTGTAATTAATTAATGTACTTTAGCTATACAATATACAACTACCTTACCTGAATGTAATTACTTTATTTTTAATAAATGACAGACCCACACAAAATGTTAGTCTGTCATGTGCATGTACCTTCAGTTTCTCTTCACCCCTTCCTTGTTTATAGTCTGGCAATGGCATAATCTGTATGATTTGTTGTACTTGACATCAACAAATATCACAAAACAGAGACACAAAAATAATTATTACCTTGGACGATGAAACATGGCTTATAATTTACAAAATTCAAAAGAAAAGTCAAACTCACAAAGCTCAAAGCACATCTCCAAAATTTTCTTCAGATGAAATTTTTCTTCCATTCATTTGGAAGAGAAACTAGTACATTTTTACAAAGAAATCAGAAATCTGTCCAGCACAACAATGATCAATTTTTGTATAAGTCTTCTGGAATAAGTTGCATATACTATTTAAGTGCCTCGATAGTTCGAACCACATAATGACTTCATTACCCTGATGATGAGCACTGTATGTGACTTAAAATGTAGGTAAAGGAACAAAGTAGAGAGGCTTGTTCCAGAAGATTTCCACCAAGACCAGTACTCTAAAAAACCTCAAATCTCAAATGTTTTGAAGTTTTCATGCCTTTTTGTGTTCTAGCTGCATTTGCAGGTGGAGCTGAAGGTTTGCAGGAGATGAGCATAAGAGATGCAACCATGGTCACTACAAGAGTAAGTTTTGTCCAAGATTAGAGGATGGCCATTTTATGAAGAAACCACAATTCATTGTGAACTCTAAGACTAGCAGCATGGCAGCTAAGTTCCATACCACACACTTGACAATACAAAGATGAATATTTATTGTAACAATCCATTCTGTCAAACTTCAACAAATAAATGCCAAGTAATCTGCCCAAATTTGAGAGTACTACCTGTTTTCAGTCAAATAAAAAGTGTTTTCCTTTGATGTTAAAACAGGGGCTATTTTTTTCCTGCCTCAGATAATCCTAAAACTATTATGGATTGTTAGGTCTTCATGATACCTGTTAAACAATAGAAAATTAAGAGGACTTATATCAGTTAGTATTTTCTTAAAGATAAACAACTACATATGCCCAAAAGTTAAAGATGATTTTGCTATAAAAAATGTTTGATAACCGAACTGAACTGATGTTAAAATAGAGCACTTTATATAGCATGTAAAGCAGTTATGTAGTTGTTTGGTTGGTAACTGTTCAACCACCTCTCCTCTCAATAAATAAACCTCTGCCTGTATCATTTGAACAGTGCAGTTTGCCTCTCTCTCTCTAAATCTTTCTTCTCTTTGCATGTTCTAACATTGGTATCAAGCGTTTAGGGTTGCAGTTCGAGGAAGCCTTCAAGAGGCACAGCACGAACTGAGTTTCGAGGAAGCCCTAACAGGGCACAAATTTGGAAAAACGCCTATTCCATCCAAGGAGGAAGAAGAGTCGGTGAAGTGTGTGTGATACGAGGTAAGATCGACGCCATTCCCGCATAAGGCAAAAATTGAGGAAGGGATTCGAGGAAAACAATCGCCATTTTTCAGAAAAACGCCAAAGGAAAAATGTGAAGCAAAACAAAGTCATGGTTTTGCACAACGAAATCGTGGTCGTGTTTGTTCACTAGTCGCTGGAGAAATCGTGGCCTCGAGGGCAACAAACGAAAGAGAAAAACGTGAGTCGTGGAAAGGAAAACGTGAGTTTTGACGTTGGGCAGGCAGCATACACACGAGGTTGGGCAAAAGTCGCGGGCATGTGGGCACTTGCGAGAAATCGCGGGCAAAGAGCAGCGCAGTCGTCGCAAAAAGGAAATAAATCGTGGCTCAAGCTACAAAAAAATCGCGGCAGAGGTATCTCAATCAAAAGGAATGGTTCTAAGGTGAGGCATAAGCAACTTCGTAAGTCGTGGGCATTCATCATTATTTTCAGGAAAAAAAGGTATTCATTCAAGGGCGTAATGATTAAGGTAGCAATATTTTATAAAATGTTATAATTTTTTACCTACACGCTATAGTTGGGTGATTTGCATATTTTTAATATTACTTATTGGAATAAGTAATACTTTTGGTGGAATAAGTATTATTTTATTGAGTGTGGGCAAAACTATTATTTTATTATTTTCGTTATTTTGGAATAATAAAATGGCAAATATATCACACTTGAACTTTTCCGGAGACACAAAAATTAACGGGCACTAATTTCAATGTTTGGAGTCATAAGATTTTAACGGTTGCATGGAGTTTCGTGATTGTGATAAAATAATCAAGGGTGATGAAAGTCGACCAACGACAAACTTTGAGGATTATGACAAACGTCATAAGGAAGCATTATTGCTTCTCAAGTTATCGGTGTCGGATGATTTGATACCGAAGTGCGGAATGCCACTATGGCAAGCACGTTGTGGGCCAGTCTGAGGGATAAATATCAGACGTCAAAAAAGAGTCGGGTTTTATACTTGAAAAATATGCTCTTTTCCGTAAAGTTACAAGAAGGTGGATCATTGTCTGAGCACCTACTTCGGATGAAAGATCTCCGAGACCAGTTATCTTCCATCAACAAAAAGGTGGATGACGATGATATGGTGGCTCTGGTTTTGAACAGCTTACCTTCTTCGTATGAGTCATTTGTGGAGGCACTCCATTTAATGGCTGAAAGTCAAACACTCACGTTTGACAAGGTGAGTTCCTACCTGTTGCAAAAGGAACGGAGACAACTTCAGGCAGAATCTAATTGTGACCATTCAGAGAGTGCTCTTGTCACTCAATCAAAGGGAAAGTGGAAATGTCGTCACTCGGTGAGTCTTCCACTCGGTATCGTCACATGTTATTACTTCACAAGGTTGGGCACCTCAAGAAGGATTGCGGAAGTGGATGTATGATCTTTCAAGCAAAGAACAAAAGCCATGTGATGAGGAACATGTGCAGCATTGCGAAGAACGGGATTCGGATGATGAGGGCATGCTCTTTATTGTCTTACGACATCATGCTCGAATGATAGTGGTACCATTTTTGGGATCATTGACTCAGTGCGTCCACACACTTTTCATGTCGTAGGGATTGGTATGTTTCATTTACTGCAAATATTTGTTTTGAATCGGTAGTACTAGGCGATGGAGAATCACTTGCAGAGAAGGGATAGGAGATATATCATTGTATTGAATAATGCTCATAAATTGTTGGTACGGAATGTTAGATATGTACCTTCTTTACAAAAGAATCTTCTATCTATTCATCAATTAACTGAAAATCCAATATTTCGTGGATTTTTGTGGAAAGAAGTGTGTTGTCTCTAATGTGAAACAGAGACGGATAATTGCCCTTGTATTGGGGAAGGTGGTCAAGATATCTTGTTGATCCGATGCGATCAACATGAATGCACGTGTGGAGGATAATTCCACCATTCATTGCGGGTGGGTGAATGCCTTGGGAGGAAGTCATTCCTCACAAATCGTTGACTTGATACAATCAACCTAATGCACCTATATGGAGGAGTATCCACTATTCGGGATGTGCGGGAGGCGGACATGCCTTGGGAGGATGGATTTCCTCATTCTGAAGAACAATTTGTTGTGGACGGAGACTCCACTATTCCAAATGCATTGACGATGCATGGTGAGATGGCATGCCCAGCCACTCACTCAGAGGTCCTTGCTCGAAGGACAATAGAGCATGACCAGTTTGCTCATTGTGTTGTGAACGATCTTTCCCAACAGAGGGGGATAGATGAGCAAATAGATAAGACGAAGGAGTTGGTTCTCACTCCTACCACTGCTGTGATGGAGATGGTTATTTCTCCTGTTGAGACGGAGACCACTGCTGAGACGGAGATGGTTATTTCTCCTACTATTGCGGAGTTGGTTCTAACTCCTACTGCACAGATGGTCACATTTCTCTTCTTGAAAAAGTTGGATGAGCACTACATGGTGGTGCAAGGACGTGATCGAGGTGACTTCGATCACAGGATAATTGAGTCTTTGTACAGACTCTAGTAGGCTACACAAGCCTGGAATAGATTTTTCAATCCACATCTTCGAGGTTCTGATTTCAGCACTTTGGAGATGGGGCTGACACTCTCAGCCATTGGTGATTCATCACTGGTCAATGAATCACGTAACAGAGAACCAGTGGACCACTTGCCATATCTTTGTTCATGGGACCAGATTTTTGTTTTGCGGTTCTTCTTCATTCAGAACTGCAACACACGATCATGGACTGCTGATTTTAAAGTACAACTTATGGCACAATCTAGATGTAATGACTAAACATATGGGCTTTAGGAAATTTGTAAAATTTCGGGACAAACTTTGTTTTGTTTCCGGTTTAGTCATTAAGAGGGGGTGTTAAAATAGAGCACTTTATATAGCATGTAAAGCAGTTATGTAGTTGTTCGGTTGGTAACTGTTCAACCACCTCTCCTCTCAATAAATAAACCTCTACCTGTATCATTTGAACAGTGCAGTTTGCTCTCTCTCTAAATCTTTCTTCTCTTTGCATGTTCCAACAAACTGAACAAACTTTGAAAAATCTCAAAGTTTTGATCTTCCCCCATCTGAATGACCCCAAACTTTTCAAACATCAGACTTCATGGTTTTACAACTCCCCTTCAATTTACAAGAGAAATGAAAGTCAAGCGAAGTTTTCACATTCCTATCCTTTGTATGATATTTGGAATTTATAATGAATATGGCGTATAAAGAAATTACTTATGCTAATCCAAAGGCACTTAAGCTTGTTTTTTACAACTAAATGTACGAATCAGGTTTAGAACTTTGTATGTCACAATTGTTTGATATAATCTTCTCAATATGTTGGTATTACAATGCCTATTTGTGACAAATAATTCCAAAATGTTCAAGCTTGCAGAAGGTGAATCAGATCTGCCAAATTTCCTTTATAAGAGGGCTCATGTATTTCCTCCCATAAGTTTTAAAATCTATCGAAATGTGATATCTCATGCTACGAGCTTTCATAACTCTCCAAATGTGACAAATCATGCTATATTTGTCATGAGTATCCAAATCCCTGTGAGATCAATTGCCTCATAGTGCTTCAAGAGCACTCTCAAATACCTGACTTCTAATCACGTCGAGTTGAAGGAGCGTTGTCCGGATGGTCTCTAGAGTCAATGACTACATCTCTGGAAAATCATGCCACCATAAAATCACAGTGGTAGAAACAACCTAAGCTAACTATGATTTCATAACCAATGTGTAAATCGTTGTCTCGCTTAAAATCTCAACTCTAAAATATTTAAATCGAAGAAGTACTAGTCTCCGTGTGTGATCTTTCAATCAATGTGTATAATTGTTGTCCAATGTCGTACATTGCAATCTCAACTCACAAACTCAACTATGATATATCCAATCCTAAAAAGTAGTCTTCGATATCACCAATCGGGACAATGCTAAATCAGAGATAATTATAATATTCTAAGATATTTTATCTACATACGTAAATAGGAATATACACAACGAATGTGTACTAAACACTATTCGATCATTAACTATATGCGTAAGATCTTAATGTAGATCACACAATCTACGAATGTTGACAAACATGTTCCCGTGTTATAGGAAAGGTCCCCAGCCCCCGTACTGCTAAAGAACGCTTTCCAAAGATGGAAGCGTACTAGAAACGTGGAAAATGTCTACAATGTTTTCGATAAGTTTCAGCTGCTTTTGCAAGTTTAAAACTCAAAAATATAAAAAAAACTAATTTTTGGCATTTATTACTTCTAAACCTATCTACCCACCCAACCTTCCTAAAGACACTTCCTAAAATCTATATAATGACATCTTTAGTCCATTATAAATCACACTCTTCGTTTTTTCTTATTGAATTCTAGTTTTTAGTAAACTAAGATTTATCATTGTGAAGAGCAAAGAGACATCGAGGAACAACTTGAAGGAAGGGTGTAGAGGTGTTACTAAGAGCTAAGAGCATCAAGGAGGAGTTTAAAAACAGATTTGGAATAAGGGATCAACTTTCAAGGAGGAAAAATCAGGTTTTAAAAAGTTTTTTTAAATAAGAAAATGTTAATGTCATCAATGATCATGAATGATGTGTGCATTATGCACACATCATTAATGACCAAAGATCATAATATCAATATGTAGTTTTAATTTAATAATTTTAAAACTATATGGCAAGGAAATAATAAATATAACATTTCCTTTGCATTTTTTAAAATAAAAACTTATGTTGTTTTTTTTTAATAAAAAGTATAATCCAAACCCTATGTATGCTCTCACCTCGTGCCTATACAACTAACTTGGTGATCAAAATTAGAATAGGATGCATAAGGTTTAATTCTTTTTGCTGATTTTTAATGTTTTGCTTTTTTTTTTAAATTAAAAATTTGAACTCTGTGGATGCTTTCACCTTAAATGGTGAACTTGGTGTTCAAAAGCGAATAAGATGCGTAGGGTTTAATTCTTTATGCTATTTTTTAAAATTTTATTATGCTTTTTTAAATTAAAAAAAAGGCAACTTTGTGTATGCTCTCACTTTACATTTATACAAAGTGAACTTAGTGATCAAAAGCAAGATAAGATATGTAGAGTATAGTAAATTGTTTTCTAAGTTTTTGTTTTTTATTTTTCATTTAAGGTTTGAACTCGAGATATAAACATAAATGGCATCCATTTCAACTTTAGGGGAGGGCATGGATCCCACAAAACAAGATCCTAAAGCTCCTTTTTCGATACATGTGCAAGTGTTGGAGTACTTTGTTTGCGGTGACACTCGATCTATGATATGCAATCATTGCAATATGCATTTCAAGACCTCATATCCCCGACTCAAAGCTGATTTAATGGGGCTAACATAAACATGGATTAGAAAATGCTCCAAGGTTTAAAATAAAATTTATAATTTACATGGAAGAGCAAGATCTAAAACCATTCCTTTAGTAAAGGAGGGGTTCGGGAAAACCACCCACCCCATCAAACCATCATTTCATTTTAGAGTGCAAGGAAACGTCGTGGGGCCCTTCGTATTTTCCATGAAATGTACCGAATGAATTTTAGGTATAAACTGCATCTTGGTCGTACTATTTGTGGTGCAAATGACCCAAAGTGGCGTGGGTATGCTACGAGTACGGTTTTTTTTGTACCATGCGATACCCTGCGCCACCGTGGGTACGTTTTGACCGTACTCATGCAAGCGACTCATGTATATTTTAAAGACAAGTCATTAAAACTTAAAAAATATGCAATTTTTTTAAATTTTAAAGTAAGATAATGTTATTAATGTCCAACACATGACCACAAAAGTAGGTCAATGGGACTGCAGAGTACAAAGCAAACAAACCCAACAAGAGGACCCAAACGGGTCACCCGAAATACAATGAGAGAAGGAGAGGAGGAGAAGGAAACAACAGAGGCCGAGAGACCAGAAACGAAGAAGAGAGAGATGACAGTGTGGGGAGGGAGCGGAAGAAGGAGCAACATCCCCAACAACATCACCTAACACTCAAGGCCGGATGGGAGTAACTCGCAGTGCGCCGACGACAAGAAGCAGAGACTGTGGAATGCCTGGGGAGCCGACGTCCGGGAGGAAGGCGGTGCCTCAAAGTAGGCCCGGTGGATCGCTGTCTATGTGGAGGGGCCCTGGGACATGCCTGAGATAGGGAGCCTCGGTGGAAGGAACGAGTCACGAGACTCGACGACTGACTGGGGGGTCCAGACACGTGACCAAATGCCGCTTAGCCCCTCACCGGGGAGAGCAACGGAAGAAGGAAGTGATCAGTCTAGTAGCCATCCGTCTGGGGGAGGATGGAGGAGCCTGTCCCAAAGCCTGATGGCCTCCTGAAGGTAGAGAGCAAGACATCTCTCGATCATAAGATCTCAAGAAAGTCAGAAGGAAGGAAGCTCATGAATGTGCAATGGAATCGCCCACGAATCTCATAGTAAACAGACATCTGAAAATGAAGTGTTCTTCGGTTTCAACCTCCTGGAGAGAGCAAAGCAGGCAAGTCCGCTCCGAGCGGTCTAAGTGATGATCAGTCTCAACACGGAGTCGATGTGAGCCCACTCGAAACTGACCCAGAGAGATACGAAGGGCCTGCAACCAATGCCGGAAATGTACATGGGTCTGAAAATGACCCCATCACGGATCTCGAGAAAGTGTGCCGCATAGAGTGACATCTTCGGACGCAACCCCCGGGGTTGGTCCATGTGTGCTGGATGAACTGTCTGTAGATATCATCTCTGATTATCCTATGAAGATCCTGTTGGTTGGGTAGCAGATGGGCAGGGGCATCCAGAGAATAGCTGAAGGGTGGGAGACGGTCCATCTGGATGCCAATGGACTCGAAGAGGCGTGAAACGCAGGCATACCAAAGAACGAGATCGACTATTATGATCCGAGGAAGCAATAGCTTCAGAGGAGCAGTAGGCAAGATAAGTGTACCTGTCCTTGTCAACAAGAAGAACTAGAATACCCCCGAATACGGTGCAACAACAACACAAGGCTGAAGATGGTCTCCAAACGAAAAGGGCGAGCCCCAAACTCAACAAGGATAATGTTGTGAGGAACAAATTCTTTGCACTTGATAATACGTCTGAGCATGAGGATCTGAACGCGCTCGATAGTGGCCCAATCTGAGTCCAAAAGAGAGGGACCCCAAACTTCCGAACCATACAGAACCGTGGGCCTAACCAAGGAATCGAGAGGGACATCTTGGAAGGAATGTCCTGAAAGTGGTGGCAGAAACACTGTCTCTCAAGAATCGCCAAAGAACCATAGCCCTTATTAACCCGGGGTTGGAGAGCAGGACGAAGGCTAAAACGAGGCCCAGAGAAAAGAATCCCTAGGTAGGTATAAGAGCAAGTGATCTCAATCTCCACACCCTTAAAGAAGAAGTGGAGGTCTGAAGTCTTCAAACAATTGAAAACCATAACTTTGGTTTTCCCAAGATTCACAGTCAATTGTCGATGATCACAGAAAAGGGCTAAGGCATCTAGCTGCCTCTGGAGACCCTCAACAGAAGAAGCAAGGAGAACTACGTCATCTGCAAAGAGGAGGATGTAAATCAGAACCTGGTGCAGAAGGCACCCATCACCTTCCTGTATGTGATCCCTGAGAAAGTCCTCAAGCTCATCGATATAGATCCCAAATAAGGTAGAGAGGGGGCAGCCCTGTTTGACACCAATGGTACTCCTGATGAAGTCGACAAGCCAACAGAGGTGCGAAGGCGGCCAAGGACCTCCTCATAAAGGCGCGTGGCTCAAAGAAAAGTCTCGAAATGCCTATATCTCTCGAGCTCTGTGGAAAAGGGCTTCCCGTGGAACATGTAATCAAAGGCTTTCCGAAAATCCACGAAACAACAGAAAACTCTGGAAGAGCGGTGGCGAGCCTCTTCGATGATAGCCCGAAGAGTGAGGATGTGGTCGGTAGTCTGGTAAGTCGGTCGGAAGCCCGCCTGCCCCTTAGCTCTACAATGGTACTGATCGAGGAACTCAGAAAGCTGCAAGTGAAGAACAATAGCATAGAGCTTGGAGAATGTGTGACCCACCATGATAGTCCTGTAATTGTTGGGGTCGGAAGTGGGCCCCGACTTGTGTATGGGGTGGATGATGTGGTGGGACCAAGAGACTGGAAAACCTGTACAAACCACCTGATTGAAGAGGTCCACAAGATAACTGAGGAGCGTCTTCCGACCATACTTGAAGAATTCCGCATGGAACCCTTCCTCATCCCCTGCTTTACCGCAACTCATAGCAAGAATGGCATTCCTCACATTGGTGTGGGTGAAAATATGGCAAAGGGAGGGAGGGGAATGAACCTGGATGTGGGGCTGGCCCGGGAAGTCATAAAGAGTGGAGGTGTGGGTGAACATGGAATTGGGATCAAGGTCCAGGGGTAAAGGCGAATGACGGGGAAGAATGGTGCGCCAGAAATGTTTAGGAGAGTGGATAAGTGACAGACGAAGCTCACGACGCCTATGAGAGATAAATGTGCATTTCTTATGTCGAAGGAGGCGACGATAGGCTGACTTCAGGGAGGGGAAGGAGGGAAGGGCATGCAGAAAGCAAAGCGGAGTTTCCGATGGAAGGCTTTGCATTCCTCGTCGTACCATTTGTTCATAGGGCATGTACCATGGCGTAGGGTGGAGTGGGTGACGTGGGGGAAGGAACTCGTGGCCGCCTCAAGAATAGCGCAGGAGAGGGTATTAAACATCTGATCCGAGGTGAGTGAGGTGAAGTGGGGAATGGGGGAGAAGCAGACGAAGGCAGGAGGAAAAGGTGTCGGGATCCCCTGTGTCAAATTTCCAAATAGTACGTGATATGCAAGGGGGGGGGGGGGTGGGGTCCTGGGGGGGATAGCCTGAGGGAAAAGGAGAGGGTCGCATGGTCAACAAGAGGGATGGGGGAGACACAAAAGTGGTGTATGTAAGGAATCAAGTCGGGGTAGTCATGACGTAATCAACTACACTGGCCCCACCACAAAATGGTCTCGCAGTGAAGAACCGGGATTCAGAAAGCGAGGAATGCCATTCAGGATCAGTAGGTCATGAGATTCCCCTAATTGGAGAAAATGTCGACCATAGGAAGTCAGGGGCCCTGTCGTGTCCTCAGAATCACGCTGGAAACCAACCAACTCTGGATCCACCTCAGAGGTGCAAAGTACATCGTCGGTCCTGTCATGCCTCGGAATCTGCATGTTTTTGGTACGGGCATTGAAGTCCCCTAAGATGATGACCTCCCCAGAGCCCGAGAACTGAGATATACCAACATAAAGGTCAAAGAAGGGGTCTCCATCTGGGCCGTTGTGGATGGCAAATGAAGAGGAAGCTGGAGGGAAGTAGCAGACCGCAATAAAGATGTCTCTCAGGAGGGGAGAATTACGTCTGATCCGTACCCAAAGAAAGCGGGCAGACTCATCCTCAACGACAATAGAAATCCTGCTCCGAAGAGTGTCTCTGACTAAACAAGCAACCCCGCCGATCCTCTGACGCCGCCAGAACTCCGAGTCTCCTGTCTGCAAACAGAAAGCCAATAGTAACCACTGATGTTCGGGAGAGGGCGAACCGGGCTCGCATGTGTCTCCGTAACAAAGAGAAGGTCCGAGAGACCTAAAGCATCATGCAGGAGGCCAGGAGAAGACCAAAAGGACCCATTTCCATTCCAACATGCGATGGAGAGGCCCTGCTTCCGAGCCTTCTCCCGCCGGAACCGTCATCTGGAACTAGAGCTGGATCCGGAGCCCAACCAGGGGGGAAGGAATCCCAAACCACTGCCCTGAGGTTACGAATCACCGCCCATTTCCCGAGATTTCTTGAGTTTGGCGACTTGTTCTCTAGCCATGACAATCCATTTATGGCGAACTTGGTGATCAAAATCAAAGATTGAACTGGCGTAGGGCTAATTGTTTAATTTTTTAATTAGTTATGTATTTGTTTTTTTATTTTAAAGTTTTAAATTGAATTTGTTAAAAATTTCAAGCGTCTCTACCCTCAGGTATGTTCTTACCTCGCACCATTTATGGCGAACTTGGTGATCAGAATCAAAGATTGACGTGTATGGGTTAACAAATTAATTTTCTAATTTGTATTTGTTGTTTTTAATTAAATTATTTTAATATTTAGCAATGTTTTAAAAATATCTCTTATTGTAGGTTAAAAGTTAAAACAAATTAATCCTACAATCATGGCATCCAGTTCAACTTCAGTGGGGCAAGAGAATTGGGGGGAAATGTTTTGGGTGGTATGGCAATGAAAATGGATCCAAATTCTCCTTTATGGAGGCATGTGGAAGTGGTAGAGCTTGTTGCCGGTGGTGGTGTCCGTGTTTGGACATGCCCCCATTGTGCCAACGACATTTAAATCCTCATATACCCATTTGAGAGCTCATCTAACTGGGGTATCGGGGACGGGTATTAGACCGTGTAAGAAGGTGGAAAAGAAAACCATAGCCATGTACCTAAAAGAGCAAGAGGATGCAAACTTTGAAGCAAAGAGCTCGCTCTAGAACTATTTCTTTACAGTAGAGAGGACCATGGGAAAACCACAAACATCAACACCATCATTTCATCCTTTCATTGAGACTCGTGCTGAAACTGTTCCAGATGATTCCCCTTTTGATGCAGATACCTCAGGGCCATCAAGCAAGAGAACAAAAGGCCCATTAGAAAAAACATTTAACATTGAGAAGAGGGAAATTGCAGATGAATTGGTGTCTCGGTGTATATTTGCATGTGACTACCATTCATTATCTTGAGATCACCTTATTGGGCAAATAAATGGTGAGAGGCATTAATGAGGCACCACAGGGGGTATAACGTGAAGCCCTAGCTATAATAAGGTTCACACTTCTCTTTTGGCAAAAGAAGTGTAACACACATGTAGACATCTCTACAACCAATTAGAGACTCTTAAGAGTCTCAGAGTCTCTATTTCGAGATGGATGGAAAGACTCAAAACAAACCTCTCATCAACATTATTGCAATGCCCTAAAGGGCCAATGTTTAAGAAGGTTGTTGATTGTGAGGGAAGTAAAAATGCCCAATTCATTACAAATATTCTCATTGAGGCTATTGAGTCGGTGGGCCCTGAAAAGGGTTGTCCAAGTCATCACGACAACGCCAAAAATTGCAAGGCAACAAGATTGATAGTAGAGGGTAGGTATGAGCACATATTTTGGACACCATGTGCAATACACTCCCTGAATCTAATGATGCAGAAGATTGAGAAAATTGCATGGATTGAGCAAATATACACGAGGCAAACGAGATTCAGATGTTTGTCACCAACCATCACATGTCTCAAGCCATATTCAAAAGATTTTCAAAGTTGGAGTCATTTGAAGGTAAAAACAATTCATTTTAAATTTATTTTAAATTTTAAATCAATTTTAAATCAATTTCATGTATTGTTATTGAATTGTTTCCATTCTTTTTTAATAGGTTGTCAGAGACTAGGTTTTCCTCTCACACACTCGTCTTGAAACGACTTGTGAAGGTGAGACATGCTTTGGGCATGATGGTGATTGATAATGTTTGGACAAATGCGAGGCAAACTAACACAAAGAGCCCAAAAATAAAATCATGGATCCTCGATGATGAATTGGTGGGGAAAAGTTGAATATTTCAAAAGTTTCAGAGCTTATTTCGAGTATGATCACGATTAGTAGACAAAGATAATACTTGCATTGGGAAATATATGATGGCATTGACTTCATTCTTGAAAAATCCATGATATCATATTGGCCAAAGAACATGACCTGAGGAAAACTTTTTTAATGAAGTTAAAAATGTGATCTTGAAAAGGTGGAACAAAATGACCACCCCATTGCATCTCCTTGCTTATGCTTTAAATCCCAAATATTATAGCAATGAAATAGTTGGGAGACCAGGTAGGCAACCTAGTCACCATATGATGACCATGAGTTCACAATTGCAGAAATGGGACGAGGCAACATTCGGAGGTTGTTTCTTGATCCAACTACATCTAGTGCAATCTGTCAGAGATGTTTATGTTTTGTAAATGGACAAGGTAGCATGGGAGAGATGGAGGCTATTTGTGACAAACCCACCATGGATCCAATCACGTGGTGGACTTGTCATGGCCATGATGCCAAGTACTTACGACTTTGAATATGATCAAATTGCTCTCACAAGTATAAAGTTTATAACTTGTTATTTGATATTTTAATTACCAATTAAAATTAAAATTCAAAATGATATCATTCTTTTTTTTTTAAATTAATAATATTAATACTTTGTTTTTGTGAAAGGTGGTAGTAATTCTTCTCATGAGCAAAACTTGAGAGTACTTATGGCTTCATCCACTTAGCCAAACGCACCATGTTGGCATCGAAGAAGGCTGAAGATCTAGTATACGTTCATTCCAACTTGCGCCTCTTAACCCACAAGACGCAAGAGTATACTAGTGGTCCTAACAAGCTTTGGGACCTCCAACCTAAAAACACGGACTTTGAAGCTTCTGTTGCTTGTTTGTCCAATGTTTCACTTCTTGGCGTCGATGAGGAACTTCTAGGGAGCCCTTCACAAGGGTTCGAAAGTGGAGCTAGTGGGAGTGGAGCTGCAAGTGGCATCCATGAAGATGATTTTGACGATCATCTAGATGATATGCTCTAGAAGTTGAGAACTTGAATGTATTATGTTATTTACTATCATGTTTTGAACATTATGAATCAATACAAACTCAAGTCTCAATTCTCAAAGTATTGGAAATTTCAAATTTGTTTTCATGTTCTATGAATGATTTTAAGTTGTATGACTCTCTGAGTATTAAATTTCAATAAGTATGCAATGTATGGGAATTAAATTTATAAAGTATGTGAATGCTTCTTTAAATTTATAATTTATATACATACATACATACATACATATATATTAAAAATGTACCCAAAAGCGTGTATCCGTACTTGCACTGTACCAAGACAGTCTAGATTTCATTCAAATTCCAACTCAACCATTCAAGTTGAAATTACCTTAGAAGAAGAGAACTCCTCACAAAAAGAGAACAAAAGGTCCATTAGAACAAGCATTTGCAAATGAGAAAAATGAAATTGTTTTAATTCTTTGGTCAGTGGTGCATTTATGCATGTGGGTTTCCCTTGAATGTGTTGCAAATCATCATATTGGCAAAAAATCTTGGAGAGAGGTATTAATGAGGCAAACCCTATTAGGCACAAAATCCTCAATGTTATGATAAGGTTAAAACATCATTGTTGGTGAAAGAAGTGGACCATATACATACGCCTTTGCATGAATTAGGGATTCATGGAAGGACTCGAGGGTTTCTATTATTTCGATGGATGGAAAGATGCTCAAATAAAGACCCCTAATCAACATGGTTGTAAATGTGTTTCCTAAAGTAGCAATGTTCTTAAAGGCCATTGATCATGAGGGCGAAGTGAAAGATACACAATTTATTGGTAATATTTTGATTGAGGCTATTGTCCTGGCTCTCAAAATGTTGTGGCAAGTCATCACGGACAATACAAAAAATTGTAGAGCTTGTAAGAACTTAGATTGATTGTTAGAAGGGAAAAATGAGCACATAATTTGACACCTTAAGCAAGTACACTCCTTGAATTTGATGCTGCAACAGATTGACAAAATCCCATGGATAGAGGGATTTATATACGAGAAGCAAATGAGATGCAAAAAAAATTGTCACAAATCATCATATGCCCCATGCACTATCTTTAGAAGATTCTCAAAGTCGAGTCTTATTGAAAGGTAAGGAAAATATTTATTAGTTTCTATTTTTATTTTCTAACTTTCTATGAAATTAAAATTATCAATTAATTTCTTTTAAATTTAATTTTATACCTTATTAACTTGTTTAAATTTATTTTAATAGGTCAAGCAAAACATGAAACAACATTTTCCTCTTACATGCTTGTTTCTTGAGATGACTTGTGAATTTAAAACTAGCCTTAAATGCAAATATGGTGATTGATGATGTTTGGTCCTATGTGAAGCAAGGAAACATGAGAACATGAACCATCAAGATAAAATCATTTATACTTGATGATTGGTTGGTGCAAAGGTTAATACTTGCTTAATTTTAGGATCGAGCCTATTTTATCCATGATTAGATATGCAAACAAAGATCACGCTTGCATAGGGAAATCTATGATGACATTGACTTCTATGCTTGAAAAAATTAGGGACATCATACAAAAAAAAGAGCAAGATCTTGAAGAAATCTTTTACAATCAAGTTAAAAGCGTGATCATGGGAAAGTGGAATAAAATGACCACCCCATTGCATCTCCTAATCATGCCCCCAATCCCAAATATTATAGTAGTGAAATACTTGGGCTAAATGGATAGGCAAACCACCATATAATTACCAAGAAGTTCACAAATGAAACTAAGGTAACATTCCGTAGGCTCCAAGTGTAACTAGTGCATCCGCTATGAAATGGGGATCTTTGGCTTTGCGTTTAATGGTAACATGGGTGAAATGGAGGTATTATGTGACAAATACACCATGACCCTAGTCATGGTGTGGTATGTACATGACCATGATGCCATGATGCCAAGTACTTGACTTTATATTGCCATTAAAATACTCTCATAGGTATAAAATATTAAAATGAAATAAAAAGCTAGTTGTTTATTAATTAAAAAATAAAGTTCTTAGTAAATTAATATTATTACTAATTGGAAATTTGTAACAACCTTTTTTGTAACATGTGGCTAGTAATTCTTCAACAAAGTGGAATTGGAGTACATATACCCTCATCCACTAAGCCAAGTGAACAAGTTAGCATCCAAGAAGGCCAATGATTTAGTGTATAAACATTTTAATTTGCACATCCTATCACACAAGACCTAAGACTATATTAGAGGTCCCAACAAACTTTGGGTTATTGATCTTGAGGTTAATTTGTAAAAATTTTGATGCTTTTTCTGACAACTTACTCTTGGTCCCATAGTATCTTTTGCCATCCAAAAACTCGCTGAATCTTCCCAAAAAAAAATTTGTTAAACTCGCCAATATTCGGCCAATACTGGAATAATGACAACTTAAAAATACGCAAATTTTTTTAAAAACATAAATTTTAAGCAACACAAAGCTACAAAATGTATCAAATGAGTCCATAAAATGTTGGAGAAGTGTTTTCTATTAGATTTGAATACAAATACAATACAAAATCGCATCATCATGCAAATACGAATACCGGCATATCTAAGTGCTATGAATTTATGATGATTGTCATTGAAAAATATCATCATAAATTTCATATCTATGCAAATTACAATATACAATAATTTACATTTTCCTCTTCCCGCTCTAGAGAAATATTGGGGAGAGGGTCATCCCCCAATATCTCCACTAGTCCCCACACTCAAAGTGCTCATCTCCTCTTCTCCTCTAAAAGGCAGAGAATCGGCTCCAACTCGGTAGTAACGATGGTGGTGGCTCTCTTTATCCTCTTCGCATGTTTCACCTCCAAAGATGTCATCACCTTCAATATTCAGATGGATAAGTATCTCATCTTCAATCAATAGAAGCTCCTCATCCTCTCGATGTGGCCTTTTAACTCTTTTGGATGAAGCTCGAGATTGATCAATTATCTCATTATCAATCATGCTCCTCAATCAAAATTGCCTCCACTTTTTTGCAAATGTCAAAGATTGTTTAATCATTTTCCAAGTGATGGATTGTCAGAGCGCCTGAGAATAATTTGTCTTCTTCGTGTGAATGGCCTTGGTTGAGTACTCGCCAAAGTTTGACAAAGCTATCCTACAAGTATTTTTAATTACTAACTTTTTTTGCATTGATCAAAGCTCATGATTCTTTTTCTACAAAATTGATAATTAAAGTTCACTGGTCCAAAAAGGTGCAAAAATGGATTTTATGAAAATAAAAAAATATTTATCATCAAAACCGAGAGCTCGAGAAAATATGCACTTTTAATGAAAAAACGACACCCTGAAACGAGCTGATATTAGACTTGAATGAAAGTTATGGCACATGCAAGTTTTTTTTTAATCTTCCCTGAATTTTTTTCAAAAATGGCAAATTTTTTTCTATGCTTGTTTAGTTTTTTCACCAAAAATCTAAAAAGGAAAGAAATGCATTTCATGAAGAATCTCAACTTTGGATAGTAATCCAACTATATTTTGAATAAGTTTTTTTTGCATTTTTAAAATTTTTCCCATGATATTGTTACTTGTTTAAAATAATTTTTTCATTGAGAGTATTCTATAGCTCTCCTAAATGCTTGGGGTGCATGGCTTCACTTGGTCTATGATGATTAGATGATGAAGATCATGGAAGTTCTAAAAAGAGATGGCCATAGTTTTTAAACTAGTCAACGTTATTATTTAATGTTCAAGCCAAATTTCATTTGAGATGATTATGAGGAAAATCTAGATGATATATTTAAAATCTAGATTTAAATTCATAAATATAACTTAAATTAAAATGGTAAAAACAAGTCAAATGGTGCGAATCTTTAGTGAACTTCAAGGAAAACAAAATATTTGAGTTTGAGCCAATGTTTTATCTCATATGGTCCATGGACTAAAATTGAAAATGAGTACTATGATATATATTATATATATTTAAATTTTAATTTTTTATAATCTATCAACTAAATTAATACGTAGCGTTTCAGAATACATAGAGTTTTTGAAAATTGCATCAGTTTAATATTACGCCCCGACCATTTTAGTTACGAGTTATATTAAATTCTGTATTTATGCATAAGCATTGTCCATTTTCTAAAAATCGATGATATCGAGATAACTTTGCCAATCAATGGGCATTACTAATGTAAAATTTACTCAATGCTCAACGAGACAATGTGGAATGCTCAAATGCAAAGAATCCAAGCATGAAGGGCAAGGAAGTTTCGCCTTCATATCTGGAAGTAAAATCATATGGGATTATCACAACATTAGTTCTTAGAAATACCACTTTCGAATACTCCAAACAATGCAAAAATCTCCTTCGACAAAACTTCAAATATACTCGGGAATACTTAAAACTTAAAAAAATACGCAAATTTTTTAAAAACATAAATTTTAAGCAAAATATAGCTACAAAATGTATCAAATGAGTCCATAAAATGTTGGAGAAGTGTTTTCTATTAGATTTGAATACAAATACAATACAAAATCGCATCATCATGTGAATACAACAACCGACTAATAAGTGCTATGAATTTATGATGATTGTCATTGAAAAAATATCATCATAAATTTCATATCTATCAAAGTTTTACAATATACAATAAATTACATTTTCCTTTCCCCGCTCTAGAGAAATATCGGGAGAGGGTCTAATGCCTCTACTAGTCCCCACACTCACATTCCGCACTCTCCTCGCTCCCTATGAGTCCGACGGTCTTGAACTGCTCTCCAACTTGGTATGAGATGGTGGTGGCTCCTCTCAACCGCATGTTGAGATCACCTTCAAAGATGTCATCCAATCCAATATCTCCTGCTAGTGCTTCTCCCTCCATAGCTTCCCTCTCAAAAGAAGCAATCTCATCCTCTTGTGAACGCAGGATTTCCTCTTCTTGCCCAATCCACTCATTTATGGATTTATCTCATCCAAATCAATAAGCTCCTCCGATGTGGCCTCCACTTTTCTGCAGTGGCCGAAGATTATATTGCACAAAAAACCAAGTCGTTGAGCCGTTTTTGAGTCAACTTGTTGCGTTTCTTCGTGTGAATGGCCTCAAACAAACTCCAGTTGTTCACATCCAAAAGTGCTACAAGGTTGAGATAGAATTCTGAGGGCTAGCTTTTGAAGATGCGGTATTTCCTCCCCAATCCTCCCACCAAGAACCTACAAACAAGATAATCAAAAGTTTATAAGTAATTAATAAAATCAAATTTGTATAAACAATAAGTAACTTAGTAAACATTCTAATTTTTATTACCTGGTGTTATGTGGTTCTCCTCGATATAACTAACACCGAAGAAAAGAGCCTCCCCTAACATGTTTGTAATTTTGCAGCTCTAAAATAATGAGGTCCCTCGTCTCAACATTTGGTATCATCCTCTCAATACATGTTGAAAGGCCCTCCATAACCTCTCCGTTCACATCTGTGAAGCCGCACTGAGAAGAAATACTTGGGGTTGAGGTAGTACCCCGCTGCATGAATAGGTTGGTGGAGTTGATTGTTCCACCTCCGATCAATAATCTCCCAAAAGGGACCATATCGTGATATATCCCTATAATAGTTTTGGATAGACTCTTTGGCCCTATCCATGGCCTCATAAATGTACCCCATGGGGTTTTGCTCCCCATCAACCAAACGCAAAACCCTCACCAACGGCTCTGACACCTACACACAAATTAAAATGTAAGGTTACAAACTTACAAATAAAGTAAAAAGTAAATAACAATATATTTATAATTTAACAAATTAAAATAAAGGAATCAACTTGAAATATAAATCAAGTTTGAAATTACCTCGATGATCTCTATAGCTCTCTTTTAAAAGATATCATCAAAAACTATCTTTAAACCTCTCTCCATCAACTTTCTTTGAATATCAGAGTCTAGCCATGCTTGACTCACAAACATTTGCTTTCAATGATGCAACAAACTAGAAATACTTTCAACGTCAAGAAGTTAGTCAAAACCTCAGACACCGCTCTCAAACAAGTTTTTCCCTTTCATGTGTTCTCTCATCAAGCTTAAACCCAAGGGTGATTATATATGTACTTTGTTATGTTTCGTGCATCTTCTACAACCGGCCTCACCTAATCAATTTTGCCTATGTCCTCCAAAAGAAGGTCAAGGCAATGAGCTGCACAAGGAGTCCAAAAGAGTGATGGATGTCTCTCCTGCAGTAGTCTCTCCCAGCCGCCACATATGTTGTTGCATTGTCTGTGACAACTTGCACAACATTCTAGATACCCACCTCTAATACAATCGTCTCCAACATAACACTCAAATTCTCTGCATTTTTACTATGTTAGAGGCATCAATAGACTTCAAAAACACCATCTCACCATTTGAAGCCGCTAAAAATTAATGAGGGTGCGGTTCCTTCCATCCGTCCACCCATCTGAAAGAATGGTGCATCCGTATTTGTGCCATTGTTTCTTTTGATCTTCTAGAATTGTAGTGGCATCTGCAACTGCACCCTGGAGCAATTTCCCACTCAAATCTTTTGGAGAGGGTGCCTTGTACCCTTTCCCTGCAATCTATCAATGTTGTCACCAAGTACTCCCAATATGGGCTCTTTGCCACATTGAATGGAAGGTTGTTGTACTAAAAATTCGCACATGCTTTATCCGCTTCCTCGTGCATATCCTTGTTCCAGTTGTACCTTGCAATGAAGGTTGTGCTCTAGGTATGTTCCTTGCACAAAAAAACTATGTATGCCTTTGCTCGAACTCGATGAAGATGTGCCTCTTTCGGTTCGTATGCGTGGACCACGAGTAGAGCCCACAATTGTTGCCGCATCATCCTCTGAATCCTCTATCATTGCAGCCCCAGGTCTAACAACTTGTGCTATGGCTGCATGCACCCTTTCCCTCTCTAGTTTCTTCTCCTCTAGCTCTTGCCACTTTGCTTTCATCTCTCGCTTTGCCTCTTCCGTAACATTGGGCAAACCACAACGTCCCGACAAACAATACATGCAAGGTGATACTTCAAACGATTGATGCCTCCAAAAAATGTTTTGCCACAGAAATTGCAAACAATTGCCTCGCATCGAACTGCTCCACGTACACCATACTTCCAAGCGAGGGTACGAGGCATTCACAGGAACGGTTCCTGCTAGTGATGCTTGACCCAGATGCCGAACCTGATGCTGAGCTTGATGCCATTGTTAAGCTCTAATCTGCAACACAATGCACATTTAAAAAATTAAAAACGTAAGCTTAATTAAATTAAAAAAATGTGCTCTGAATAACCATATTTCACCGTAATTTAATAAAAATAACATACCTACGGTTGCAAATGAGTATTAAAATTTAAAATGATTCGCAATCACATTGAACGCATTTAAAATTACAAAACATATTCGATGAATCGATTACAATACGCATATATAAAATTTAAATAATTTAGAACATAATTTATAAAAATTACCTCCGGCTGCAAAAATGACTATTAAAAAATTAAAAGCATTCACTTTTACATTACATGTATTTAGAATTACAATATGAATATATAAAACTTAAATAATATATACCAAATTTGCAAAAACTTGAAAGAATTAAAAAAAAAAAAACTTACCTCCAAATGCAATTCTCCAAATTTCTCTTCGAATTTCTGTTTAACAATGCAATGCAATTCTTGAAAATTTGCTTGGGGGCCTTAAAATCCGTTCAACACATGCAATGCAAGCTCCCAACTTGACTGAAATGATGACAAGGCAGAAAATGGGGATTGGTCAAAGTTGCGCAAGAAACGAATCAGAATCAGTTATGTACATATATTAGTTTACATACATAAATAGATACATACACATACATACATACATATATACATGTGTATGTACATACGTACGTAAGTACATACACACACATATACTACATATGTACATACATAAACACATACACACATACATACATACAACATGCATACGTACGTACCTATATACATACGTACAACGTACATACCTACATACATAGAATGTAATGTACCTACATACATACAATGTACGTATGCACGTATGTACATACATAAATGAACTTACTAGTTTGTTAAAAAAAAATTTATTTACATTCTCATTAGCCAAATATTGAAACTCTTATTTGTGCCTTCTGAGATATTTAAACAATCATATCAAGATGAAGGCGTCAATTATTATTCTTGGTTTGTATTGGTAATGACATAAAATATATGGTTAGTGGTGATCCGTGCAGCCATATGGCATTTAAAAAGTGAGAAATAAAATAAGCTAAGGATTTATATTAAAGCATTAAAAGCCATAAATAAAAACAAGTTTTATATTATTCATGTTTCGTGCAAGCAACCCCACTCTGGAAAACATTATTCAGCTTTTTGTTTGGTGTTGTTTGTCTCAGGGTTTCTCCTTACCACAGGTGAAGCGGTAAGCCCAAGGACAATGTACAGGTGGAGGAGCCAATGTGCTATGCAGTTTGCCAGATGTATAAATGTTTTCCTTTACAACAATGAGTTGGAAGGAGGATTTCCTGCTGCTGTTGATGGGC
This sequence comes from Taxus wallichiana var. yunnanensis, assembly GCA_018340775.1. NCBI lineage: Eukaryota > Viridiplantae > Streptophyta > Pinopsida > Cupressales > Taxaceae > Taxus > Taxus wallichiana. The sequence continues at coordinate 243,645,557 of CM031237.1, forward strand.
AAATAATCTGTCCAGAATAGAGATTGGTGGCAACCATTTTAGTAGAAGGATTCCCCCAGAGATTGGGAGCTTAGGAATCTCTAGGTGCTTATTGCATGTAAAAATAAATTTTAGAACCCATTTCTTTTATAAGTTCATGGGTTTGTATACTAAAGATAACCTCAAACTGATTATAATATTCTCTCAAGACATTGCGATGCAAATCCTGTTGTAAACCCACGTGAGAAGCATGAGTGAAAGATTGAGTCATTTTGGCATAACAGGGAAATGGCTTAGTGTTTCTAGTCTAGTGTAAAACATTTCAGCACAACCAGAATAACAATTTAGCCTGTTTGCAGTGGCGTTTTCCATTGCAGATGGGTTGTAGACCAAAAATGCCAAATGAGCATGTCCTCTCACACTTCTTACAACTGGGGTCAGTATACACCAGTCCAATCTATCAAATGCAAACATGTTCACAAATTGTTTCAAAATCAGGTCTACAACTCAAGATTATCAAATACAATGTGAAGTGTTTCAACTTGAAATTTGAATCGTGCTCTCCTATCAAACAAGAGTGAACAAGGTGTATAAATCCTGAGAAGGGTAAGTGATAGTCTGAAATACAAGTGCCACATTGACAACTCAAACTTATCCCGAGTATAAAATATTGGATTCACTATGATGACTGACTACCTCAATCTCTATCAAGCTACAAGTGTGAACCACTCCTTGTCCACAAAGCTATAATAAGCTGCAATCAGAGATGACCAATCCTAAGTGGTCAATGTGAGTAGTTTCGATGGTACACATCCAGGACAATTCCTCACAAATATGTAATCATTTGAATGTAATAGGCAATGTGCCAAGCTATGTCCATGTACATCATTTGGAATATCTATAATCCCATATAAAATCAAATTATTTTATACATCCACAAATATCATAAAGCAGTGTACCAAGGCCACAAAAGTCAACATATATGTTGATCACAAGTATCGACTCCCAACATTAAACATCCAGTTGTAATAACAATCATTAAATCTCAAGCAACAAGATGCACAGACAAGTGCTTTGATCCTCCACAAATAGGTACTCTATCAACTACAAGTCAAGTGCAAAATGATCCATTGAGTGCACGAGTAGACAAATCAACATCTAATGAAAATATATGTTGACACAACCAAGGATGAACAAGTGTGAGTCAAATCTACAATCACTCAACAATCTCAAACTTGAAATCTGACTCTTGTTATTCACCTCGATAGATCAATAGGGAATTGTTGTATATAACCCCCTGAAAAGGAAGTAGTACGAATCAACTCAGTATAGAAAAATGAACTACTGAATGACACCGCTTCGGTTTTCATCATGAGGCTCCATTAAGCCGCCATTTCAAGTTTTCAACTTACAACTTTAGTGAACAAAAGAGCCTCAAATCATCGAGAAGCGGTAAAATTCAAATCTCCATAGCCTCAGATCACAAAACAAGTCAACATGATAAACATCACACTATACAACACATCTTTGCCCAAATGAGTGATGTGTCTCAAACCAAAAATATCACTGTGGTACAATGATATCTTGCATGTGTTATAAATTCATCAAGTCAAAATTTTAACAATTGGGCTTCAAAAAGTCATAGTTGCCAAATATTCTTGGACACACGGAACATAGGGATGGGGTTTATGGGATGCCAACATTTCCTGGATCTTGGGGTCAGCAAGGGGACCGCTTAGGGAACGACTATTTAAATAATATTTATAATTATAAATATTAAAAATACAAATAAATATAAAGAAATTATTAACAACTGATCCTCTTTTACAGGTTCCAAACTTCACTTTTTTTTGCATTGAGGCCCTTTCTAGTTTTTTTTTTTTTAAAATTTCAAGGAAACAAAAGTAATAGAACTTATTAATATTCTCAATGAGAGTTTGCAACAACAAATTCCTACTAACAAATTCCTTTTGGTAGGAAAAGGGCAAATTGGAGCAAGCAGAGTTGGTTATAGATTCTAAATTTGTATCTTCAAAATGAGGAATAACATGTTGGGGTTTCTGAAATGTAGAAGCCATAGCAGTTTGTGACAGTCGACTATCCTTTTTTGTGTTGGAACATTTCTGCATTCATATATCACTCCCAGTTCTTATTGTCTTTACAATAATAGTCAGGTTATGGGTAAACGTTTTGGTCTTTTATGCCTTATTGCTTTTATCACATACACAACTATCTCATCATATAAAATTATTACATATAGGGGGCTTTATGAAGTGATTGAGCTTCCATAGTGAATTCTTATTAGATTTAAACAAAGTTTTTTTTTCAAATAGAAATGAGTGGCTTCTTCAAACAATCTTAAATTACAAGAGTTCAATAGTGCCTTCCCAAATTTATTTCATTTTCTGTAATGAAATAGATCTGAATATCAGCAGCAATAAAACACCAAAATATAGAGAAATGATCACATATGCAAGTAGAATGACTTAGCCACTTCGAGGGGCAACCTCCAAACCATACAATAAGACTCAAGTGCTCAATATTATGCACATCTACTAGGTACTAACACCTATATATACCCTTTTATGTTATGCAAAGCCCCAAAGCCAACCTACTAATATGAAAGCATAAATGAATATGATATGACATGATAAAAGATTATGTTAGCCACAAGTTAGCCATACATATCCCGTGTATGACCTACGATTAAGGGCGTAGCATGCCCCTCCCCTTCAAAGCAACATTTTCCCCAATGTTGGTAATCTCTGATGCTTCGCCGAATGTTTCATCTTACCAAGTCAGCATATTCAATGTCGAAATTCTTCCACTTGATTAGGTACTCGATGATGACCTTGTCCATAACTTCTCAATGCGTGTCTCAGTAGGATTCCCTTAGGGTCCAAGATGATGTGTCCCTCCTTATTAAGTTCTGGTAACACTGACTAAGAAGACACCTACCCAATGACTTTCTTCAAGTAAGAAACATGGAATACTTGGATGTATTTTAGTTGAGTGAGGAAGCTCCAGTTTATATGCCACACTACTAATTTTTTGTAACACTTGATAAGGGCCATAGTATTTGGGTGAAAGCTTGTCATCTTTTTTTTGTTGTTTTAAAGATAGATGCTTATATGACTATAATCGAAGAAAAACAATGTCTCCACTTCAAAGCTTCGCTCACTATGATGTTGATCAACTTGTTACTTCATGTGGTTTTGTGCCATTACCAAATTCTCTTTAAGGCTAGAGAGCACCTCCTATTGGTGTTGAATGTGCTCTTCAACTGCTCTTACTTTAGGCTGGACACTAAAGTTGGAAGTAAGGGATGGTGGATGGTAATCGTACAATGGCAAGATTGGGGACATTTTGTTCGAGTATAAAATGAAGTGTTATACCACCATTTTGCAAGTGGTAGCCACTTAATCCATCTTTCCTACTTATTTGAAGCATAGCATCGTAGATACCCCTTGAAACATTTGTTTACTACCTCAGTTTTCCATTAGATTGGGGATGATATAATGAACTATGAGTCAATTGAGTACCCAAACATGAGAATAAATCAGTCCAAAATTGCTAGTAAATATAGGATCATATCACTTATTTTAATCTTGAGTGTTCCATGTAGCTTCTAAATTGTGTCCAAGAAGATATGGTAATCAGTACTTGATGTAAATGGGTGTGACAATGCACAAAAATGAGCATATTTGGTGAGTCTATCCACAACCACCATAATTACACTTTTCCTTTAGATTATGGCAATCCTGTGATGAAATGCGTGAAAACCTTTGCCCACCGCTCACTAGGAATAGATAGAGGCTGCAAAAGGCCTGAAGACTTAATAGTTTCACCCTTGTTACACTGACACACCAAGCATTCTACCACAAATTTTTGGACATCTCCTTTCAACCCTTTCTAGAAGAAATCTTGCTAAATACGGATATGTTTTCAAGAACCTCAAATAACCACCTAATGGAGATGCACGAAGCTTTGAGAACTTGACTTTTAAGGGTAGAGTTCTTTCATAAGTACAACCGATCCTCGTACTCACGATGCATCCCCCTTAAATTTTTTTCTCGAAATGCTCGAATATTGTTGGAGAATCTGAATGAGAGTGTGGGTCTTTGTGTCATTCTGCTATTCTAATATTTTCCCGATCTACCCAATTTGCTTGTAATATGGACATGGCATATAACAATGCTTCTATACACTCATCCCTCGCAGGATATTACATTAGTTACCACATTTTGTTTTTTTCTTTCAGTAAATGATCTCAAAGTCATATCTCAACATCTAAGTGACCCATTTCTGTTGTTCTTTAGATGATAGTCTTTGCTCCAAGAAGTATTAGAAGTTGTCGTGATCTATTTTTACCTTGAGTGACGACCCATGAGATACGATCTCTCTACTATTTGATTGCATGAAGAATAGCCATCATTTCCTTCTCATAAGTTGGTTTTGATAGGTTCTTACCTTTGAGTTGATGACTCTTAAATGCAATGGGGTGGCCCTCTTGCATAAGTATTACCCCTGTGCCACACTCCAAAGCATCACATTCAACAATGAAGGTTTTGGAGAAATTTGGGGTAGCCAAAAATGGAGTGGTACACATGGCCTTCTTCAGTGATTCAAATGCCTGTGTTGCTTCCTCATTCCAATGAAAAGAGTCTTTCTTCAATAATGTTGTGAGTGGTGTTGCAATTCTACCATAATTCTTCACAAATATGCGATAATAACCCATAAGCCCTAAGAATCCCCGAGGTTTTGAGGGTTTTAGGTATTTGCCAATCCACCACGGCTTGGATCTTTGGAAAATTGTAGATTGTCTTGTTGGTGGAGCATTAAGAGTTACAACCCTTTTACAACAAGATATTTTTCTCGTTCTTCGAAAAATCATTAATATGGTTTATTTTAGTTCATTAAAAGCTTCAAAAGTGAGAAACCAAATTTCGTGTTTATTTGGGTCAAGGCTATGGTGGTGGTTTTGGATCTAGATTAGCCATGAAGTTTGTCTAAATGAAAGGAGAGAGAAGGGTTTTGACTAAACGTAACATGTAGTAATGTTTCATTAGTAATTACACACGGTAATGCTAATAAAGACGATGTGTTTATGGTAAGAGCTGAAGTGAAGTGCAATGATCAATATACGATTATTGGTGCTTAGAATTGAGCTTCCCTACAAGAATATATTCAAAAATTTAGAGATCAAGACGGATGATTTGAATAACGCGATTGGCGCTAAAACTTTCCAATTTAGAATCTAGAATTGGTTTGCACCATGTCAAGAATGTTCGAGATATTGGAATGGTTTGGATGGGAGAATTCAATACATGTGATTTCTTCAAGGTTATTGGACTATCACAAGGCTGGTGGTGAATGCACTCAAGATATTTTAATTTCTAGATCGAACTCATACATTTTTCCAAAAGTTTAAAGGACACATACACCACTAAAAGATAAAATCAACATTCAAATGTCGTAATGTAGTGATGCAGGAGCATCCGAGTTCAAACACAATCTTGCGTCAACCAAAAGTACTGACTTAGTTGCAAATAAAGTTTTTGCAATCCCGCACAATGGCTTTTTGCAAAATTATGCCACACTCTTGATCAAGTTGCGAAGTTCTCCTTACCTTTATCCACACTTTGTGGATACCGTGCACCACCGCAAGTGACGTGCAAAGCCTACTCATACTGCGCAAGCCTGCCTATAGCCACACAACACTAGGGAATGCCACACAAGCTTGTCTAATGCTGTGAAAGCCTGCATAAACCGTGAAGTATTGAGAAAGTTGTGCAACATTTGTGCATGTCGTTGATGCCTGTTTTAAGTTGCCAATGTTGTCTTGATTTGTGAACGCCATTTTCATGCTGTTAGATGCCTGTAGAAGCTGACATGTAATGTATCTTTCTTGGACAAATAAAGACAATTTGGGTTTTCCAACAAACCCTAAAATCTGAAAGTGTAATATTCTGAATTTTATATGAAACCCTCAAAAAAAATACAGAATTCTGATTTTTTTCAATAAAACCCTAAATCTGAAAATAAAATTCTGAATTCTGATTTTATTTATGAAATTTTGGAAATAACAATTTTGTGGAAACAAATGGCAGAATTTTATTACAAATAAGTGCAAAAATTATACTTTATTCCAAGCAATCAGCTGAATACAAAGTTGCAGAAATAACCCGGAAAAAGGCTGCAAATGAAGAAGCCCTAGGCTGGAAGTGTGACGTCAGCCCTAGGGAATGCCCAAAATGAAATCAAAATTGTGACATCAGCCTTTAGGAGGATGCCCTAGCTGTTCTGGATGAAAATCTGGAACTCTCTTGACTGATTTTTGATGAAGATCTGAATTTCTAAATGATGCCCTAGCTGAAATTGCTTTGTCAAACGGATGTGAAGCTCAATCATAACCCCTAAATGGAGATACCCTAGAATATTGGAGGGTTTTTCCTCAAATCTGGTTGCAATGGAGGTTTTCGTCCTCAATTGTTGAATACACAAGAGGGTTTTCATCCTCTAATGCAAAAGTTGGAGCCAAACTCACTCTCAATGAAAAGATAGATAATTGCCAAAAGATGATCTCAAATGACCCCCACACTCTTCTTTTATAACTTTTCATGTCACGTTCCACGATGAAAGAGTCCCAAAAGCAACTTTCCTTTTCTATTTCCTCATTGATATTGTTTTATCAAAAAGTAACTTTTTATAATAATAAAACTTTATCAAAATAATTATTTATAATAATAAAACATAAGTGTCTTTTATAAAGTTTTTTTTGACACTTAAGTTATATTATTAATTTATTATACTTTATTTAAAAAGGGGACATGACAGTCCTCCCCTCCCAAAATTGCTTGCCCTCAAGCAATTGCAAGTTCACTCTTCAACTCCTTTAGACTGAACCTTTCTGCGAATACCAGATCCCAAATCAATCTCAAGAACTCCTCATCATGCTTTTGTTGCACCACTTTAATACAACGGAAGCTGAAAAGCCTTGTGAGCTGCAGACTTGTAATTCCCATATCATCCTTGGGAATTGGTGTGACCAACTGCCCCAATTTTCAAACTGATATGTTTCTTGGATTGGAACATTCCTCTCATAATCTGAACTGACATCATAGGAATGGTCCAAGTGCTTACCTCCTTTGGCTGAAGTAGAAGCTTTTGATGGATTTGCCTTAACACCACCAATCTTGTCAAGTGCCTTTCCATAGCTGTCTTGTAAGTCCATCTCATATGGTAATGACTCAACCTTGGGAGGAGTGATAGGTACTTCTTGGGCTGAAACCACTTCAACCTTGGACACTTGGCATCTAACATCTAAAGCATGTTCTTCCCTCTCTCTTCTTCTCCATCTGACACTACCTCAATGTAATGAACTTGCCTTTGCCAAGGCAATGATGACGGGGAGTCCACAAATCCTTGCATGTGAAGCACAAGTTCTTTCTTCTTAACTCATTCCTTGTCTCAATTTCTCTGCTTGTTTTTGGCAGCTCCTTTGGTTGATTTGCTCCTTGCTGTAATGGTCTCCTTGGCTGTCCAAAAGTTGTTGTTCTAGGCTGCCCAAAAGATGTTGCTCTTGGCTGCCCAAAAGAAGGTGTTCTTTGCTGTAGTATAGGCAGGTTTTTCCCCAATTGGTGTTGTATGTCCATTTGTGGCTGATCTTGTTGATGTCTCCTTCCTTTTTGTGCTTGTTCCTTGTCTTCAATTCATAATATTCCATGAAAGACATGTCATGGTGGATTGTTGGACTTAGAGCCTGATACCCTTCATGAAACCGTTCCATCTCATCCTCCTGACGAGGCGGTGGTTGTTGCTCCCCCTCTAATGGAACTTCTTCTTCCCTTTGCAAAAACTTAGCTCTGAAAGTCTTCGAAGGAGGGTTGATTGAAGCTCTTTCATTGGTGGAAGAGCTGCCCTCTCCTAGATTCCCCTTGTTCTCAATAGCACCCTGTATAGTTTGAATTAATTCTATCATAGATGCCCTCATAGTTCTTTGGAAGCTTTGTTCCATCTCCCTTTGATTCGTACCATTAACTCCTGCAAGTAACTCATCTCATTCGTAGGGGGTTGGTTCTATGTTCCCGCTCTCCCATGGTGTTTTTTTGTTGGTGTTCTCCTTTGGTAATACTTGAGGCCTTCCTCACCGGTGTGCATTCAAATCTGACTTCTCCTCACAGGCTGGGAGAATTCTAGCTTTGATACCACTATAATGTTCCTTTCTCTGGAAAAATAAACACAATTTGGGGTTTCCAACAAACCCCAAAATCTGAAAGTGTAATATTTTGAATTTTATATGAAACCCTCGATGAAAAATATAGAATTAGGAAATTCTAATTTTCTTCCAATAAAACCCTAAATCCGAAAAGAAAATTTTGAATTCTGATTTTGTTTATGAAATTCTTGAAATAACAATATTGTGGAAACGAATGGCATAATTTTATTACAAATAAGTGTAGAAAATTATACTTTATTCCAAGCAATCAGCTGAATACAAAGTTGCAGAAATAACCTGAAAAATGGCTGCAAATGAAGAAGCCCTAGGCTGGAAGTGTGACGTCAGCCCTAGGGAATGCCCAAAATGAAATCAGAATTATGACGTCAGCCTTTAGGAGGATGCCCTAGCTGTTTTGGATAAAAATCTGGAACTCTTTTGACTGATTTTTGATGAAGATCTGAATTTCTGAATTTTTGAATGATGCCCTAGCTGAAATTGATCTATCAAATGAATGTGAAGCTTAATCGTAACCCTGAATGGAGATACCTTGGCAGATTGGAGGGTTTTCGTCCTCAAATTTGGTTGCAATGGAGGGTTTTCATCCTCAATTTCGCTGAATACACAAGATGGTTTTTGTTCTCTAATGCAAAAGTTGGAGCAACAACTCACTCTCATGAAAAGATGGATAATTACTAAAAGATGATCTCAAATGAACCCCACACTCTTCTTTTATAACTTTTCATGTCACGTTCCACGATGAAAGAGTCCCAAAAGCAACTTTCCCTTTTCTATTTCCTCATTGATATTGTTTTATCAAAAATAGTTTTTTCCATTTAGATGCCGACTCTGTCATGAATATGGTCATCTGGTAAAAGACTGTCCTCAGAGGATGAAGGATCAAAATCAGGAACAACCTTGCTCTGACGACTTTATCGTCCCGCCAAAAAGAAAGACAACTAAGGAAAAAAACATAGGAAAAACCCAACAAAATAATACAAATAGATTCGCAACTCTTCAATCAGAGGAAGCAGAGGTAGATATGGAAGAAATGCAGGAAACCCAAGTCCTGAAACTCAAGTTGTTGCAGCCCCACAGCATGTTCAGGATAATCCTCCTCCTCAATCATTATCTAAAGCTTTGGTTGTACATTCAGAACATATAGGGGATTTGAAAAGCTACCAAAGGAAACACAAGCTTACAGAGGAACATAGGAAGGAAGTAGTGGGATTGGAAATGGGAAATGGTCATAGTAATGTTTTACCTTTGCTGCCTTCATCTGCAGATATGCCTCGCAATGGATCCCCATCTGGAGAGAGCCCCCACAAGGATTCAACAAGAAAAGCAGAAGAAGTTGCGTATGGACTCTACTTTGAAAGCAGGGAGACAGTCCAACCAACTTCGTATGCAAAAACAGGCAGCAATTAGCAGTTCGGTAAAGTAGGGGATTTGGCGACAATTTTTGAACAACTCCCTCAATGAAGTTGATTACTTGGAATGTTCGAGGGCTAAAAGGCAGCCCATCTAAAGTTAATGAGATTAGATGCATCATCCTCAAATGATATTCCTCCAAGAAACTAAAGCATCAATAGATTTTATGGCAGCAGTGACTCCTAATATTAAGAAAAAACTTGAAGTTGTTTCTATAAGCTCACAAGGAGCTTCTGGAGGCATGGCATGCATTTGGGATCCTCAACAAATGCAATGTATAGATAGTGGAGGACATCATGGTGTTCTCTATATGGTGGTTAGATATGTAGCTGATAATCAGAATGTCTTATTATTGAACATCTATGCTCTGGTTCAGGTTGAAGCAAAAAAGCCCAGTGGAAGGTAATCGTTGCACCCACTTTGGAATACTTGTGATTATAGGGGGAGATTTTAATACTGTCTTATTTTCTCATGAAAAGCAAGGAGGGAATTCAGCTCTTGATGCCTCTTCTGTTAACATGTTAGATTTTATTCAAAAGATGAATTTGATTGATATCCAAACCCAAAATGGACTAATGACATGGTCCAACAAGAGAGTGGGAGAGAATTGTATCCTGGAAAGATTGGATAGATTTTTGTTTCAGAAGAATGGTTAGAGAGAAGTATTATTCCGGTTGCTAATGTTTTGGGTAATTTAGGATCGGACCATTGGCCGGTTTTGCTGGAAATGGGCAAGTCAAAACCTTTTAAAGCTCCTTTTAGATTCCAATTGATGTGGTTAAGAGATGAAAAATTCCCCTTTAATTAAGAAATGGTGGGAGGAGGGTCAACCCAGGTATGGTACCAAAATGTTTTGTTTTACCAGAAGGATGCAACATGTTACTAATCAATTGAAGTAGTGGAATAAATCTGATTTTGGGAATGTTCATGGGAAAAAATGGGAAATCTTAGAATCATTGCAGGAAGTGGGCCATCAAGTCAGAATGCAAGGATATTCTAAAGAACTACAAAAATAAGGAAATCTCCCTTAAGTAGGAGTTGACAGAATGGGAATTAAGAGAAGAAATTTTCTGGAAACAGAAATCTAGAATTCAATGGTTGAAAGAGGGGGATAAAAACACTTCTTTCTTCCATAAATCTCTCTTAGCTCACCACTCTCATAATCATATTGCTTACTTGGATAAAGGGGATGGCACTCAGGCCAATACGTAGGAAGATATACAACATTTAGCAATTTAGTACTTTTCTAGGAATCTTTGTTGCTACTAATTTAGATGGAAATGCTCAACACCAAGTGCTAAATACCCTTCGATGTTAATCGATGAGGAGGACAATAATTTTTATCAGAGCGCTTTTAGATGAGGAACTTCAAAAAGTTGTATGGGCTATGAAAAAAGGAAAAATGCCAGGACCTGATGGAATTCCTATAGAATTTTATCAGAATTTTGGGACATTATTAAAAATGATCTACTGGAAGTGGTGGAAGAATGCAGACAAGCTAAGACTGTCCTAAAAATCATTAATCAAACTTATATAGCGTTGATTCCCAAGAAAGAAGAAGCTTCTACCCTAGCTGAATATCGTCCTATTGCTTTGTGCAACGTGCTGTATAAAATAATTACCAAAGTTATAGTTGAAAGGTTGAAGACCATCATCCATAAAGTAATATCTCCGGAACAAGGGGGATTTGTACCTCATAGACAAATCTATGATGATATTGTTTTGGCTCAGGAAGTTCTCCATTCTATGGAAATTCAAAAGAAACCAGCTATGTTTTTGAGACTGGATTTATCTAAAGCCTATGATAGGGTGGATTGGTCTTTCCTGATTGAAATCTTGTTGAGGTTTGGATTCTCCCTCTATGGGTTCAATGGATACAAGCTTGCATTTCTTCAGTTTCTTATTCTATTTTGGTTAATGGATCTCCCACTTCTAGATTCTCTTCTTCGAGGCATAAGGCAAGGGGATCCCTTATCTCCTTTTCTTTTCATTATTGTAGCTGAATCTTTGGGCAGATTGTTTTCCAAGAAGAGAACCCAGAAGAATTTAAAGGGTATTAAATTGGCCAGACAAGTTGATCTTGTGTCTCATCTTCAGTTTGTAGATGATTCATCCATTATGGGAGAAGCATCTTTAAAAGAAGCTACCCAAATTCACAACAACTTGCAGCTCTTTTCAAAGGCTACGGGCCAAGATATAAACAGGCAAAAGTCAAAAATTATTTTCTTCCATTGCTCGCCTAGGCTGGAACAAGATATTCTAGTTAAATTAGGATTTCAAAAGGAGAGCTACCTCTAAAATATTTGGGTATTCCGTTGGATTCTAAAAGATTAACTGATTGGACTTGGCTGCCCATGAGAATTCTTCATAAATTTAGTAAATGGACTCATAGATGGTTATCTTCTGGAGGACGTATCACTTTGATTAAAGTTGTTCTGCAGCTATTCCTATCTATTTTTCTTCCCTTTTGAATATTCCTGCAAAATTTTACATCAGCTGGACTCTATTAGCCAGAAATTTTTATGGACAGGGGTTCAACAGGTTAGGAAATGACATCTTGTGAAATGGAAAACATTATGCTTGCCAAAGAAAGAAGGGGGTTTGGGTTTCAGATCAAGTGTGTTGAATAATAAGGCTTTAGCTGCAAAATTATATTGGAGATTGCTGCAATATCCCCACCATTTATGGGCCATCAACATTAGAGCAAAATATGCGGAAGGAATGATGCCGCATGAGTTGATTCGCCATTCCTTACCTTCTCGAGGATCTCCGATTTTATCGGTCCTTAAAATTGGTGAAAAATTATTAAAAAAACAAATATTTTTTAAAATTGGGAACGGTGACCAGGCTAATTTTTGGACTGATTTGTGGGATGGGAACCCAACTTTGATTGAGCAGTTTCCGGATTTTAGAGGTATTATGAATACTCTTCACAGGAAAGAAAAAGGTTGTCCATTATGTGCAGACATCATCTCAGGGGACTTAGTGGATTCCTCCCTCTTTGTGGCAGGTCAATTTTGTCTATGGTCCAAATTCAATTTTTTCAAACTCTCCTTCAAAATCGAATCCTTCCTCTTTCTTCCAATCTTGATACCCTTGCTTGGGGAAATCTTTGGAAGGAAGTTATTCGGTAGTTTAAGGATATAGTAGCTTGGCCGGTATCATACTTACCTAAGACTCCGAGACGGTGGGATGCGGGGACGTAGTTTCCGGGATGGCAAAAAATTTCCAAAATTCCGGGACGGTGGGGGGACGGCAAGGGGACGGCTATTAAAATAATATATAAAATTATAAATATATAGATAAATTTTAAAAAAATTATGAATAACAATTCATATTTATATATCAGTCCACCATGTGCATACAGTCCACATTCAGACGTCCATATTAAAAACTCGCAGCATACATATAGCTATACTAATGTTATATGTTCATATAGCTTTTAATATTTATATGTATGCTACTAGTTTTCATAGCATGTTGTTACAGTCCATGTGCATTTGTGCTCGAAAATTTCGTATGTCTTTGTAATACAATACAGTCGGGTTATGCTTAATGGGTAAACATTTATAAAGGGAAAAAACAATAAACAAATTAATTTAAAAAAAGAAAAATAAGTTTTTTTAAATTATTAAAAAAAAACCAAACCAAACCAAACCAGAAGTCCCCGAAACGTTTCGGGGACTTCCAGCATTCCCCGAAACGCCCGTCCTTGACGTCCCCGAGCCGCCCCCTATTATTTCTAAACGTCCCAGGGACATTTCCCCTCCCCTTGCCACTTCGGAAACGTGGGGGAAACGTTTCCCCCACGTCCCGGCGTCCCCAAAACGTCCGGGACGTCCCGGACTTGTCTTTTTTGGGGGACGCGTCCCCGCGTAACTATGGCCGGTATTCAACCTCACCCTTGGAAGGATATTTTTGCTGATCTTTGGCAACCTGCTTTGTGGCCTAAAGTTAGATTCTTTATCTGGCTTCTTTTATACAAGAGGATTCTTACTGGGGACAATTTGATGAAGCGGGGATGGTGGGACCTTTACGTGTCCTTTATGCAAAGAAGCGGATGAAACTTTGATTCACCTTTTCTCCAATGCCCTTTTGTTATGTCTCTATGGAATATTTTGGCTGATTGGTTATCTGTCAATTGGAATCCTTCTACGAACCTTGTGGAAATTTTTAGAGTCTGGAAACGATCAGTCTCTGACACTTAGGATCTTAACAAAGGAGTTTGGATTGCTATTTCTCTTATGTTGTGGAATGTGTGGAAGGAGCGAAACAAACGCATCTTCAAATCTGAAAATAGAGACATTTGGTATGTCAAGGAATTAACTCGAAGCAATATAGTGGAAACTATTGAGCATAATGTGAAAATTCCTTCTCCCTTACTGGAAATGGAAAAGCATGATACACAAGCTTAATTTGCAGGAAAATAAATTGAGGTCTGTTTCTAATACTAGATTATCGGTGCCCATAGCTCTAAGAAAATGGAAGCCTCCTCCGTTTGATTTTGTTAAACTCTAATACTGATGGAGCAAAGAAGAGGGAATCCGGCCCAACTAGTATTGGAGGGATAGCTCATGATTCGATGGGAACCCCCTCTTCTTCTTTGCTCATCAATTGGGTTACTTCACTAACAATGTGGCTGAAATCTTGGCAATTCAATGAGCTCTCAGGAAGTAACTAAATTGGGATGTCTTAGAATTATAGTGGAATTTGACTCAAAGGTACTTATCCATCTTCTCACGCCACCAAGGAGCAGCATAGATCAAAAAATTGGAGAATTGCCAGGATTCAGGATAATATTCAGGTTATTGCTAGACAATTTCAGACCATCTCATATCAACATGTTCCTAGAGATCAGAATAAGGTGGCGGATGCGTTGGCAAATTGGGCTTTGGATCATCATAATTTGATCAACTTTGGCCCTTTGCCTTTGACATGGTCTCCAGAGAAGCGGAATCAAATTGAAAAGATCCTTAAGTTACATTCATTGGATGCATAAGTTGATGTTATGCTCTCTTTCTTCTTTCTTATGTTGTTGGAAATCTAAGGATAGATCATGGAGTATGAGTATCATGGCTTGGCATTGTATTGTTAATATCTTATTTATAGTAATATAAATTTTGGTTTCTTTTAAAAAAAATCAAAAAATAGCTTTTTATAATAATAAGACTATCAAAAGTCACTTTTTATAATAACAAAACATAAGTGTCTTTTAAAAAGTTACTTTCTCGACACTTTGAGTTATGTTATTAGTTTATTATAGTTTATTTAAAAGGGGACATGACACAACAAAGAACAACCGATTGGATGTGCACCTTGAAGCGCCCATCAACATCGCTACGCTTGTGAGCATGCACACATAAACCTTGATTTGTCGTATACGGCCAAGGACCACTTGGTTAAACCTGATCGGATGAAGAGGGACATTTTGATTAGATATATGGCCAATTGTGGACACCTAAGAGTACACTCCTCGGGGATATTTACCCGCATTTGGTATCTTTTCTCTTCAGCTTGAGTACACGTGATTTCTATATATAGAAGGGAGGCATATGCTTGTAAGGCATCTCTTTACCTTAGGAGATCATCAATCTTGATTTGGGAGCTTGAACCGTGTTTTTAGGCTAATCTTCATTTGAGGTGACCGTCCTTGTAGTTGAGAGTTAAAGTTTGGATTTGTAGAAGCTTAGCGAGTGTGCAAGCTTAGGATGGGTCTAGGTTGGGAATTCTTAATAGAATCCTTGTGTAGTGTCATTGAAGACTGCCATTGTGGCGTAAGTGAATTGTGCCATAATTTGTAATTCTTTCCTTGCATAATAGGAAGATTGTTTGTTTTCTGTTTAGAACTTGTACCTGAGATCTCGCCTATTTGTGAGGTCTACTTTGACGTAGGCTGTGTGGTGGAAAGCGTCCCTTCATTGGGAACCGTGACCACGACTGCATCATGTATTGATGGTCGTAGTGTATGGGTGCCGAGCTCTATATTTTTGCATTATGACATACATATAGTTCATTAGATTGATTATAACATAATGTCAGTAGCAAGACATAATCCTAGGGATTGATTGAAATAAGCACTAATTTTAGATCCAAAATCAAAGAAAAACATATGTTTCCCTATAAATAAATTAAACAATTTGTTATCCCAAAACTAAATTCTGTAAAATAATCTATTTGATTTCTTTTAGTTTTATTTTGTCAGATTTCTTGACAATGCTATGTAAAAAGACAGTTTTGCAGTCTGGACGAAATTTTTTTCTTGAAAATTTAAGTGATTGATAAATGTGGCTAAATTTAATATTTTTGTTATAACTTAGGCAAGACATCATTCAAGGGAATGATTGAAATAAATGCTAATTTTAAAGCCAAAGCCAAAGCCAAAGCCAAAGCCAAAAATCAAAGAAAAGTGTATGTTTCTCTAATACTTAAATCAAACAATTGTCATCTATCATTCATTATCCCAAAACTAAATTCTGTAAAATAATTAATTTGATTTTTTTAGTTTTATTTAGTCAGTTTTTTTGACAATGCTATGTAAAAAGTAAAAATACGATTTATCAGTCTGGAACAAAAATTGATTCTTGAAAATTTAAGATAATCGGTAAATGTGGCAAAATTTCGTATTTTTGTTATAGCTGCGGTAAGAAATAGGAAAAGTAATTGTGATTTATTATTTTATTAGCTATTGTGTGTTATAGAGCACAAGTACAATTGTGTGTTATAGAGCATGAGTACAATTACTTTATATACACAATGCGTATAATGTTTCTTGGATGTTGAAAAGTGTTTGGGCATGATACATTCTATTAATGTAAATTAGAACTTTGTTGGAGGACAGTGATGGTTGAGTATTCTGCAGACATATATTTGTTTGTAAATGTAATGATGTATATTATATGCTTTGTATCTTTTACAGAGTGTGGCAAATCGGGACATAGATTCTACTTCTGACAAGGATGATACAGAAGATTGTCTTCATAACTTTATTCTAGAAGATGATCTTGGTAAAGTTTGCATTTTGTGTGGATTTATTGGCCAGAGTATTGAAACGATTTTTGACATCCAATGGCCAAAGGTAGGTCTTCTATTGAAAAGTGTAAACGTATTTGTGTATCATTTAGACGTTCATGTTCAATGGTTGGGTGCCATCGATATTCCAGATATCAACATAAAAATAAAGTTTTAAACTAGACAAGCTGAAATAGACACTTTACAATGTTTTCTTGGATCACTTTGATCCATTCCATGTTATTATTTTACGAAGTGATAGTGTTTTTTTATAAAATTTAGTTACAAAGAATACCCTCATTCTAGAATTATTGTAGATTTAACAAAGTCGAATCAAATATAAATAATAGATTCAGATTTAAAAACCCAAATCAAAATATGGACACATTATCTTGTTGACCTACTGACTGAGAGCAACTTAGGTGCTTAATCTTAACTAAAATAGAAAGAAAGAAGCTATATTAATGTCCATGGATGACCTAGGTCAACGGCACTCGTAAGTATAACTAAAATGGATAGATGTAAAAATGCCAAGAGTACCTCCCTTCTGAATCCAATACAACACCTCATGTATTCTCTTTGTCAATTGTGTGTCCAGTTAATGTCATGCTTCAATGTCTGATGTTTAGTAGTGTTGACAAGAATGAAAATATATGAGACTCCCGTGCATGTATTGAAGCACACAAAATAAGCATCAAATTGAAAAACATAATCACAATAAGTCTGTAAGGGATTTGTCTACACCCTATCTTGTACCTACAAACATGCATAGCAAACACAGAAAATATTTGAATATGTTTAGCTGTGATGGAATTTAAGTGTCTTCCATGAACATCATGCTAAAGTTTGATTCTGTGTTTCACATACCAGTAACAGACTGAAAAAAGAGACTCTGAAATTGTCAGTATTCTCTTCAGAAGGCAGAGGGATATAACGGATTGATACAGTTGATGACTATCGCCAAATTTATATTTTAACTGGTTCCTGTAGATGAATCTTATATCCACACCTTGTTTTCATTGCTAATCATTTGTGGCGTAAAAGAAACTTTTAGGATTCATTTTGTAAATTTTGATATACTGTTTTATAAGCCCTATTTAGCTTTTGGCGTCAATTTAAATTGTGCCAAGTATGTGCCGCAATTGCAGTTCATGGTCCTAAAGACTCACATAACAAAATAATGCTTGTCTGACCATTCTTTTGCAAGAGGGCAAGCTCACCATGAGGAGTGAAATATCCATAGGGGTTCTGATCCTAGATTATGAGCATTCCATAGGTCTTTGTGCATGAGACTATTTGCCAAGCAGCCTGAATTTGCTGAAGTTGAGCTGATGCGGCAAGCAAAATGCCTATTTACTCAGCAGACGTTACAACCTTGTATTAGTTTGCTTGAAAATGAAGGAATAGTAGCATAGAATTTGGTTGAACATGTAAATCAAAATAAAAGAATGAACACAACATTCATACGTGGTAGGAATCAGATTTATGTGATGTAAAACATAAGATGGGATATTTTTTGTGATGTAAAACATAATAAGGGATATTTTTTTGTGATGTAAAACCCAAGATTGGAAATATCACCATTCGGTAAATAATAGTGATTTTATTGTTCAGATGGCTATGTACATAGCACATACACTGAGTACATGACCATACATGGGTGTAGGATTCAACGAGAACTTCCAAGCAGTACTCTGTATGTGTACGTGGACTCCTTACTGACTTATGCAGCTGGGATGGTCACTTCAAATTTACTGACCGCTCCTCACACACCTGTAAACCTTTGAGCTGAATGGACACCTCTTGCTTTTCCTTTTCAGTAGTTGAAAAGTCCTTGTTTTGGAATTTGTCGAGGTGATTTAGTTTTGCTGTATATTGACTTTTTCCATGTCTTTTATTGACTAAGATCCCTCTGGACCACAAACTACCAAGGGAATTCCTTTCACCCATCTGTGCTTTCCCAAAAGAATGTTTCTTAGCATATTTTCAAACATTTTATATGTTGTGTTTTTAGGAGAATAGGAGACAGTAAAAATGTGTGTTTGCTGCCAAAATTCTTTCAAAATTCGTAATTTATTGGCAGGCCCTCTTTTAAAAAAAATAAAAAAAAAAAAATAACAGAGAAAATTTATATTATAGAGAAATCAAAATATACATATTTGACTGTGCCAGGCATGAAAACTATTAGTCCAGACCTGGGCAGTATAAACAAAAGCATACAAATAAGTAGCTAACATTGATACATATCTTTATCCAGAAGTTCCTTGAGGTCTTCTTGAAGCTTGGTTGACCACCATAATGGTGGAGGACCATAACAGGTGAGATTGTGATTGTCAAGAGCCCAATTTGCTAATGCATCCGCCACTTGATTGAGCTCTCTAGGAACATGATAGAATTGGATTTCAAGGAACTTATCCTTTAGTTGTTGAACTTTCCCCAACTCTCTAACAATTTGCCAATTTTTGCCCTGGGCCTCATCATGATTGGATAACAAGGTAACTATTAGAAGAGAATCAGATTCAATCTTATTTCTGCTAAGTTATTTGTTGAAACACCCAATTTTTCTGCATAGAAAAAGGCCACTGAACCGTCAGAAGACCTGCCTATTCCACCCATACTAGCTTGACCCGGATTTCCTCGGGAAGCTCCATCAGTATTCAGCTTTCCAAATCCAGGCAGAGGAGCAGTCCACTTTTGATTCAGTTGTTTTTCTTCCTTGGTTTAAAGGCAGCCATGGAGGAAGTCAAAGGCTGTAAGGGAAGCATTTTGAAAAGATGAACCCACTCTGGAGAGGGGTGTTGAGGAAGACAGAGCATATGTTTAATAGATTCAGCCACATTCGTTTTTATCTTCTCCCACACAAAGGAACTATCTTTATTTTCCTGTTGGAAGATTCTTCTATTTCTTTCTTTCCAAGTATTCCAGAACAAGAGGCTTATGCCACTCCACAAGGCTGGTAATAGATTTTGACCCTTTTGTCAACTGTTTCCCCCACTCTGTAAACAAAAATTCAAGAAACTGGTTGCCAATCCAAGGCATTCCAAACAACTTGGAAAGATGCTGCCAGTGCTGGTCTATAAAGGGGCATTGGATAAAAAGATGAGTTATGGTTTCATCATTATCCAAACACAAAACACATCTAAAGGGGCCATGAAACCCTCTTTTCATGAGCCTATCCCCAGTTAGGATTTTTCTTCTTAAAACCAACCAGACAAAGAAACTCACTTTGGGCCATAAAGGTTGCTGCCACAGATGGTGAAAGATATCCTTCAGAGGATGAGGAACTACCTGACAAAGGGAGGCGTATCCAGAAGAGACCGAGTAGATCCCTGTGGAAGATTTTCCCCATGCTATAGAATCTTGCCTTGTGGAAGTTGAGAGAGGCCGAGACAGAAGAATAGTATCCATCAGCTGTTTATGATCCGCCCCAAGCTGAACTGGCCATTCATGAGTGGGAATCCAGCAGTTTCCAATTTCCCATTGGTTACTAGAAGGCTTACAGTAATTGGCAACCTTAATCCACCCCTTTTCATGAAGAAGTTCCATATCCCTTTTTAAATCAGGGAACTGAATGATGAGAGGCGGATTTCCATCCCAAGAATCTGTCCAAAAGTTAGCTGTTTGGCCATTATTGATGATCCAAAAGCAGTGCTTCTTTATGAGTTGTTCCCCATGTCATAGAACTGAAAGAATTGGGGATCCTTTAGACAGAACGGTTAGCCTAATGATCATCTCTTCTTTATGAGTTGTTCCTTATGTCATAGAATTGAAAGAATTAGGGATTCTTTAGACGGAACGTTAGCCTAATGATCATCTTCGGCAGATTATTTTCAGCATATTAGCTCTGATATTGGCAGCCCAGAACTTGTGCAGATCAGCTAACATTCACCAATAGAGTTTGGCTGTCAATGCTTTATTTTGTTTTAAGGTAGATCTAAATCCTAAGCCACCCTCTTTTTTCGGTTGACATAGAGTCTCCCACTTTACTAATGACCATCTTTTTTCTCCTATACCCCACTCCAAACAAATTTTTGACATAGGGAGTCCATTTGCTTAAGAACTCCAACAGGAATATTCACTCACATCCCAGATCTAGCCAATTTATGCATAAATTCCCCATCACAGATTTTTTTGCTCGTTAAGAAAGATAGAGAGACATGATTTCGACAAAGAATTAAATATATTGGTTAATGTATAACTAATCAAAGATACCATATTAGCTATACATTAACTAATAGTATACAATAACTCATTTATTAACAAAAGACAACCACATGTGTATGATTTCATGTGCCTTCCATTTCTCTTCATTCTCTCTCTCATACTTACTAACATTGGTATCAAAGTAGGTATTTGGGTAATCCCTAGGAAAAGGGTACGACTTAAGGAAAAGAGAACTATAGAATGTGCAAAGGTTGTGATGATTTGTAGAGCAGAGGTTGTGATTTGCATGAGGAAGGGCATGTGATTTAGAAAACACAAGTTTCATTGTATGAAGAAATCATGGTAGAAGTTTGAGATTCGAGATAAGACATGAGCTGGAGGAAGACATCGTGATTTGGACTTGAGGAAGACATCATGATTTGAAGTCCAAATTGATGCCCACAATTCAAAAGAAAACTGGCAAAACTTTGAAGACCCAAACATGACTTCTTGGACCAATGTCTTACGTTCATTGAGGATGCAAACTAAAATGACATGTTTGCAGAAGGAAAACTGCGATTTCCATTTTGTGACAAAATGTAAGTTAAAGAGTTGACATTTTTGTCTGTAGAGGACGAGGCATAAGCAGAACACAAAATCACTATTCAATTGCAAACAAGAACACCCAAACGAAAGTGTAGATTGTTGATTTGCTCTAGAGACGAATAGTGTAGAAGGAAAGTGTGAAAATTTACTCTTTTGGAGACATGAAGACTAGAATGGCACGAGAAGACCAAAACGGACCACAATTTCTACAGGATTTGCAAATTGGAACAATCTGGGTGAAAGTAAAAATTTCCTAATATCCAAAAATAGTTATCTCAAAAGCACAAAATTCCTATGTTCCACCAAGTTTCCGGGATGGGGACGGCAGGGGACGGGGACGTGTTTCCGGGACGGATTTTTTTGGAGGCCTTTTTTAGGGGACGGCAGGGGACGGCTATTAATTTATTAAAAATAAAGGAAAATATAAAAAATATAGGAAATTTCAAATATTTATATGATAACATTGATAAATCATTCATCACACACAACAAAATTTCAAATATAGAACCTTAATACATAAAATTGGAGCTGAATTGAGATTTCACATAAGGTTGAAGTATTAATTACAATAATGATTACACTGAAATGCCCAAGGGCTGCAAGTCCCGTCCTGAGTTTCCGAACGTCCCCGGTACGGGGACGGCCCTAAAAGGGCAGGGGACGCGTCCCCGTGGAACATAGCAAAAACTAATTGCTCAAAATATAACTTATGGAGTCATAAGATCTTAACAATTGTGGAATATCATGATTGCACTAAGATTAATCTCAAAAAGGAATTAAGACCTGCTGATTATGACATTAGAGGCTCATTTGCTATTGAAATTATATGATTAAGATGATTTCATACCTGAGGTTTGAAATGCTCTATGGTAGGCGATCTTAGAACCAGCTCTCCAATACACGTATCAAACTTCGGAGAAAAATTGGGTCTTGTACCTAAAGAATATATTGTTTTCTGCAAAGATGAATGAGGGTGGGTCCTTGTTAGAATATATTCTTTGAATGAAAGACTTTTAAGACCGACTCATTGATGTAAACAAAAAGGTGGATGATGATGACCTAGTTGCTATTGTTCTGTATAGTTTCCGCCCTCCTATGAATCATTTGTGGAGACTTTATGGTTGATGGTAGAAAGCCAGGCCTTAACAACTTATTAGGTCAATTTCTATTTGCTACAGAATAAACAAGTAGACAGAAACAAGTCTAGTTCTGAACAAATAAAGAGTGCTTTTGCTGCATCAAAAGGGAAGTGGAAACATAACCTTGGTGAATCATTGTCAAAATACGAGGCAAATTGTTATTAGAGTCATAAGGTTAGGCATGTCAAAAGGATTGTTGGAAGTGATATTATGAGGAAGAGTATGTTCTCATGGAATCATGTTCAAATGATATTGCCACTAGTTGTTGGTTCATTGAATTTGCACATTCAAACATTTCACTTGTTGTAATGATGGGTGTGTAAACTGTATTACAAACACAAGTTCTGATTCAGTTTCATCAGGTGACGAGAGATCACATGCTATAAAAGGGATATGAGTTATCCACAATATTGAATAATGCTGTAAATTCATAAAGTTTTAGGTATGTTCTTATAATGAATAAAAATCTCATATCTGTTAGTTAACTGAAAATCCAAACATTTCAGTGAATTTGTCTAGGAATAAGTGTAGTATTAGTTGTTAAACAAGACAAGGTAGTATCCGTAGGTATTGGGCAAGGTGGTTTGTATGGGTTACATACATTAGTGGTGGACTGTTATACCAATGTTTTGTGGCATGAGAGATTTCGACACCTCAAACTTTAGTACTTTACCAAACTTAATAGAGACAACATGGTTCTTGGTTTGCCGACTACCAAAGAAAAGTAGGATATTTGTGAGTGGGGTTGTTGTGAGGCATAATAAAACTATAATGGAGAGGGCTTGGTGTATGATGCACATTAGGGGCATGTTGTACAAAAAACGAGAAAAAGTGAACACGGTGGTTTATATCTTGAACATGAGCTCTCATTCAAACATGTCATGCCTAAGCAAGCTTGGTCGATAATCAAATTTGAGTTAACAACTTTTCATGTTTTTGGTTCTATTGCATGTACTTTGGTTCTTGATAGAAAAAGGAGTAAATTAGATTCCAAGAGTAAAAGATATTTCTTTGTTGGCTATAGTGACCAATCTAAGGCCTATAGACTTATTGATATTTCTAGTAATGTGATAATCGTTAATAGAGATGTTGATGTGAAGGAGACATGATCCTTCTTTGTTTGTAACCAACAAGCAATCATTGAAGTATCTAAATCTAGTGTTGTGGTTCCTTTGAAATATTGACAAATTTGGTTCATTCGGTACTCCACAAATGTTAGTACAACATCTCATGGCTGATATTTCTAATACTCCGTTGGTTTATTAACAATGCAAACTTGTGTTGATCATCAATCCAACTAAGAATCATCCATCACAGGTTTCTTGGGTGCAATTTCAGGCGTAAGTGGTTTTACTCGACTATACAAGATGTGCTGGAGGATGAAATTCCTCAATCAGATGCACGAGCCTCGAAGGACTAGAAAAAGGTTGGCTCAAGAGAGCACATTTATTTTTCTCTCTTATGATATTTCTCTATGGTACAAACCACAACAATATTTTGAGGTGAAAGGAAAACTCGAACGGGAGAAAATCATACAAGCAAAATATGATACCTTGATGAAAAATCATATCTAGGAGTTTTAGGAATTACTATAGGTAAACCACCCATTGGATGCAAGTGGATATACAAAGTCAAATGCAAATTTAATGGTACTTTAGACATGTACAAAGCTCATCTGGTTGCACAAGGTTTGTCACAACACGAGAATAGACTACACAGACACTTTTTCTCCTACAACAAAGATGGTCGCATTTCAGTTACTTCTCCCCATAGCAGCTCCGTATGGTTTAAGGGTGTTTCAAGTGGATATAAAGAGTACCTAGTTGGGATCATCTAGTTTGCATGTTGATTAGCTGTTGGGTTTGGCGAGTTTTCTTGGCGATTAATTGCCCAACAAATAAATAGATCAGACTTGTCAAACTTGTATACTTTGTAGTGGCACCACCACCTATGATGTCAATATCGTCAACATATACAATAAGAATTGCAATATCATCACCATCACTTTTGAGATAAAGATTTTAATAAGAAAGACTCCTGAAACCAAAAGCTTGGAGATGTTGAACAATCTTAATATGGCAGGCTCTTGGAGCTTGCTTAAGCCCAAACAAAGACATAACCACAATATATTAAAGCTTTCTCTTCCACAAAACTATTAGAATATAAGGCTTGTCGTTTACTATTAAGTCACTATTATTTGTATATTAATTAATGTATAGTAGTAACCGCTTGAACCATTTTGTAAATATCTCTTTCATAATAAAATGATAGACACACAAAGTACTTTGTTTGCATTCCGATTCCTCTTCATTATTTCTATATTCATGGCTTCTAACATTGGTATTAGAGCCATTTGTACTCGAAGGATTCAAGTCCAAGGAAGCTCTTGTTGTAGAGTATTGATATCAAGGAGAAGACTGTGAAGAAATATTTCAGAACTGTAAATTAATTTGTGAATCTTCAACAAATTTCAAGCTCATATGCTTGTATTGAGTGTTGTGTGTGAGGGCATAGGATGATACACAAAGTTGATGTCATTGTCAAAATTTTGAACTCATGAAAAAGGTCATGAAGTCCCGGGAAAGAAGGATTCTGAGACAAGGTCTAATAGAAAATTGTGGTCAAAGAGCAAGCAAATTGTAAATACAAGCAATCATGAATACGACACGGCGAATCGTATCTACGAACCAAGGCACATGAATCAACACAAAAGAAGCCATTCACAGAAAACGAGGGTGTGTTGGTATCGAGGAACATCACAACCATGAGCAAAAGGTAGACATATTTGAAGGATTTCAAGGGCATTGTTTGTTGTAAATGCAAGGGGGTGATGTGTAATACAACATTGGGATGCATGTCACAATTTTCAAAGATATTTCAAAGTGATAGGGCACAATCAAATAAAGAAGACACAAATTTCTGACATTTTCTAATTATTTCATTTACATCAAAAATACATTTATTTACATTGATTTTTGTTGGAAGATGTGCACAAGGAAAGAAATAAAGAGAAGGCAGATTGCACACATTTGAGATTGTGTCTGTATATTTATTATGAATGATAGAGTTACAAAATAGTCGATATAGTTACAACCTATTAAAACCATCTTTTATTTAAATAACTAATGACGTCCTTATTAATAAGTCTTACATTCTAATACCCCGTCTTAAGGGTTACTCTTGAAAGATAAAACAAACATTTTAAAATAACTAGAACTACGTAATCTTTAGAGGATTTGACTTTGAAAGCAATGTTCTTTGACTAGGTAGGGCTCTATCAAGTTGCTTCGTGATCTTCGTAAAGGTGTAGCTCTCGAGTTGAATTCACAAATCTCCTAAATTATTGGACAAGCATGCATATTGAGCCATCCACAAGCTCCAACAAGTTGTCTCACGACCCTCGTGAGGGTATAATTCCCAAGATTCCCGAGTCTCCCAAACTATCTCGCACAACCATCCATACCGAGCTTCATCAACTGTGTATCCTTTATTGCCTTAGGGTTTCGAGCATCTTTATATTACGTTTTGATCACTGTCCTCACTACCTTCTGCATCTGGTGGGTCTTCAATCATGGCTATATTGGCTGCATTTGATATGCCTTTACCCTTGAGCACATCATTGGCTCGAACACGACAATCCCATGTGTGACCTCTTTTCTTACAATAATGACATTCAACCTCCCGTTTATCTTTATTTGACCTTCTATGAAATTTTGTTTCTGGAATAAAATGCACTTTCTTGTTGAGAATCACCTTATGCATCTTCTGTAGTTTACTTTTCTTCAGCTAGAAGAGCTGCAATCATATCATCTAGAGATTGAGATTGAATTTAATTGAGGGTAAAAACTACATTGTTTTATTTTGAAGACAAACTGTTTAATAGGATAGCTTTGGCATCCTCATCATCTATCGCAACTTTGACTTCTGCTAGTTGTCTGATCAAGGACCTTAGATTATTGATGTGGCTTGACATCAAGACTCCATCCATTTTGAACCTATATAACTTAAGTTTTAGGAAAATTTGGCATTAACTACTTTCACTCCAAATAAGTTATTTAGAGCATCCCAAATTTCCTTGGATTATTTGTCTAGGTCTACATGATGGAGCTCAGAATCGGAGAGAGAGCAAGGCCAATAATAGCTTTTGCTCTATCATCTCTGCTCTGCCAATCTAACAATTTAGATGCATCGGTGGGTGCTTTCTCTTTCCCATTTACTATGCCCCACAAATTTTTATTCATAAGTTGCATTTGTATTTTCACTTTCCATGTATGAAAATTTAGACCAAAATATTTTTCTACTGGAATTTCCATAAAATAAAATAAATACTACTGCATATGAGTAAATAGAGAATAAAATACCAGTTTCAAGTGTTCCCTTTGCTGCAATTGTGATATGAACTATACCATGCCCTAGCCTAGAACAAACAACCTGAAACTTTGTTTTGTCCTCGAATGTGTGACTATTTTAATTTGCAATTCGTATTACTGTTTTGCTTGTTCTTTGTTAATGGCAGCAATGTCGACGTGTTTTCAACTTTGCCTTGATACAATCATGTCTGTATTGTGTCTGGTTTCATGTATTTTTCGTGGCTATGTTCGTGCTAAAAAATCATGACTGTATTCTGAAAACATTCTTCTTTCCCACGACTTTGGCTCTGCTACGGAAATGAGCGTGTTTTAATGGCTTGTGGACTGGTATTTTCCTTCGAAAGAAAAATGTGACTGTGCCCTCGATTTCATTCACTTCGATTCAGACTTTGTGCCCTAATGGGACTGATCTTCTTCCCTTCTCTCTTTCCTTTTTGTCTCGCTCTAATACCAATGTTGGAAGATGTGCACAAGGAAGAAATAAAGAGAAGGTAGATTGCACCCATTTGAGATTGTGTGTCCGTCTATTTATTATAGAGTTTCAAAGCGGTTGATATAGTTACAACTGGTTACAACCATCTTTTAGTTAAATAACTAATGATGTCCTTATTAATAAGCCTTACATTCTAATAATTTTCAGGTCAAAATCCACTTGTAGTGGGGCACTTCCTCTGTGGTGGTCGACCAAGCTCCAAGGGGGTATAAGAAAGCTTCTACATTCTAATATATACTAATGAATGCAAATAAGTATACTTTTATTTATACTACCCAGGCTTGGACAAATAGCTTTCAGGCCTGACATAGTAGAATTTGTACTCTTTGATTTTTCTATATTATAAATGGGTTTTTGGAACAAAAAACAATCTGCTTGTGTTGATTTTTAAGTCAAAACTGTTGTATAGACTTATGAGGTATCATTTTTTCGAGAATGAAAATTCCATTAAACAAATATTCTTGCCACAAATTTCACACGTAAAAATAGAAATACAAATGCAAGTGATGAACAAAAACTTGTGGGGGATACGTAAATGGGGATATGAAAAACCACCTATAAATGCCATTAAATTTCTTGATTGGCAGATATAGATGATAAAGCGAAAGCCATTATTTGTCTTGCTCTCTCTAATTATCAATTTCAGCATGTAGACCTAGAAAAATCATCCAAGGAAATATGGAAGATTGTAAATAAATTGTTTTGAGCAAAACCGGTTAATGAATTTTTTTCTCTAAAGCTTCAGCTATTCAGATTCAAGATAGATGATAGAGTCACTATGTCTAACTACAAACAATCTGCAGTCTCTTATCAGACAACTAGTAGAAGTCAAGGCTTGGGTAGATGACGAGGATTGCAAAGCTATTTTACTAAACAATCTACCTTCTAAATACACTAATGTCATCTTTACTTTCAATCGATACATTTTCAATCTTTAGAAGATATGATTTCAACTCTCTTGGTTGAAGAAAAGAGAACCACTATAAGAGATATAAAAGGTGATCTTCAACATGAGAGTGCATTATACTTATGAAATTATCACAGCAATAAGATAAAGACAAAGGGGAGATTGAATGTTATTACTACAAGAAAAGAGGTCACATAATGTGGAACTGTAGCATTCGAGCCAATGATGTTCTCAAGGGAAAGTTCAAAGGAATACCAAATAAAGTTAATATAGCCATTGTTGAAAACCCATCAAATACTAAAAGTGGAGAAGAAGTCACTGAAGAAGAATGCATATTTTAAAGAAGCCCACACTCTGAAGACAAGAAGGGACATAGTGTAGATGAATCTTAACATGGATGGGTTCCTAGTTAGTTCAAGAAGTACACCCTTAGGTCATGAGACAACTGGATGGAGCATTGTGGAAGTTGCTAAATATGGATGGTTGTCCAATAATTTGGGATGCTTGTAATTTGGGAGTTTGGGGAGGTGGAATCGAAGAATTCAACTTGGGAGGTACACCTTTACAAAGGTTATGAGACAACTTGATGGAGCTTTACTTGGTCAAAGAACTATATTCAAAGATAAAGCTTATGAAGAATGTGTGGCCCTATTTGGTTATGTTATTTTAATCTTTTATTAGTATGTTTTTTTGGCTTTTTGTAGTGTAAGCCTTAAGAGGGGATATTAGACTATAAGGCTTATTGTTTATTATTAAGTTACTATTAGTTATGTATTAACTAATGTAAGGTCAGTAACCAAGAATAACAATCGCGAACTTTAACCCAAAATTTAGAAAATCGTCGAATTCATAAAAACGTTCAAAATCGCCATAAATTCAAATATTCGAACTATCCTACGATTTATTGAAAACCCTAAAAAATCGTGGATAAAATCGCTAAAAAGATTGGTGAAAAGTTGTTGGAAATGTATTTATTATTATTTATTCTTTTGGCGTTGCAAGCTTAGGGTTAGGGTTTTATACGTTTATTTGTTATTTAAACACACAGTTTGTCTATGTTCATTCTCACAAGTTACAGCTGCAAACTTGCAAAGAGTGGAGGTTTTCGAATTTGAAACAACGCTAAGAATGGAGGTTTTATAAAGCAGCAAAGAGAGGTATTTAATAAGAGCACCGAGGCCCTAGAGTGGTGGTTTCCCTTGACGGCGGTGATTTTGGACAGCGACCACGTTTAGCAAATGCGATTTACAAGAGTCCAAATGGTGCTTTCAATCTTATAGACATCCATTGTCGGCGGTTTCAGCTTTTAGCAGATGGTTTGCGGCAACACTTTTAGAAGTAGCGAAAACGCAACTCGCATCACGCTTTCCCGCAAATCTGCTGAGTCGTTGTAAACCTCCGCACATTGCACGTAGGTTCAAAAACATTTACATATTTATAATTTTAGGGTAGTTATGCTAAACTCGTGGTATGTATTTGTAAATTATAAGTAATTTTAAAGTCATTAATCAACACTTTTAATTTATAAATATAATAGTTCGGAATCTAGATATTTGTTTGAAAACCTTAGGGTTATGCTTTTTTACATTCATCTAGAATTTATTACTAGCAATCGCATGTGTACAATGCAATGTGAACACCGAACGATATATGTTATTTGATTTAGAGGGATAGTTATTACTTTTGTAGTTGATGTTGATAAGGGGCTTGATTGATTTTGTAAGTGTAGATATCACTTCATTTAAAGGTTAGCATCTCTACATTTAAAACTTGTCACAAAGTCGTATATATACATTTGCAAATCTTATATCATGAGTGGTAGCGTTATGGGGAGTAGTTTATTTGAACTAAACATGAATACATGAAGTCTTCAATAATCGATAAGGCGTGTGATTGATAGTGGTAGTGTAGGAATATAGATGAAACACTACATTGAAATGTTGTATGTTTACATTTAAATTTGTTACAAATTCGTACATATACAATTGTAAATCTTATATCACTACATCTGAACTAAACGTGTATACATGAATACCTCCGTACATTTGCAGAATTTATATCATGAGCGGTAGCTTTTGTGGGCAATTTTATTTCTGGTAAACATGAATACATTTGATACCCCTTGAACGCAATGCCACTTTGGATACAAGAAGTGTTGAGTAAAGTAGTAGTGGTGGAGTTATCAAAGTAGGTGGTAGTATTTACGAAGGGTTGAGTGATAGTAGTCTCGACTCCTTTCTTCTTGCTCCAAGTGTTGGTACGTGCGCCATTTTTGAGTACCTTTCGAATGAAAAAGGAGGTGAAATGCGCAGATTTGCAAGCGAGGGAACTCTGGAGAAAGTTGTGAATGTTAGACCTTGTCTTTTAGTGGTTCCAATGTCGATAGTTGCTTTATGCAAAGTAAGTCCCTGACTTGTGGATAGTTAATCCCCTGCCATTTTAATTGGCAATTGTCTTTGATTCCCTCTCGAAATAGGGGGTATCGAGAATATGTAACAGGTTAGAGGGATCCCAACATGGGCCGTTGTATCTATCAAATTTGACAACAACAAATAAAGGTAATGTTGGTGGTGGCATTGATGCGTCGTAGACAATGTTGGTGATTGTTCTTGTAGCACCATTTACGAGGCCTCGTCAACCCATAAATTTGTAATAAACATGATTTTTGTTGTTTGCACAACAGACTTTGTGTTCCAACTGATCATCATTAGGATCTCTTGGTCTAGGCCGCCTGTTACTTTCAACAATGGATTGGGCGATTGAACGTTCAATGCCTTCAACATCTGAAGGTTGTGGGAGTCCACGAGATCGTTTTTTGCAAACAAATGTGGTGCGTCCTTAAAAATGTTGAGCTCTTGTTGAGTTAGGTGTGTGTCTGTGCGAGACATTAGGAGTTCCCAGTCCTCAATAAGAGGATTTGAATCTCACATGTGGAGCAATAAATTCCGGAATGAAACTTGTGCATTGGTTGTTCCTTGTTGCCGAAATATTGTTTGCAATGTAATGGAAGAATGAAATCCCTTCCAAAGGTTGGCTCCATAGGATTTACTTGTTATGCGGTAGGCGTTGCTCCATGGAACTCAATTGAGGATGACACATTTCAATCATGTTGTTTCCGTAGTATGTCTCTTTTTTAGGAAAAGTGTGAAGCAAAGATTCGTTCTGTCGATGACATTGCTTGTGATTTCATTAGTTGATCTTCATCTATAGACAATAGGTGGAGGTCGCTAGTCAGAACACCCATGATTGACTCACTGCTTTCATCAAAAGCGGTAACTAATCGAGTTCTCATGTTGGGTCCTTTAGATCGATCCCCAGTGCATATCTATAATCATAGTTCTGAACTTGTACGTTGCAACTCAATGTAACCATGAACCATGAACCATTACCATTCTCTCTCACCTTTTTCCTGCATTGTTTGTCACCTTTTTGAAGAGGACATGCCTTGTAAAAAAAATTGTCCATGTTGATATTTGTGATTTTTGCAATAACCATGGCCCATTCATTTCTCTTAGTGTTCCCCATCTGTAGGACCTGCGAAATCGTTGTTACAAAGGTCAAGATTTTTGGAGGGCCTAGAAATTTGCTTGTGATAGAGGGTGCCGAAAGGGAGTAGTCATCAGAATCAACCCAGCCATGAAGTGTATTGGTTTATGAAATTAGAGGGTTGACGTAACATTTGGTACTTGAAACAAGTGTCAACTGAGCTCCCATTGAAACTAGAGACGTGAGTAGCTTTCAAGGCAAGGACCGGAAGAGGTGGTATAGAAAGCATGTCTTCAAGTTCTTTTCTTATCTCATCTAAGTGTTGTCCCCAAAATGTGACAGTTACATTGAATCCCGACATGTCCTTTAATTGTAGAGTTCTTCTCTTTGTTTCAGATTTGTCATGCCTACAAATTGTTGAGCATGATGACATCGCAAAACAATCCCAATCAAATCAACTATAGAACCGACAACGCTTGCAGGTATGTCCTTGATTTTAGTGAAGTGAAAGTGATGGGAAGGTATTGTATCCTCATTTGCTATGGGTGGAGTTATGGTTGAGGACGGTTGTAGGAAAATCTCTAAAACATTGTTCAAATGGTTGTAACATAGCTTTGCATCAACAATCCTCCCATTGAAATTGTATATAGCTTCCCATTTTCAATCTTCTCATAGAATGCTTTAGCGGCCTCATTGAAACAGGTGATGTGGATTTCCCCTCCTTCGATCCACAAAATCAAACCCAAACATGGAGCTATCCCCCTTGGATTGTGATATTTGTGAAGGGTTGTTTTTGCTAGGGCATGACCCTCTACGGACCACATGCGCATAGATGTATTCAATCCACTTATTTTAGTTGGTGTTCTCGCAAAATATTTGTTAACCTGGTTTGCACTTGCATGCTGTTTTGCATGAATCGATCTGCTTTTGAGAGCATTTGTTGGTAGTTGGGTTGGAGCACCGATTACCAAATGTGTTTCGACAACAACATCCATTTCAATGATAAGAACAGTCTTGCAATGGAAAAGAAAATCGGGAAAAATTAGAATAGATCAACAGATGGAAAAAGAAATAGAAAGAAATTAGAATTACCCTACGGAGATTATATACATTGGTAATCGAGCAAGAGATAAAGCTTACAGTTCACTTTTGATCATTCTAACGCGGATTTGTGTAAGCACACAATGGAGCCTTCTTGTATTGATTTGTCGGTTACATGGCTTGCAAATTTGGAGGGTAGAAGAGTTGTCTAAAAATGTATCCCATCTGAAAGGTCAACACAATGTTGGGCACCCGTGTTGAGATTAGACCTTAGGGAGGACAAGTGTAGTATCGAAATGTGTGTCAAAGTTATTTCCATGACAAGTAAAAGATGCTCGAGATAGTTGTAGTCCTAGAAATATATGGTGGAAAATATAAACTTATAGTGCAGTCAAACATGAAATGAAGGATGTGTTCACATAGCATGCATTTGTAAACAATGAGAACCTTTAAATTTTCTTTATTCATTTATATTTTCTAAAAAGCGCAAACATGAAGTCTAACCCTTAAAACAATTCAATATGCAAAAAAGTGATATAATGTACAAAGCTTTGGATGAATACAACTAAAAATTGCATGGTTCTTTCTCGCATTTTAAAACTATAGGTATTTGTGTGCAGATATAATGAAGAACACATTAAAAATGCGTTGTTGTTGGTTTACATAAAGAAGCGTGCAATTGTAAAAAGGAACAATTGAACATGTATGTTGAAAAGTTAGATTTTGTGTTCCATATGTTCTGCCACAATATATACATGCATTTATTTGAAATGAATTACAGATTATTATGTTAAGCAAATAGAATGGAAAACAATAAGAACAATATGTACACTTGAAGTAAGTAAACTATAGGTATTTGTATGGAGATACAATGATAAAGAAATTAGAAATGCATAGTTGTTGGTTTACAAAAAACTGAACATGTATTTTAAAAAGTTTGTTTCTCTGTCCGATATATACTGCCACAATACATACATGGAATTATTTGGAACGAGTTACAATTTGTTTCAAAAACACTTATAAACAAACCACTACAAGCTATTTTTTAAAATCAAATTTCTTGTTTTTTGCTTGTGCAATTTTCTTTGCACGTTTCTTGTATTTTTATCCAGTTGCAAATGCCTCGATTGGTATTCCCATTCTCCTCAATTTGTGGGGTGGTTCATATTTCAATGCATCTTCGTTAGAATCATAAATCAAGCAGAAGCCTCGTGAATGCGATCCAATTGTTCAGAATTTGGAGAGAAAAATTGGGGATGTTGGCAACAGTGGAGGCGATCTCTGATCATTTCGGCTATCACTGTTTTAGGTGGTTTCGGTTGCCTGCAATGCAAAACATTAACAACACATTGAAGACGTTTAAAATCTTCCTCCCTCTGCAAGCGAGGCATAGTTAATGTCAAGCCCGTTGTAGGGAGGGGAATTGTGTTTCTAGACAGAAAATAGAAGAGAAGTGTGTTAGTCCAAGAAGATATTCTTAATTATGACGGGCAACTTTAAAAGCCTTGTTGCTGATCAGTCTAACGTCTAACTTGGGACACTTCAAATGGCCTCATTGGGGAACAAGCCCCTTAGCACATAACGAATCCTGTCATTGACGAAGGCACATGCCCCCACATGTCACTTCGGAAAAAGGATTGGAGCCAACTATAAATATAAATGAAACAATCAAAAGCAAATAACATGAAAGCACTCTACAATAATTTTTTAGTCCATAACATGCAATAAATAGAACAAATGAATAAATACTTCAATCAATATTGAAACCCACCTGAAGTTCGTTTAGAGACAACACTCTCTTCTTTACCGCGGAGAAAGAAAATCACAAATATCCTGCAAAAAGCGAAAAAAAGAAGTTAATAAAACTAAATGTATCTGCGAATTCAAAAGGAGGAACTCCTCCATTAAGATTATTCTGTATTTTCAATTTCATACTCAGATATAATACAACAAAACCATTACACAAGTTTAATTTCACAATTATTGCATGCTCAAGCCTGTAAAAGCACAATATTATAATTGTGTAGCATTTAAGATCCAAGCATAAGTGCTGAGTAGCCTGTATAGAAATTTGTTAAACAGAACATTGTGTGTAGTATTAATTCCTACGTTTGTATAGAACTTCATCTCAGTCTGACAGTGCTCTGTTAGAGGAATGAAATTGGTGCCATTTATGGGTCTGATTATGCCATTGGCTCCAATTTGCTTGCATACAAATGAAATGGCCAAATGTTATTGTAATTTTAATTTCATTTCACTGCAAAATTTGCCAATTAGTTCAACTGTATTATATACCTGAGCTAATTTCAAACTTACTGCATTTTAGTTCTCTCATAAAGGCCTCTAATGCCTCCTCCCTCTATAAAGCAGGGGCAGAGAGGACAAAAACTTATTAGCAATATCAGTATGACTTTGATATGTTTACCATGAGGCTAACTTGCTTTTGACTGATCCTAATTTTATATTCTCTCCCAAAATCAGCATATATTCTGAAGCTTCCACTACCAGATTATCCTAGTAATATATAATAATGCACTGAGTTCCTCTAACAATTTGCCTTCATTAATAAAAATTCCAATGACATGAGAATCTTAAGCAAAATTACAGAAGTAGCAGCTCAAAACTGATTAAACCAAGTTATGATATACTTGAGATACATCATTGAAGCCTAGCTATGAAGAAGGGTTCGAGTTCAGTGCATCAAGTAGTCTCTACTATTGTTGGATAAGTCATTAGTTCTTGGTCCTAATTGCTGTAGAGGTTGCATTATATGAAATTGGAGATTGCTTTGAGTTAATTTAGTTTCTGGCTCAACATGATGCTTGCAACCAAAACCTTCTAGGATTTCTATCTGTATGAAAACAATGCTCAAGAGAAGAGTTCAGATACAAATGCAAGATATACTCTCCCAAAATCAGCATATATTCTGAAGCTTCCGCTACCAGATTATTATCCTAGCAATATATAATAATGCGCTGAGTTCCTCTAAAAATTTGCCTTCATTAATAAAAATTCCAATGAGACAATTTTCTTTGCATTTTCTGGGAATGCATTACCAATTATAAAACCTGGCAGTTAATTAGCAATAATTATGACATTTTTTGATAACTTGTTCTTTGGGAATGATTCTGACAGAAACAACACTTATCACCTTATATGCACCTTTTAAGAAGGAACAATGAGTTCTTTCCAGTTTCTATCTTAGATTGAAAAAGAGTCCGGGTGAAAAACCAGAACAGAAAATGCTTGTGCATGATTTAATACAGCTTTTTAAAGACACTTTTCAGCTAGCCTTGTTTCTTTTGTGTCTCGTGCTTTGATAATCATACTTTTAAGTTCAAAGATTACCCATGGAACCTGGTTTATGAGAGGAAGAGGATAAAATAATAGAACTATGAATGAAAAGAAAACGGAGAGTGGGTAGCATTGAGAGTAAAAAGAAAAGCATAGTGATTGATTGTCTCTATCATCTTTGATAGAAATATCTCCATAACACTGGAGTGGGAACAACTCCTAGCAGTTTTACATGCATCCCTTTCTTCTCCCATTACTTTGTGCAATGCATTGGATTCTCTTTTTCTGCTCATGATCATCTAATGTTCCCATAAATTACTTCCAGAGCATTGAGAGAAATATTTTAGAAGTTCGTCATCTTGAATATTCTAGAAGTTTGGAGAAAGACAGGAAGGATGTGCAGTTGTAAACTAAAGAAAAATCCCGAAGGTTCGCTTTCTCCACATGGAAATCTGCTGTTTAATGATTGCATGGTAAACGGAAGTCTGTGGGACATCCTACACGGTGAATAAAATGATTATGTTATGAAAAAAATGGATTTGTACATTGTAGATTCTTAAGAAAGTTAGAGAGGATACATTCATCTTAAATCCTTCAAACCGGGATACTCTGTACCAAGAACTTCATCTCAGTCTGACAGTGCTCTGTTAGAGGAATGAAATTCTAGCAAGGAAAGGATATTTGGGCCTAAGAAGGTATTGATAAAGGTTGTCAAGTCATTAGGAGATTGAAGGGGGTATAAGTTTCACAAATCAGGGTCTAAGTCTGCTACAGATTTAATAAGAAGGGAAAAGTGCAGTCACAGTCCTCTAGGGGACAACATTGATCATTCAGTGAAACTATTCTTATAAGGAGTGTTCGATGAGTGAGTTGAGGGTGCATAGGTGGCGTTGAGTGTAAACAAGAAGGCTGAGGAGCCCTAAGATATTTGAAAAAATCATTACTTATACAAAATTGTAAACACAGTCCTAGCTATACCAATTTGAAGGTTGAAGGCAACAAACTCTTGTGATAAGTGTTCTTAGAAGTCCAAGTAGAAGTGGAGATTGTCGTTGAACATGTTCAAGGACCATATAAATTCCATATTCAAAATTGTGGACCAATGCAATGAACAACATCCATCTCAAAACCAGCAATTGTTTGCATCTGTTTGGGTTCAGTAATACTATTGTGCATAATTATAGCTTTGTACCGTTCAAATCATCCAAAGGCATTTACAAAAGGCTCTGCAAACAAAATGGAGCAAGGTGATATAACTAACATGGCTAGACATGATTTCATATTGTATAGATTATCAGACAACAAATCAGAAAGCAATATCTTATTAGAATTTCTTTATTGACACATCTATTTGTTACATTTAGGTTCTCCAAGGTTGGTCATACTGCACATGGACATGGCTCATTGGCATGCAGAACAGACTCTAAATTTCTTGTGAGTTCAAGCGTTACATATCATGAACACAGGGAATTATGCTTTGCAGTTAAAGGCATTACAATATCGAATATGTAGTCTCTATTTCATGCACGGTGTCTTTAGACCCCAAACTTAATAATATTTCTTGTAGGAAAAACATGCAGTAGCACACAAAATTCATATCTGACACTACTGAAACGTAGAAATTTTCCAAAAATTGAGATGTTGTCGGTTGTGGTCCACCCTCATCATTTTCATGTGGCAGAACAAAACAAAAGCAGTCACTCTGACTCCCAACTTACCTGGACTTACATTTACCATTGCCCGTGTATTTTGGAGATCCCTAACAACCAGGTCCTTTTGGGATGCGTTGCAAGCTGGATTTTGTTTGACTCTTCCTCTCTTGGAGAAATCCCCTACTTGGAGATACTTGGATGATCAAGCATATCTGCAAAATATTATGGCACACTGCAGTCAACAACTATAGCTCTTTTGTGGGGATCAAGATCTGAGGTGAGGTTTCAATAATTCCCCTTCCTGTTCAGGGTAGGCGAATTGAATACATTTGTGAAAGACTTGGTGTTGCTTATCAAGAATAAATCCAGGAATATCGATAAAGATGTTAGAGTCAATGCCTACTAGGGAAAATACACACATATCAGCTGTGCTTGCTTTTTAAGGGAAGAGACCTCCGATTAACCATGTATTAAGATTGATGTGACTTTCCCTGTTCCCTACATTAATATAAGCTGCAGAAATGTCACAAGTTCAATTTCTTTGCAGAAACATGCTCTACGCAAATATAGGTTAATACTCTAAGTAGAGAGAGGCTACAAGATAGATGCATGTAAGTGCCTTGCCAAAGACTCTTTTGCTGTGGATTTTTATATTTGCAAGCACAATTAAACAAGTTCATTTTTCAGAGTCAATGACTTCTGCATAAGACAGTCTAGATAAAAAAGACGTAAAGGAGCTAGCCAAAAAGTAGCATGCATCCGCCCAAAACATTTGCTGTACATGATGCTGGATGCTTTCCTTATAGGAAAATTTGAAAACTTTTGCTTCTTTATAATTCCTGCATAGGTATCTAAAGTTTTGAAAATTATGATTATAATTAAACGGATGCATTTCTTATGAGCTTAAAGAGAGGGCTATAATTCCTCAGACAAATAAAATGTTAATCCACCCACAGAGTATTTGGATTCTGGACATATAATTACAAAAGAACTCCAAAAAACAGGGCTAATTGTCAGCAAAAGATATAAATGTGAACAGCCCAAATAAAACGAACAAAGCCCTATCATTACAAGATTTAAGATACCATACTAGGGCATTATAGTTGCATATGAAAGTTATAGAGTGATTTACAATGGAAAAAGATGAATAATCCAATGAAATTTTATAACATACTGCAATTTTTTTGAGTGCCTTTGTCAAAACTAAATTTTTGCGCAATACATAAACTAATCTTATTTGAAGGATTCCACGTTAGATCTTCCAAGGACAAAAAACAAGAGCAAGGTTGAGAAAATGAATGTTATATAACTATTAACATGAACGACGTAGCATTCATAGAGAATTTACCTGCCACCGTGTAATTCTGCCCATCTCAGTTTATGTGAGGTAATGAAGGGAGAGGAGAAGTCCAGAGGCAATCAGCGTGTTTGAATACAGGCAGCAGGGTATGTGCAGGCAGAACACCGACTCTTCCGGATGTGAAAGCTACGTCGGCCACAATGCACGCAAAGGGTAATAATGTTGGGACAAAGATTCCACCTTTCTGCTGCAGCAATCGAGATGAATCTTCTGATGCAGGATAGTGAAACAAATAAGCTTCTGCACCCTATTTATAGCTAAGCATTCTTCCGGATCTCAAACCTAGATTTTAACCAGCGGCTGCATTGAAATTTCCCATCCACCGACTATTGTCTATGTTGCCAGAAACGGAAACGGAAACGGGTACGAAACGCGGAAACGGCAATTTTCAAAAAACCTTGGATACGAAACGTCGATGGAAACGTCCGTACAATATATTATTAAAAAATAAAATATATATATATATATATGCATAATACTCATTTTATAATTGTAAATTTGTAGACCATACGAGATAATTGATAAAGCACTCAAAATATTTTGTATTCATTGAAATTTGAACTTCTAAAGAGTCATAACTCATCATTCAACATACTTACAATTTCAATGATTCACATATACATGATAATAATCTAGATAAGTTAGACGTTTTTAAAAAAAAAAATTTAAAAAAACAAATTTTTTTTTTTTTTTTTGGGAAACGTTTCGAACACGTTTCGTACCCGTTTCGCGTTTCCGAAACGTTTCCAGGCAGAAACGTGGGCCCCTTAGGCGTTTCCTGGCTACATAGACTATTGTTAACTGGACTTATCTGCCACTTATGATCATGCATGGTTTCCATCCACCGGTATGGCTGCAGGGTCAAACTTTCCGTGGGACTAATAATAGGAAAACAAAAACAAAGAAAACAAAAATACCAAAAAACAGATCTGCGAAAATAGCAGGGAAACTGTCATTTCGGCAGTCAAATTTAGATAGAATAGTTTGGAATTTAGATAGTTGTTTTAAAACCATACGTTTTTGTTTTTTTAGATTCATCTAGAATTTATTATTATAGTTTGGTATTATTTAGTTTTAGTTTTTTAATATATTTAAATATTTTAATTGTTTATTAATAATTAAAACTTTAAAGCTTAGAAAGTAATTGATAAATTTATAATTCGATTGATTTAGAATTTTAAAAATTAGAAATATGGTTTAACATTTTATTATTTAATTTTATGTTTTTTAAACAATTCTACTTAAAATTTTTAAATATAAATTACAAGAATTTTTAATATATAAATTACAAGAATTTTTAATATATAAATTGTTTTAATGAATAGTTTTTTGAATTTTGTAAAATGTTTGATTTGTTATTATTTAGTTATTTATTGTTTATTTTTATAAGGCTTTTAACACTTTAATAAGATTATTTATTTTGGGATATTTACTCGAGTTGGCATTGATGGGGTTTAATTTTTTTAAATTTATTAATAACACTTAATTTTATTTTTTTAAATTATTTTTTGTTTTTTATTTATTTTGAGTTGGTGTTGATATGAATTAGTGTTGATAAGTGATTTAGTGTTTTGCTTATAATATATGTGTCATTAAAATTTATCTTATAATCTCATCTTTTCTAAAACATATAGGGTCATAAGAGATAATTCAATGGCACCCCGAAATCAAATGTTGAGGGATGGAAACACGTAACATGCAATGGCAATAATATCAAATGTGATTTGTGTGGTCATTCATTTGTTGGGAGTGTCACAAGGGTAATGGACCACCTACTTGGCATCTCAGCTGGTGCGAGAGGGGTGTTATTGCATGCCCAAATGTAACTCCAAAGATCAAAGCTGCTTTAGAGAAAGACCAAGCCTCTTCGTTTGTAGGAAAGCAGAAATCAGCACAAAAAAGCAGAGAATTCAAGCAGAAATATCTAGGTTCACCACAAATTATGTCTTTTGCTTCAAACATTCCCACATCCGGTGGTGCAACAAGGGGATCAGAGAGTGGAACTTTGAACAACCTTTGGAAACCAGTGGAGAAACAACATGTGGATGATGCATTGGCTGATTTGTTTTATTCAAGTGCAATTCCATTCAATGTTGCAAGAAATCCGCATTTTAAGAATGCAATTCAGAAAGTTGCAGAGTTTGGCAAAGGGTATACACCTCCTACTTCAGAGGCTCTTAGAACAACTCTTTTGAAGAAATCAAAAGAAAGGGTGACTGAGAAACTGGCAGCGGTCAAAGCCTCTTGGAGTGTAACAGGTGCACCATATTGAGTGATGGATGGTCAGACATGTGTCAGAGGCCATTGATTAATGTTTTGGTGGCTTGCCCTCTAGGTGTAGTGTTCTTGAAGTAGTTGATGCCATGAACCATAAGAAAACCTTTGAGTATATTTTCAAAATCTTAGAGGAAGCCATTCTTGAAGTGGGTATAGAGAATGTGGTTCAAGTTGTAACTGATAGTGCTGCAAATTGTGTGGGCATTGGGAAG
Source organism: Taxus wallichiana var. yunnanensis (assembly GCA_018340775.1). Classification (NCBI taxonomy): domain Eukaryota; kingdom Viridiplantae; phylum Streptophyta; class Pinopsida; order Cupressales; family Taxaceae; genus Taxus; species Taxus wallichiana. Next base: position 243,687,173 of record CM031237.1, read on the forward strand.
TTGATTATGGATAAGTACCCACATATATTTTGGAGTCCATGTGCAACACATTGCCTTGATTTGTTGCTTCATGACTTGGCTAAATTTCCATGGGTGCATGAAGCAATTCATAAAGGGAGAGCAATTGCAAATTTCATTAGAAACCATCGCCTCACATTGAACATTTATAGGCAACATGCATCCAGAGAGTTGTTGAGGCCTTGTGAAACAAGATTTGCCTCATTTTATATCACTTTGAAAAGAGTGGTTGAAGAGAAAGCAGCATTAAGGTCAGTTATTTGTTCATTGATTGGGAAAATTCAGTTCTTTCTAAAGGTGCAAAAGGAAAGAACATAGAGCAAATAATTCTAAACAACAATTTTTGGGAAAGTGCAACAAAGGTTTTAAAAGTGTGTGAACCAATTGTTGAAGTGCTTCGTATGGTTGATGGTGATAAACCTTGTCTTGGTATGCTTTATGAAAGCATGGACCATTGCAAGGAAACCATTCAAAAAACATTCAATCATGTGGAAGCAGACTATATTGAGATATGGGAAACAATTGATTCAAGGTGGAAAATGATGCACACCCCCTTGCATGCAGCAACTTGCTATTTGGAGCCAAAACTCTTCCATATAGACAGACAGGTGATAGTGAAATCATGAGTGGCCTTTATGAAGCCATAGGGAGGTTTGAACTAGATCCACAAGTTGCAAGTAAAATCAGGGATCAATGTTGGGCATACAGGTTAGAAGAAAAGATGCTTGGAATACCAGCAGCCAAGTATGACATGTCATGCCCAGATGTTGAAGGATATAGGTGGTGGAGTAACTTTGGAGCAGCATTAAATAAAAGCTACAACGCTTTATTTAGGGTACTAAGTCGTAGAGCAAATTTGTCAATTATGAAAGGAATTGGAGTTGCTTTGACCACATTCAGTCAAAGAAGCGGAACAAGTTGTTGTCTGGGAGGTTGGGAGATCTTGTTTATATTCGCAACAATTTGCAGTTGTGTATGAAGAAAGCAACAAAAGACTCATCTACTTCATCTTCACAACTCCAACCCATTTCAGAAGACATAGCAGATGCAGATGATCCTAACTTGCTTTCACAAGATGAATTCAATGGTGAATTCGATGATGATGATATTGAACCATCTCAGCCAAGTGCTCTTATCTCGTGCATGTCCCATGGCACCTCCACATGGACAGCGATCCACCGGGCCTACTTTGAGGCACCACCTTCCTCCCGTCATCCGCTCTTGGCATTCCACGCCTCTCTCTGCTTCTTTTCGTCGGCGCACTACGAGTTACTCCCATCCGGCCTCAAGTGTTAGGTGATGTTGTTGGGGATGTTGCTCCTTCCGCTCCCTCCCCACACTGTCATCTCTCTCTTCTTCATTTCTGGCCTCTCGGCCTTTGTTGTTTCCTTCTCCTCCTCTCCTTCTCTCATTGTATTTCAGGTGACCCGTTTGGGTCCTCTTGCTAGGTTTGTTTGCTTTGTACTCTTCAATCCCATTGACCTACTTTTGTGGTCATGTGTTGGACATTAATAACATTATCTTATCTTATCTTATCTTATCTTGATGATTTTGAGCTTATATGATGTAAAACACGGGAGAAATCTGAAAGTTTGAAAACAATCTTAGAACTTAGATGCTTTAGAATCTAGACTCTTTTTGAAACAAGAAACCCTCTTTAAATTTGTGATTTCACATGCGTATAATGTTCTATTTAGTATTTTGATCAACTTATAAGTTACAAATATGTTTTGACATCATTTCACAATGTTTTTGAAGGTATTTAATAATATTTGTATATTTCGACCATTCTTGTATATTTATTATTTATTTTAAAAATAAAATAATAAAAAATGTAGATTTATATAATTCGAACTTATTGACGATTTTTTGTTGAATTTTATCCTCGTCGTATACCTAAACACAAACACAAACACAAACACGAACTCCTGGTGAGGCTGAGGTCAGAACCACCTCAACCATTTTTTAACAATCTCTTCATAATAAAATGATAGACACAAAAACTATTATATATGCATTTTGATTTCTCTTCATTTTTTCTTTCTTCACGTTTCTAAGATGAAACAACTCCCAACCAAAGGAAAAAAATATATCTGGTGGTGGACCAAGTCCATTGATCCTTCCCAATCGGATTTTGTGTAACATGTCAATGTGAATATGTTGTCTTCGATATAGATTCAGTAGTATAGAATTTCTTTGACATATCACAAAACTCATTTTGTTGTTGTTTCACAATGTATCAAATTTGGTTGAGATGAACCAAGGAAGATGGCTAACAACAAAATATAGATTTGGTTAGTTAGATGTAATATATATTCGGCTGCCCACCATTGTTTGTAGAGTAATTCATCAACTAGTGATGAATCATCGAGGCCTAACAACTTCAGCCCAACCTCCACAGCATAAAAAATTGTAATCTGCCATACCAAACTTCTTCAAGTTTTATTAACACAAACACATAAGCTGATCTATGAAAATGAGATGGTTGTTAGAATTATACACCTAAGCAACAATGTAGGAGGCCTAGATTGCTCACATCAAGAGCAAGTGAGATAAATTTGATTTCACTTGTTTAATTGCAATGACATAGTTTGTATACTCAAAAACTCAACAAATTGTGGGCAAACCAATAAATTAGACAACACTTAAAAAATACTTGAATTTCTTTTAAAAACAATAATTTTATGCAAAATATAGGTACAAAATGTATCAAATGAGTTTGTAAAAGGATGCGAATTGTTTGTTATTAGATTTAAATAGAAATAGAGTACACAATTCCATCATCATGTGAATACAACCAACTGATAAGCCTTATGAATTTATGATGATTATCATTGAAAATTATCATCATAAATTGCATATCTATGGAAGTACAAATTGCAATAATTTACAATCTCATTTTCCCATTTTACTATATAAATGGGGAGAGGGTCTAATGCCTCTCCGAGTCCCCACACTCAATTAATTACTCGCTCCTCTATGCAGGCTATGATTGTGGCTCCAACCTAGAAGTAGATGGTAATGACTTCTTTATCACATGTTCAACATGATCTTCAAAGATCTCTTCCGATCTAATCTCCCCTACTTGTTCACGCTCTCTTTATGAAAATGGGGATCCCTTCTTTTTGCGTAGTCCAATCGTTGTATGGATCAATCTCACCCAAACCAATCGGCTCCTACAATGTGTTCTCCATCTTTCTTGTGCAAAAGAGAATATTTTATCAGTACACAGAGACTAAGTCATTGAGGTGTTATTCAATCAACTTGTTGTGCTTCTTCATGTGAATGGCCTCAAACAAACTTCGGTGTACTCATGTCTCGAAAGTGCTACGAGGTTGAGATGAAATTGAGAGGGCTAGTTTTTGAAGATTTGGGATAGTTCCATTCTAATTTTCTCACCAAGAACCTACAAACAAGATTATCGAAATTGTGTAAAAGTAATTAACTAGATCGCCTCAAAACGTCCTTTCACGTGCTCCCGTACCAAGCTTGATACGCGTAATACGTATGGATACAAGATCTTGATATGTTGTGGGTGCGTACCCATAGGTCTTGGGTACATCCTGAGTGCACGATTACGTACACTTAGGACTCGTGGGTATGTACCCGTAGCGCACTCCTATAAAAAGATGTCTTTCTTAACTTAAAACTTCAAAGAAAAAAATTTCCTAACTTAAAACTAATGTAACCTAAACCTAATTTAACCCTAAAAGACCCCCAAAACCTATTTATACACCCAACCCCTCTTGTTAATTCACACACTCATATTTTGGTATTTTGCTAATTTTGAGCTCGAAGGAGAGAGAGAGAGCTTGAAGGAAAGAGAGAGAGAGTTGAAGGAAAGAGAGAAGGAGAAGGATCAACTACAAGCCAACAAACAACAAGGAGGATTAGTTTCAGCATTATTTTTTTCATGCATCATTGATCAATGTTTTTATGTAATAATCAAACTAGTATGTGATCAATGATCATGATCATGATCTATTTTTTTTTTATTTATTTTACGTTTTAAAAATATTAATTAAGTTTTTGTATCGCACCATTTATGGCAAACTTGGTGATCAGAATCAAAGATTGACATGTAGGGTTTAACTATTTAATTTTTAATTAGTTATGTATTCATTTTTATTTTTATTTTAAAGTATTAAATATAATTCATTAAAAACTTAAACGTCTACCCTTTGCATATGCTCTCACCTCGCACCCTTTATGGCGAACTCGCGATCGAATCAAAGATTGAAGCGTGAAGCTTTATCATTTAATTGTTTTTTTAAAAATTAGTAATGTGTTTGTTTTTTTATTTTAAAGTTTTAAATTGAATTCATTAAAAACTTAATCGCCTACCCTCTGTGTATTTTCTCACCTTGTATCATTTATGGCAAACTTGGTATTGGTGTGTAAGCTCTAGGGTTTAACTTGGTTTTTAATTATTAATGTGTTTATTTTTTTTTGTTTTAGAGTTTTAAATTAAATTCATTAAAAACTACTTAAACGCCTACCCTCTATGTATGTTCTCAACTAACACCATTTATGGCGAACTTGGTGATCAGAATCAAAGATTGATGTGTAGGGGTTAACAAATTAATTGTATATGTTTTTAATTGTTTATTAAATTATTTAGCAATGTTTTAAAAAATATCTCTTATTGTAGGTTAAAACAAATTAAACAGTTGTAGTCATGGCATCCAGTTCAGCTTCGGGGGGCATGGGGAAGCAAGCAATGAGGGAGGAACACAAGGAAGTGTTTCAAGTGGCCTGATAGTGAAAATAGATCCTCATTCTCCTTTATGGAGGCATGTGGAAGTGCTAGAGCTCATTGCCGGTGGTGGTGTCCGTGTTTGGACGTGCCCCATTGTGGCACCACATTTAAGTCCTCATATACCCGTTTGAAAGCTCATTTAACTGTGGTATCGAGACGGGCATTAGAGCATGTAAGAAGGTGGAGAAGAATAAAATAGCTATGTACTTAAGAGAGCAAGAGGAGGCAAACTTTGAAATTGCAAGAGCTCGCTCTAAAACCATTTCTTTGCAACAGAGGACTATGGGAAAACCACCAACACCACCACCATCATTCCATCCTTTCATTGATAGTAATGCTGAAATTGTTCCAGTTGAAACTCCTTTCGATGAAGATACCCCATCAAGAAAGAGAACAAAAGGGCCTCTAGAAAAAACATTCAACATAGAGAAGAGAGAAATTGCAGATGAATTGGTGGCTCGGTGTGTTTATGCATGTGGGCTACCATTCAATGTGTTGAGGTCACCATATTGGCAACAAATGGTGAGAGGCATTAATGAGGCACCACAGGGGTATACAAGCCCTAACTATAATAAGGTTCGCACATCTCTTTTGGCAAAAAGAAGTGCAACACATACAAACATCTTTACAGCCGATTAGAGATTCCTGGAAGGATTCAGGAGTGTCTATTATCTCGGATGGATGGAAAGACTCCAAGAATATACATTTTATCAACATTATCATAAATCCTAAAGATGGAATGTTTCAAGGCTATTGATTGTGAGGGGGGTAAATCAAATATGCCCAATATAGATATTTGTCAATCCATTACCAACCATCACATGTCTCAAGCCATTTTCAGAAGATTCTCAAGAAGTTGGAGTTGTTGAAGGTAAGGGAACAACTCATGAGTCATAAGTTTTACTTTTAAGTTTTTCATTTTAATATTTAATTTTAAATCAATTTTAATTTGTATTGTTATTGAATTCTTTCCATTCTTTTTAATAGGTTGTTGAGACTAGGTTTGCCTCCCACACACTCGTCTTGAGATGACTTGTGAAGGTGAAACATGCTTTGAGTAGCATGGTGATTGACAATGTTTAGACCGTCTGGAGGCAAACAAATATAGAGAGAGCCCAAAAGATAAAGGCATGGATCCTTGATGATGATTGGTGGGCAAAAGTTGAGTATTTGTTGAGTTTCGTAAGTACCTTATTTTAAGTATGATAAGATTTGTAGACAAAGATAGTGCTTGCATTGAGAAATTTATGATGGCATTGACTCCATGCTTGAGAAAATAAAAGATATCATACAAGCCAAAGAGCAAGACCCTGAGGAAAAGTTTTATAATGAAGTTAAAAATGTGGTCATGAAAAGGTGGAACAAAATGACCACCCCATTGCATCTCCTTGCTTATGCCTTAAATCTCAAATATTACAACAATGAAATAGTTGGGTTACACTAGGCAACGACCATATGATGACCAAGAGGTTGCAAATGGGACAAGGGCATTCAGAGGTTGTTTCTTGATCCACCTATATCTAGTGCAGTTGTAATGAGATGGGGATGTTTGTATCTGGAGAAGGTAGCATGGGAGAGGTAGAGGCTCTTTGTGACAAGGCCACCTTGACTCCCATCAAGTGGTGGATTGTACATGGCCATGATGCCAAGTACATACGACCTATTGCGATCAAATTGCTCTCACAAGTATGAAGTTTGTAACTTGTTATTTGATATTCTAATTACCAATTAAGAATTAAAATGTAAGATGATAACACTCATTTTAGTTTTTGTATATTAATAATACTTTGTTTTTGTGACAAGTGGCTAGTAATTCTTTTGCAGAGCGAAACTGGAGTACTTATGGCTTCATCCACTCATCCAAATGCACCATGTTAGATCAAAAGAGCTTTGAGGATCTAGTATACGTACATTCCAACTTGCGCCTCTTAACACATAAGACGAAAGAGTATACTAGAGGTCCTAACAAGCTTTGGGACATTCAACCTAAAACCACAGACTTTGAAGCTTTTGGCCTTGTTTGTCTAATGTTTCACTACTTGGCATTGATGACAAATTTCCAAGAAGCCCAAGCCCTTCACAAGGGTTCGACAATGGAGCTAGTGGGAGTGGAGCTGCAAGTGCCATCCATGAAGATGATTTTGAGGATCATCTAGATGATATGTTCTAGGCTTTTAGCCCTAGGAAACTGAAAGTGAAGCAAGTTGAGAACTTGAATGTATTAAGTTATTAACTATTATGTTTTGAACATTATGAATCAATACAAACTCAAGTCTCAATTCTCAAAGTATTTGAAATTTGTTTTCATGTTCTATGAATGATTGTATGAGTATTAAATTTCAATAAGTATGCAAATGCTTCTTTAAATTATATATATATAAATGTACCCGAAGTTTTTAAAATTTGACAAGATCAAAATGCCCAATTGTACTGCATGCACTCTGAAATAGTCTAGGTAATTAATAATTCAGCTAGGTGGATCTCCCTCATATAGCCAATACCAAAAAAAGAGCGTCCCCATAGCATGCATATAAATCTTCAACTCTAAAATGACGCGTCCCTCACTTCAACCACCGGTGTCATCCTCTACATGTTGAGGAGCTTTCCATAGCCTCCCAGTTAACATCCTGGGTGAAGCCGTCTAAGAAGAAAAAAACTTGGGATTGAGGTAATACCTTAGTGCATGAATGAGTTGGTGGAGTTGATTATTCCACTTTCGATCAACTAGCCTCTTTGGTCTTATCCATGACCTCATAAATGTATTCCATTGGTTTTCTCCCCATCAACCAAACTCCTGTTCTACCCGCAGGTGAAGGAACTAAACGATAGAGCCTCTCTAACCCAGATACAGTGCATCGATTAGTTCGTCCCGGTTGGACCTTCACATTTCCCCCGATCACCACCAGAATCGGATGCGCACTTGTACCAGAGGGCATCCTGCTCCATTCGTCCCCTTGGCATCGTTTGGTCTCGATTCTACAGGGGAGGAGGTTTTCGCCCCCCTCTTCGGGTTGCCAGTCCATCAAGAGCTTCTTTTCGTCGGCCTCAAATGTTAGGAGGGGTGTGGCTACCATTCTGAGTAGACCACTGGTCCTCGTTTGCCCCCTCCTCCATTCCCTTCTTTGCTTCTCCCGTCTTTCTCCCCGCTTGCTCCATTGCCCCCGCCTGTGGGAGTATTTGGCTTCGGGCTTCCTCTCTACTTCGTCTCTTTTTCTTTCTTCTGTTTTTGGGAACTCGTTTGAGTTGTCCCCGCTCGCACTTTGTATATTTTTGGACTGTAGTCCCATTGACCTACTTTTGTGGTCATTCGTTGGACATTAATATATTTATCTTATCTATCTTATCTCACTTAAGGCTTCACACCTCCAAATAAATTAAACTCTAAAGTTACAAACTTACAATTAAAAAATGAGAATAAAGGAGTCGACTTCAAATTTAACTTGAAATATGAAGTTACCTTGACGATCTTTAGAACTCTCTTCACAAAGACATCAAAAATGTCTTTGCAGTCCTCTCTCACATTGACTTTCTTTGAGTATGGCGAGTCCAACCATGTTTGACTCTCAAACATTTGCTTTAATGGTGTCAACAAACTACAAATACTTTGCAACGTTAGGAAGTTAGTTGCAAACCTCGTGACACCCACTCGCACAAGCTCTTTCCCCTTGTGCTCTCTCATCAAGCCGAGAACCCAAGGGTGATTATATATGTATTTTGTTATATTTTTGCATCTTCTACAACAATCTCTTCCAATCACTTTTGTTTTTCCTCCAAAAGGTCAAGCCAATGGACTGCACAAGGGGTCCAAAAATGATGGATGCCTCTCTAAAGTTGTCTCCCAACCACAACATATGTGGTTGCATTGTCAATGACAACTTGCACAACATTCTCGAGCCAATGGGCCACATAAGGGGTCCAAAGATGTGATGGATGCCTTTGTTGAAGTAGTCTCAGGCCACCACATATGCAGTTGCATTATTAATGACAACTTGCACAACATTCTTGACGACCACCTATAAAACCCTCCTCTAACATAAGATTCAAATTTTATGCAATCTTTACTATATTAGAGGCATCAAATTATCAATTGACTGAAAAATGACCATTTAAAACCGCCAAAATTGATGAGTGTGGTTCTTCCATCATCCACGCATCTGAAAGAATGGCGCATACAAATTTCCACCATTGTTTCTTTTGATTTTCTAGAATTGACTTTGCATTTGCAACTACATCATGTCCCTTTTTGGAGGCTGATTTTCGAAGACCTTAACCCATTCTCTCCTTGGGTCTAAAGGGAAAAGCAAGGGGAAGATTTGAATTATGTTTTTATTGTTGTTTAGGTAGTTGTTTTCATTTGTTTTTATGTATCCTATTGAGAATCCTAGAATCCAATAGAGGAACTTAAGTTGTTAAATAATAAAGCTATTATGAGCATGTAGGCTCCAAATACCATTTGAATAATTAAAAGCACTTACCATAAGAGTTCGGTCATCACTTTATGTTATTAAGCCCTCCTCAGTAGCTATTTAAGGAGGTCACTTGGGCATTATAGAATTATGTTTTTGGTGATTATTCTTATCTTGGTGAAAGTTGGCTAGTGTAGCCATTTTACTCTCTCTCTCTCTCTCTCTCTCTCAAGGACGAAACCCCTTGGGTTGAGGACCTCATCCAAGGACGAAAACCCTTGGTTGGGAAACTTGTGAAGGACGAAAACCCTTCATGAGGTTTTTTGTGTGCAAGCTGATTTGAAAAGCAATAAAGTATCTTTCTCTTGCATGTGTGGTCTCTTTGGTGCAATATTATATTTGTTTAGAGTGGAGCGACCTACCTTGGAGTGGAAATTTGGTATGTGTGATGCTAATTTGGCAAATATGAAATTACTAGCTTGTTCTTCATAATTTATAAGGCCAATATCTTGAGTTTCATGAATTTTGGAGCTTCCTAAGTTGAATTGTGAATTTTTAAAGTAACGTTACAGACAAGGGTTTTGTTGAAATTCATATCTCCATATCTAGGGTATTTAAAAACCCGATTTTCTTGCGTTATGTTATTGTTGTTGATATATCATAATTTTAAGAGACTCAAGAGGAGTTGATTTGAAGGCGCGAAGGTGGGGTTGAAACCCCAAAACAGTCGTTGCCTTAGAAAAGGGTGTAATTTACAGTTTATAACAACTTTATAATCTGATTTGTGAGTTTTTGGCCATTTCCTAAGTCCCCCAAAAGCGACATTACATACACCTGAACAACCTCCCACTTAAGTCTCTTAGAGAGGGTGCCTTGTACCCTTTCCCAACAACTATTGTCAATGTCGCTACCCAATACTCCCAATACAAAGTTCTTCACTAAATTGAAGGGAAGGTTGTTGCATACCTAAAATTTGCACATGCCTTACCTTTTTTTATGCATCTCCTTGTTCCAACTTGTACCTTGCAGTGAAGGTTGTGCCCCAGGTATGTTTCTAGGTACAAAAAACTATGTATTTGGCCTTTGTTCAAACTCAATGAAGTGGATGTGGACTCTAGTTGTGGACCATGACCGGCGCACACAATCACCGCAACATCTCCTCCATTTCTATTATCATTTCAGGTCTAATGGTTGTTGTTATGGATACTTGCACCCATGCCCTTGCTTAGTTCCTTTTCATCTAATAATGCAAGTTGTCTTCATCTCTCATTGGATCTCTTCCATAACATTGTGATATGTTGTGATGTCTTAGCGAACAATGCATGCAAGATGATACTTGGAGCGATTGATGCTTCAAGAAATCTTTTTCTACAAAAATGCAAATCATTGTCCCCCCGATTGCTCCATGTACAACATACTTTCTAAATGACGGTACAAATTAGCAGAACACTTCTTGTTGTTGATATTGAACCTAATACAAAACTCGAAGCTAAAAAAGAACTCAAAAATGTTCAAATACAAAAAAGACATAAAAAAACCATAAATTTGTAATTGTCAAACTCAACCCTAAGTACAAGAAAACCCTATGTAATTGTAATTATAAACTCTCCAAATAAGAACATACATTATTCTTCAAAAAACAACATTTAAAAAATACATTCCAACAATTTTGTTCATTAATGATGATAAACTAGCATAAATCACAATTAAAATTAATTGGAATTGAATGGAATGCATGCAAATTTGCAAATCATGTTTGGAAACCTAATTTTAACAATATAGAAAGAATTTACATGTTTGAAAAAATAGGGAAAAAAAAGGAACTAACCTCCAAATGAAATTCTTCAAATCTGCTCTTCAAATTCGCTTATAAATTCTCTTCAATTCAATCAATGGACGCTTAATAGTTGTGTGACAACAAGTTGTGGGGTGTGGGGCTTATAAAAGACAAAATATAAAATAGTGTTTTCCAATGTATTTTTGCATTTTTCTTGTGTTGTACATTTCTCCCGTGTTTGGCAAGTTTGAGGATCAAATTCATCGAGCCTTGCGAGTACTCGCATTAGTAGTCACCAAAAACTTAGGCTGTTGGGTCTAGCAATTCTCCTAGAGATTTGCTCGTCAACACAAAACAAACGCGAGTACTCACCAAGCTCGTGAAACCGTGTAGTGCCACCACCACCTATGATGGCAATATTGCCAACATATACAATACGAATTGCATTATCATCACACCATCGCTTTTGACAAAAATATTTGAATTGAAAAGACTCCTGAATCCAAAGTCTTGGAGATGTTGAACAGCTTTTAATAGAGCGGGTCTTGGAGCCCGCATAAGCCCATAAAGACTTAGCCACAATGAATGTATTAAAGCTTGCTCTCCCACTAAACTATTAGATTATAAGGCTTACCATTTATTATTAAGTCACTATTATTTATGTAATAACTAATGTACGGTTGTAAACACCTCAATCATTTTGTTGTTGCCTCTTGTATAGTAAAATGACAAAGACACAAATTGTTATGTTTGAATTCCGCTTCCTCTTCATTATTTCTCTGTTCACGTCTTCTAGCATTGGTATTAGAGCCATTCGTATTCGAAGGGGCTCAAAGTTCGAGTAAGCTCTTGTTGTATAGTACGAACATCAACAAAAACTTAGCAGCTAAGTTTTTTTATAGTTTTTCCACCGAGACAGAGTACAAGGCAATCAAGCCAATGCTAATTGTGAAATAGTTTGGCTATGTCAGATTTTGATTGATCTTCAACTTCCTTAGACAATAGGTACTCCACTTTCCATTTTCCGTGACAATCAGGGTGTATTGAAGGTGGTGAAGAATTCAGTATATCGTGTTCACATCATTGAGATTCATCATCGCTTCATACAAGAGTTGGTTGATTTTGGTTATATTTCTTTTCACTAATGTGTTTCTAAGGAGCAGCATGCAGATCTAATGACTAAACCCTTGGTCTCATTTTGTTTGTAAAATATCGGGATAGATTTGGATTAGTCTCCGGTTTCATTATTAAGAAGAGGTATTAAGCTATTGATATTGTAGTTATATTTTAAACTAATATATAGTATACATTAATTAACATTTAAGTTACCGTCCAAAAAACTATGTGACTTCTTTTTACTTAATAAAAGACAACCCATAATGTCCCCAAATGGACACTATTTGACCCCAAGTGGATTTTTAGCAAACCCAAACCCAAAATGTAAATTTATAAAACATGGATCAAATCAAACTCTGCAGATCTGTATTTTCTTCTAGAAAATGTGACTAGGGCATAGCAAGAAACTCATACAAATCAACCAATAAATTATACTTTCACCACTCCAATCTGATTTACCAAATTTATTAAGCCAAAATATGAAAGAACATGCAGATTTCTGATGCAAACAAGGCTGAAATAAATTTATTAAATCTGCAGACTAGCTGCCCTGAAAATGACACTTTTTACACACCAATATTTCTGAAAATAGATTGATTCAATCTCTAAAAATGAGCTTTGTTGATAGCTCTCCAAATCAGATCCAGATTTGACAAGAAGTGGGTCGCTCCACATGAAATAAATAAGCAAAACACTGCTGCAATCTTTCCCACAAACCCTTGGACCAAAATCTGCAATACTCCTTTATTCAACTGCTGGAAATACTCAGAAAATTACTATGAATCCGTTGAAGCACAATGGAAGCCCTTGTGTAGAGAATCCTCACAAACTCTTGGAGGGTTTTCGTCCTCAAGAGTGTATTTCTAAAGGGTTTCATCTTTAGAAATAAAATAGACAAAGTTGGAAGCTTCATACAAAATCAGAATTGAGAGAAATATTCAAGTGTCTCTTCTCCAAGCAAATCCCATTGCTTAAATAGAAGAATTGGGCCTAATGGCCACCTCCAATCAACCAATCAGATTTTCCTCTTCATTAAATGTTTTTCCCACCAACTTTTCCCTCCTAATGCAAGTCACATTTCCTTGGGTATTTTATTCTTTCAAAATGCTTTTGCCTTTTTCACCATTTACCTTTACTTCCTAGTGCAAGTCGCACTTTCCTAGAATAAATCAATTTTAGCCCAAATGCTTTTCACTTTAAGTTGCCTTTTTCTATTTTTAAGTTGCTAATAATTTATTATAAGTGCATATAATGTTTTATTTTATTTTATTTTTATTTTTCACTTTATAATAAAATATTATAACTTAAGTCACCCTTATTTTTATTCCTTAGCCGTTGGGTAGACAAAATAGGCTAAGGGTCTTCATCATGATTATCCTAGGAAGCGGGACATTTCACAACCACTCTAGTATGACTCAACGTGTCCTCCATTTCTTTATTTTCGCTCATGCATATACATTTTTCTGTATTGTTGTGTTGTCTTATGTGTAGGATATTTTGTTTTGCTTTATTGCATTTTTGGTTCCATGCAAAGATACGTGAAAACATTAAAGCTTTTTAGTCGCAGACAGTCACCCATAGTACGAAGTCATGGAAAGTCGTGAAAATCAAAAGATTTAGAAATTGAGAGCAATCACATCATCTTGATTAAATGCACATCATAAGCTAAGAAAAAAATTATATTAATATCCATGAATGACCAATAGTAGGCAAATGGGACTTGTGAATACACCCCATAACAATAGAAAGTGCTAGGGTAAAAGAACCCTAGGAACGATGATTAATCAAATAAAAGAAGAACAAAAGCAATGAAAGTAAACAAAGTGTAAACCCAACATAAGTGAGGATGAATTGATTGAAAATGCTTAGAGCTAGGTAAATGAGATAAGAATGCATGAGCAACTAGTAAAACAAAGAAAGAGAAAGGAAGGTTTACAAGTTAAGAAGTCAAACAACACCCCTGTGCCCAGTCGCGATATGTACCAGAGTGGTGTAGAGCAGAGCGGCACGGAAGCGGCGAGAGGATCGTGGAAAATAAATACTGGACGGCTTATGCCGTACCCATCCGTTTCACAGCCTCCTCGCCGCTCCCTACCCGCTCCTAAGCCTAAACAGTTTTATTAATTTGTTTTTTTTTTTCATGTTTTAAAAGCCCAATAACATTAAAAAATTAAATATTCTTCTAATTTACACCCTAAAAGCTAACTCTAAGCAATAAGACAAGAATTGTGCCGTACCACCATTTCCACGTCTCCTCGCCGCTCCCTACCCGCTTCCAAGCCTAAACAGTGTTTTTAATTTGTTTTTATTTTTTTCATGTTTTAAAAGCCCAATAACATTAAAAATTAAATATTCTTCTAATTTACACCCTAAAAGCTAACTCTAAGCAATAAAACAAAAGAACAACACAAAAACAAAACATAAAGCAAAGAAACTTACCTTTGGCTCTCCAAAATTGCATTGTGCTTGTCTAGGGTTTGAGGAGCTATTGCTAAGCTTGTAGGAGTGTGAGGAGCTGCAAAGGAGGAAGATTTGTGAAGGATTTGTGGTTTACTAAGTGAAGGTAAGTTTTTTTTTTAATTTCTAACCTTGTTTCTCTTTTTTTTGTTATTTAATCTTTCACACATTGCATTTTTTTGCTTATGTTCATCATTTTTTGCTCTTTCTATTTAATTTTTTAATTTTCAATGCATGCCATTGTTTTCTTTGCTTTTTTTTTTTTTTAACCTTGTAGGTACTTCTACAATGGCAACAACAAGTTCTGCTTCTTCTGGGCAATCTTTGGCCAGGGATTTTGACCCAAATTCACCATTATGGAGGCATGTAACAATAGTTCAACAACTTGCAGGTGGTGGTTGTTTTGAATGGAAATGCAATGATTGTGATGGAGTATTCAAAGGCTCTTACAATAGGGTGAAAAGCCACTTGTGTGCCATAACGGGTAATGGTATAAGAGTATGCAAGGGGAGGAATAATGTTGGGGTGCCAAAAGCAATTTTTTTGGCATATATCAAAGAGCAAGAAGATGCAGAGGCAAATGTGGCTTTGAGAGCGGGTCATCCATTGGCCAAAAGAGGAGGTTCATCTCGTTCAGTGAGGCCTCTTGTTGTCCCATCACCTAGTGGATCCCCAATTGTGGCCATGCCACATCCATTTGTGGCTCCTACCTCCACGGATGAGGATGTTTCCCTTGCACGAAAGAAAAGTAAGACAAGAGGGCCATTGGAAAAGGCCTTTCAGAATGAGAGCAGGAAATTGCAGATGAACACATTGCAAGGTGTGTATATGCTAATGGGCTTTCTTTTAATGTTGTGAGATCACCTTATTGGCATGAGATGGTGAAAGCCATCAATGAGGCACCAAAAGGGTATAAATCACCAAGATATGAGAAGATCCGCACCACCCTTTTGGATAAACAAAAAAATATGTGGAAACCTCCTTGCAACCAATTAGGGACTCATGGGCCAAAACAGTGTGTCCATTGTTTCTGATGGATGGAAAGATGCAAGAAACGCCCTTTAATCAATGTGATTGCAAGATGCCCTAAGGGGGCAATGTTTTTGAAAGTGGTTAATTGTGAGGGGCAAGTGAAGGATGCCCAATTCATAGCCAACATCCTCTCGAGTCCATTGAGGCCATGGGGCCTCAAAATGTTGTCCAAGTCATAATGGACAACGCCAAAATCGTGCAAAGTCGGGGATGCTAGTTGAGGCACGGTATGAGAATATTTTTTGGACACCATGTGCCGTGCATTCATTGAATTTAATGCTAAAGAAGATGGTAAGCAAAATAGAGTGGATCCAAAGAAGTTTATGCGTAAGTCAAGAGGTCCAAATGTTTTTCACCAACCACCACATGTCACAGGGCATTTTTAGATCATTCTCGCAGTTGGAGCTATTGAAGGTAAGGAAAAACTTTCTTTCTTTTTTTTTTAATTTAAAATTTAAATATAAGTTTTTTAGTATTCTTTTAGTTTTCAATTTTATTTTTAATTTTTTTGTTCCTCATTCTTATTAGGTAGTTGAGACTCGGTTTGCATCACACACAATTGTCTTGAGACGACTTGTGAAGGTGCGAGAGGCACTCATGAGGATGGTAACCTCCAATCATTGGTCTCCGTATGGAGGCAATCAAACACCCAATGGGATCAAAAAGTGAAGAACATGATCTTAGAGAACTCTTGGTGGGATAGAGTTGTTTATCTCGTTGAGTTTTACTTGAGCCCATTATGAGCATGATCCGGTTTATCGACACGGATCAGCCATGTCTAAGAGAGATATATGACGGCATCGACTCAATGATCGAGAAGATAAAAGTCGCATAAATGCAAAAGAACAAGATCTCGAAGAAATATTTTTCAAACAAGACAAATCCTCATTGAAAGCAATGGAACAAAATGACCACCCCATTACATCAATCAAGCTTTTGCATTGACTTCTAGATTTTATAACTCAAATCTTTCCTTGCTAGGGGAGGGTACCACCATACGAGGATGCGAAAGTCGATGAGGGATAAATGGCGACATTGGCTAGGCTCTTCCGATCCCGAGGCCCAAGACCAAGGTTATGGTAGAGTTTAACAATTTCATAGCAGAAACGGGTCATAGCCTTCTCGCTCTTCGGAGCAAATACAAGATGGATGCTCATATGTGGTGGTACCTGCATGGTCATGCATCGGTTTACTTGCACCTCTTCGCTCAGAATCAAGGTCTTGCACGGTAAGTTTTTAATTTTTTTATTCTCTTTTCTTTTAGTTTTTTAAAATTTAAGTTTGAGTGTTTAAGTTTGAAGTTGAACTTTGCATTGACTTTGAAGTTTGGGTTGCCTTAATAGGTTGCAAGTTCATCTTCCTCTGAGCGCAACTGGAGTACATATAGTTTCATCCACTCACGAAATTCAACAGGTTGGGGGCTAAAAGGGCTGAAGATTTGGTATACATACATTCCAACTTGCGCCTTTTATCCCACAAGCAATGAGTACAAGGAAGGGTCAACAAGACATTGGGGGCATTGGTCCAAAAATAGTTGACTTGGATGTTTCCATTTCCCACCATGGAGCAGAGATGATGATGAGGGGAGTTTTGTGGCACCACGAGACCTACATGCACAAGGGGGCGCAGTGCAAAGTGGTAGTGGCCCTAGTGCAAGTGGTTCGAGCCCATGTGGTTCTAATGAACCACGTAATGATGATGATGTAGCTAATCTTGATGAAATATGATGAATGATTGAAAGATAGTTTGAACTTTGAATATTGATCTATGATTGAATTTAATATATCATGAGATTCATGACATTCACATTGTGTTTGATTTAAGTATTTTAATTTAACTTTTAAGCTTTTAAGTTTTAAGTTTTATCGATATCCTAGCTTGTTTGTTGTGGTTATTCATTTATTTAGCTTATAACTTGTCTTTTATCTTGTCTTTCATATGCATAATATGCGGTTAATAATTAAATTCCTATTTAGAAGGCTGAAATTTATATATTTTTAATTTTTATATAGTTTTGTCTTGTACTTCGCCGTATCCGGGGTCAATTTTTTTGCCGTTTCCACGTATTGGATACTCCGTGCTCGCTCTATCCAAAACATATCGGCTACTTAGTTTACAAGGAAAGACATTACTAAGAAGCCTTAGAGGCTAGTAGGACTTAGGGTGACGTGTACGTCCAATGTTGTAGATCAAGTTCCAACAAGAGAAAGTGTCATATTTTTCTCAAAAACGTAGAGCATTGCGGTACTATAACATGCATACAAAAGGAGCTTGGTACTTGTGAACAAGGAACAAGAATAACAATTGATGTTATGATATAGATAAGTAATATGTACAATGACAATTATTGTACAAGAGAAACAAAGCTATTGAAAATGCATGTTGACACTTGAAGTGTAGGTATGAACTGCATCTGCAAAGTGTGTCATATCTTTAATAAGCAAGGTCCATTAAAAAACTCATGAAATGTTAGATAATAGGTCAAACCATTAGTCCTTTAAGACACCAAAGTCTTAGTGGTTGGACACAAAAGGCATTGTTTTAGACTCCGGTAAGGGACGCTCTTTATACACAAATTTCATGTTGGGTTGATGATCCTAATGAGTTTATTGGGTGGTTAGTAATAAAGTTAGAACAAAATGTTCTTAGACTAAATAATTATATGGGGTATGCGTCTCACATGTGGGGCACCCTTAGAATACTTTAAGAGTTAATATTGTATTACTTATTAATAACTTATGTCAATAAGTTATATGAGTGGAGTCATTGGGTATACCTCTATTGTTGGACTGTTGGGTTCCATATGTGTAGGCTTATTTAAAGCTTGAGGAAGAATATGATGTAGTGTGAGCATTTATGATATTGAATAAAAGCTTACTTTTAACACCAAAATATGTAGCTTCTTCTATGTTTACATGTGTTCGATTAGTGAACAATGGTATTAGAGCCATGATGTAAAAATCACTCCTCAAGGAAGAGCCATGGAGCGTATTGAAGAGTAAGCTCGTGAGAAGTGTGAATTTACTTTGTGAAGAGATTATCGGAGAGTAAGAAATTTAATATTCCGTATTTAAATGCTTATATTTTTACGGGAAGACGTATTTAATATTGACATCATATATATGTGTGTACACACACACACACACACACATATATATATATATATATATATATATATATGTAATCTCATATATATTTTATGGTTGTCGAGAAGAGTTTTGGTAAATTTATAGAGAATTTTTTGGGAGATAAATTTGAGTACATATTTACTTATGCAAGAGAAAAGCTTGTTTTTTGAAAGCATGAAAGTTTGGCTGTAAGGATCCATAAATAGGAGAGAGAATGTTGTTTTTCTTCTTGTTAGGCATTGAAGAAAAAGTATTGAATTGCTGGAAATGGCATGAGAAATAGTGCTGAAAAAAAAAAGCATTGAAAAATCTTTGAAAGGTTGAAATTCATGAGAAAACATAATGAATTGTGCTGGAAAAGGCTTTGAATGTGTGGTAATATGGCTTAATGGTGCGATCGTTAATTGTCTTTGCTAAATTAAGTCATGTTAACACACAAAAGTAGCACCCTAGGATTTGATCATGGAAGATCAATACTTTTGGCTAACATGGGATTGTCTCCAAGTGTGGGACTTGCATTTTGAGACAAATCTCCAGATAAGGTTGGTTCCTCTACCTAACCTAATGCTAACACTACTCCTATAGCTGAAAACACAACTATCTAAGCCTAAACTAGTCATTCACAGGGACCAGAGTTAGAGAGATGCATGGAAATGAAATCCTAAGCTAAGAAAGAGGTGATAACACCAAGAAAAGGGGGATGAACACTCTTTATGAGGGAAAACAGAGAGGAAATGCAAAAGGAGAGGTCAAACATAAGTGACACAGGCCAAAGTTGCATTTACCTTCTATTTTGCACACAAAACACTCAAAATGGAAACCTGCAAAGGAGAATACATACACAACACACCAACTGTAAATGGAGAGGCAAGAATGCAACAAACATCAAACTAGGGTAGAGAAAGAGCCACAAAATAAGATTTTATTGCTAAAGAGTATGCACAAACCATTATGCAGTGATAGAAGGCACAAAAACGCATTGCAGGCAACTCACAAACACTTGGGAAACCATTTTGGCATGGTGCCTTTGCATTCTGAGAGAGTCCACCCTTTACAAATGAGTGATTTTGCAAATATATAGAGAAAAGGGGAGAGAAAGAGGAGGGAAAGAGAGAGGGCACACCATTTTCAAACTCAACCACCCACCAAACACAATAAATCACTATAGAAACATGTGGACACGTCTAACATGCCTTTCCTCTACGCCATTCGACTTGCGAAGTATGGGTGCCATGAAGTATTAAATTTGGGTGTTTGAAGTGGTTGCATGATTTTAAACAAGCAAAATTGCCCCTTTTCCTGAAAACTTGTGTTTGCATTTTTCACCCTCAAAACTCAATGTGTTTCTTTATGCCAAAATGATGCCCTTGAAGATACGGTTTGAATGCCATCGGTTTCATACAAGTTGGGGCTACGTAGCGGAAGTTATGGTTGAAAAAACCAATTCCGCCTTGTTTAGCGCAAGCATTTCCAACATTTCGTTGCCTTTGGACTGAATTGCTTGTTCCGCACCTTTTGAGAACTTTGCCATGTATCGTGGCTTTTTGACGTCCCATGACACATTCTTTGTTTCCCGGCTTTAAAAGTCTCGGAACATTGTTTTGGGGAAACCCGCGAGAATGGTGAGATAGTGTTTTGTGGCTTCCAAACTTAGCCTCTTCCAAACTCTTCATTTCCTTTGTTGTGCGGCGCTCGATCTTATACTCCGTGTATTGCCGCTTTTGCATGGTGGATTTCATCCTTTGTTATGCGAGATTGTGACCAACTCCGCGAACACCAAATTTCGCCAAGTCCACTTAACACTCACTTTCCATGCCGCGGGGTCTAAGTCCATCAAATTCCTCCTAAGTCTCGAGTCCAAATCCCTTCCATTTTTCGAGTTTGAAGAACCCACCGAACACTAAGTTCCTTCCTTTGTTTTGCGAGTTAGGAGAACCCGTGAAACACTAAGTTTCAATGTTCTGCGGATTTTGAACCCAAAAATTTCCTAAGTCCAAAAATGGATTTGTGAGTTGCCAAAATAGCACAGGGGTTTATTTTGGATAACAACTCCTACAGGGGTCCCTTATTTATGGTAAAATCACTTTGGTGGTTGTCATGAGATTTTGCAAGGGCAAAATTCAATTTTGAAACATGACAACTATACCCTAGTGTCGAAAATTTTGCTTAGGAGCCCTCTTGAACACCTATCCGGATCAATTTGCCCTCAATGTCATGCCTATCCCTGATCCTTGAAAGTCCTCATATGTGTTGTGTTGTACTTGCCTTGATGTTGGAAATGTCAAAATATGGTCATTGATTCATTTAGTCTTTGTGCTTCTAAGAGAGAATTCTTCAGTAGGCCTAGAAAGGCTATTTTTAGCCTTTTCGAGATAGGTGTGTGTCCTCCGGGGCAGAGTTTAAAGGTCAAATTCATCGGAAAATAGTATTCGGAGCTAATAACTTATTACAGCAATTGTGCTTAGGAAGATTTGGGAGTCTTTTAGAGGTTTAGGAACAAGTTGTGCAACTACGGGTTTCTAAGGTGCAAAGAGTAAGCAGTGGAAAAAAGCACCTGAATTTCAACGGAAGATTCCGGGAGCTCTGGGATGAGTCAAGAGGCAAACAAGATACCGTCGAGAAAGCTAAAAGGATCCTCTACATGATGGAGTTTTCACATCTTTCACAAGACCTAAGCACTTCTTTGTGCAAACCATTCTCAGCAGACTTACCTAGCAGCCTTGAATGAAAAAGCAACATTGTTTGGAGAAGGATGCAGAATCAAGTCTTGAAAACCCTCCCATTGATCTCAAAATGGTCTTGGGAGTCAAATTGATATAAAATTTCACCTAAAAAGACTAATCTAGTAATGCGATTTTCGTTGACCCAGGTGGACAAATACAATTTCTAAAAATAGTAAGTATCTGGTATCCTCACTTTCTAAAAATAGTAACTTACTAAAAATAGTAAGTCCCCTCAAATGAGAAACTAGGCAACTTTTCCAAAAAAGCAAAAGCAAAAACAAGCGCCTAAAAATAGAAAGTGTCTGAAAATGGTAAAGCATCAATCAACGAAATTGAAGTGAGTATTCCGGGTGATCAAGAAGTTCAAATTTGAGCAAAATAGGTGAAATATTCCAAAATAGCGAGGTCTGAGAAAGTCTCCATTTCAAGTGCGAGAAAGTTGCGGTAGACTCCATTTTCGAGTCATCTCGTTGCTTTTTGACATCGTCACTGGGTTGTATGAAGGTTGCATTGCTCAAACATGGGAATTCATCCTTCATAGAGGTATTTAGGCATCATTCGATCCAATAGCAAAGTAAAAAACGCAAGAAAAATCTAGAGGCATTGTGCAGTCAAAGGAGATTAAAAAAATTCAAAGCTCCGTTTAAAATTCAAGCTAGGTAGGGCATCATAGCTCATCAATCAGGTTTGAGCCATCCACACCCCCTCGCGGAGCTGGTCAAATGTGCTCGATGAGTGAGTAAACCTAGGTTAAGCTGGAAGAGTTGGCGAAGGCAAAGCATTGCAAAGATGAAGTGAAGCTAATGACTAAAGAACACAACGTGTCTTCATACTCCAAGAGAGCTCGTAAACAAGCAAGGCTCGTTGTAAATCTCTAAGAACTTCTCAAGTTAGGCAAAAGTAATCTATCTCAACACATTTCCCTCCAAAAATACCCAAGTATGTCTTCCTGAAGGTCATAGCGTCCCCGCAGTGATCACAAGTTGGTTCCACAACAAGCTTCTAAAAGTGTTGCGATGACCGACATTGTGTCAACTCTTGAAGAGCCATTTACATGGATCCAAGAAATGCTCGAAAGCGGGCCGAGGACAAAGTAGCTTCTTTATCATACCCAGTCTCGAAGAAATCTCGGAACTCTGAAGTCCAAGCGAAGAAAGAAGGCCCAGACAACATCCCGCTTCTTCAGTGGCCCCTCAGGTAATCAATATGTTGAAGTTGCTAGGCCTAAGATTGAAAATCCTATTGAGGACATGACTCCATCAGACTATGAATTGATCCGCATCTCATTGGGTCAAGCTTTGCATGAGGGTGATTCCCATCTATTCAAAGAATCCTCTTCCCGCCTTCTTGCTCGGAACGAAGAATACAAGAAAACAATTGTGCAATTGGAGGAACAGTAAAAGCTCTCAGTGCTTACATTCAACCCTTCTCGGAACTTGAATTAGCATCCTCTCTTCCGATCGAAGACATTCCTCCAATCAGCAGTGTTGATCCAGAGGCAGTCAAGAAGGCCCAATGATACATGATGCAGGAAAGGCTAGTGAGAAATGGGTTGAGAAAATCATCAAGCAAGGAAAGGTATTGTTTCTAGATGTCATTTCTCTCATCAAGTACGTTCTTGCAACATTGTCTAAAGTGAACAAAGCAAAGGAGGGATTTACAAAAGAGGTCAACCATTTGGATGAGATGTTTCCACTAGTATCCGAGATGATCTCCTTCGACTCTCACACCCTCGTGAGCAAGAACATGTTCGCATCCATTACAGAGAACTTGTCTCAAGTTTGGATTCACATCATGGATATGAAATATGCAATGCTCAAGAATGCAATATCCGAGTTGGACTCTTGTGGACAACATGCTTTCGAGATATTGAACAATGTCTACAATTGTGTTTAGAGGCTTGAGTTCCCTCCGCTCACGAGAGACTCATCATTAGAAGAACTCATTATCTCGTTCCAAGAGCTGGTCAAGAAAGAGGCAGGTGACTCTCTCCTTCAATGAAGATAACTTAGAGTCCCTGGCCAATATCAGAAGTTGCATTGCTGCAATTGCAATGGATCACGAAGAATGGCTTCATCAATGCAAGAAGATCGTGATGTCCCCGAGACATGGACCAAGGTGTTGGGCTGCGTTTGCATTCCAGAGGCAAATAAGTTGGCCGATTAGCGATAGCTCAATTCAGCAAGGGATTTAAAGAGCAAGAGCTCTTCTCATCAAGGAGCATGAATCAAGTAAGGTTCTTCATCGCGGGAGTTTCTTCATCGAGACCTACAACTTCTTCCCTCTCTCTTTCTCCCTCTTCCTTCTCCCCCTTTCTAATTCTTCATTGAGCATAATCATTGTATTTTGTCTCATTCACTTAAGTGACTTTCTAAAGTTATATTGTAAAAGTCCCTTTAATTTATAAAAAGGGAACTTATTTCTCATGTCCTAGGAAGATGAAAAGTCACAAGTTGAATGAGATCATGAAGAGTCATGTGGGGGGTAGGTGAAAGGTCAATTCACATTGCTATAAATTGGGATGGCTTCTCCATTCCAAAGGATCCTGAAAATCTTGAATTTTAGTTCTTGGTAGCAATTGTGAATTGTGGTAGATTGATTGATGCTTTGTATTTCATCACTACACAAGGAATAAAAGCTACATTTCTTCCATTCCCCTTTTTCCTATGTGTTCTTCTATTTCTCTCTTTTATGCACTTTGCAAGCATAGTGATCAAAAAGAGCTTTGTATCTTCGATGAATGGGCCTCAGAGAACTGTGTCTCTATGTGGGTTTTGTTTGTCTCACTAATGGCTTCATTGTTGCTTTCTTCTAATTGAATGTTGAACTACTCCGGTTATTGGGTGTGAACTCTGCAATTGGCCTACTCACAGCAATAACCTTCCTTTCCTAATTTCTCTCATTCACCCCTCATTGCTGTAATTTCCTCCCTTGTACCTGTACAAACACTTTGCCACAAGTTCAGGGAAGTTTTCCTGTGTGATCCCTGGCCTATTTGGCCAACCCACAACACTTAGATAGGAGTAGATTAGTTTACATTCAATAATGGGAGTTGCACCATTCAATGCAGAGGGCGTAGCCCCATGAGCGTTGGTGGAAACACCTAATTTGCCATATCGACAAATTATTTCACCAACAAGGGAAATTTCTTTTGTATAATGCCCAGTAATATTTTTTTCTAATTGCTTACAGTAAAAGAAAGGGATTGTGAGTCATATTCTGATATTTAAATAGCAGCAGACTGTACTTTTGTAACAGCGAAATGTTTTCACCAAATTTGTGTGCTAATTCAACTGAGAATGATCTCTAAACAATATTAAATCAATTTCTGACCATCCAGAACACTTTTAGACCCAAATCGATTCAGAATGAGCAAGTTATATAAATCTGGAAATTGTATTGAAGACTGGTAAATCACAACACTCTAAATTAGTTCGATTTGGCTTCAAAATGGTCTTAAACAGCGTGCAAATTGTTATCTAATCCTTTAAAAGCATAGGCGACCTGATTTAGATTGAATATCTGAAATTATATGCATCAAAATAATTAAATATAAGCACATATGCAAGTCGCACTTTCTGGAAATGCACAGTTGGAATCAGATTTAAATAAAATAGCTTTGAATTGTATAATCTTCAATGAATGCTTAATTGTTTTAAGTCAAAACAAGAGGTTTTCGTCTCTTGAATGGACCTCTAAGGGGTTTGCGTCCCAATAGGCAAGAAAAGAGAATAATTTCTCAATTTCAATTGATTACAATACAAGTCGATATCGCATAATGATGCCCACATCCCCTATTTATAATACTTTCAAGCCTTGGCGCCAAAATATGAAAAGGCATGACCTTTCATATACCTCATGACCTTTCATGTTATTTTTCTCCACCATGGCCGACCCATACACTTATAATTATTTATTTAATAAAAACATACAAAATATAATAAAAACTATATTATATTCTTCTTCCTTTATTCTTCTTTTATATTATTTCTTCTAATCATGAAGAAGGTTTGCCCGGAATTCCAATTAGTCTTCAATTTTGGAGAAAAGGGACATTACAATCTTGCTCCTGCAAACTTTTCTTTTCCATTTGAGAGGTTCTACTCGACTCAAAAATGATTGGTTGTGATTAGGCAAGGATATAATCCCATTGTCCTTGTTTTTTTATTTTGGTTTCAGTTCAATTTGCTCGCCTTCATTTATATTAATCCTAGACCATTTTCTTAAGAAAGCGCCTTCTTGTTTAAACTTTATTCCATTTTAAATTTTTCGTAAGTTCATAATCAAGACTAAAAGTAAAACCCAACTTCTTGAACAAATGATTTTCTTTCGTAAATTTTCCATGAATATTTTTTCCTGACTTCGATCACTCGAAACTTTGGTATAGATTTAATGTTCTTGTAATTCCCCATAATTTCTAAGGCTAACAAACATTATTATGTTATTAAACTTATTTTTTCTAACAGTTTTGCAAATATATTTTGTAACAAGGGGCATGTTATATGCCTCATTAAGTGCCAGTAATCTAAAGAGATGCGACCTACCACCTTACAGTGACACGACCTAGTGTACATGCCCTTTCCTTTTTATATAACCTTTCACCCCTGTCCTTCGTACTCACCTATCTAATAATATATATTTTTTTTTCGCTGTACTTTATCTATACCATGTTCCATACACCTTGTCCCTAGTGAACCCTTGTTTTGCCTTTTTTTTTTAATTTAATGGTTTTGTGAGTCGTGTAAAATACTAGTTTGTAAGTCATATGTTTTTCTTTTAATGTTAGTAGTTCGTAAGTCATATGTTTTTCTTTTAATAGTAGTTTGTAAGTCACGTGTCTATTTTTTTAACATTAGTAGTTTGCAGCAGTCATGATTTTCATGTGTTTATATAATGAGTTATGTTGTCCGAATAAATGCTGCTGATGTAATTTGGAAGCTATGTTGTTCTTGAGGAGGATTCTAGAGATTATAAAGCGTCTAATTTTAGAATCTAAATAGTACCTTTGATTCTTAGGCATGTTTCATCGATTGATTCTTATGCAGGTTTCACCGATTCTAACTTTTTGAAGCCTTGTTTTTAATCTTTGGTAGCAGTATCTCTTAGCAAACAATTTTGTGATTTTGATGTGTTGAATAAGGCTCAAATGCACTGTTACGTGTCTGTAGCAAGGTGTGAGTTAGAAGAACTAACAGTGTTATCATCTCTCACCATGTAAAGGCCACACTGTATAATTGTAGGAGGAAGTTGAGTACTGCCCCTAGAATCTTTCCTAACCGTAGGTACCAGGAGACATGGGGGTATGGGTACTGGTACCGTTACAGGGACAGGGACACTATTAAAATCAGGGTACATGAGTACATGAATAAGGATGCGGCTATATTGTATATAAATGAGTTTCTTGGTAACCATGCTCTTAACACTTAAAAGTTGAAAAACATCTGGTGGCCAAAAAGATCATAATGTCTATTAAATAGCCAGAGTGAGGTGAAAATTTGAAGTGGAATCAAATATAGCAGTTTTTTCTAGAATTCATTTGCATGGTCTTAAATATTAATTCCACTCCATATATAAAGTTAAACTAATTATGTTTTTATTTATAAAACCATTAAGAGAACAATTCATTGTTTAAATTTTAAAATCACTTTTCTGGCTTCTTTTATTTTGATCTTGATTATTGAGGGCAGCTGTGGGCATCTTTTTGGTATAGCTCCTATGTATTCAATGAAATCTTTTCAACTTTTGTGAAAAATGTTTTTGAAATATCAAATATACTTATTATTTGTTGGACATCATTATATTTGTCTTCGGTGGTTACTTGTAGCCATGCCTTGCACGGAAGTTAATTTCCAGGAGCAATACAGTAAATTTCGCTCCAACACATACTTGATGAAATTGTGAAAAGTAAAACGAACCATATTTGGTCCACTCAAAAAAATATCTGGAAGGCTGTCTTATATTCCCTAACAGCAATTTATGGTTCATTTGCTGGAATGAATTGTGAAGACTTCATGCTTCTGCAGACATTTCTGTCCTTGTTTTCGTTGGATCTGAAATGTCTGAGATTTTTTAGCTTTTTATATACTGCAACTTATTGCAATGAACATGAATACAGATGAACAATGGAGAAATTTTTATGGTGGACAGTTTTGTTATTAGATAATCTTTTAAAGTGTCTTAAAATATATTGTTGAATTTGTGCAGGCTCGGAAAGGGACAAAATATTCTAGGCATGTCATTAATAGAGACCTGGAGACTGTTTTAGGTATTGATAATCAGACATTTGATTCCAAGAGGTCAGAGCAGAAAAGCCCTGTATTAAAGCTTGTAGTTCATCCCGTCTTAGAAATCATATGAAATTGCACCAGACTGATGGGTTTGACTTCCTACAGAAGAACCTTATAACAGAAGAACCTGGCGGTTGCATTTTGGCACATGCACCAGGTACAGGGAAAACTTTCCTT
This sequence comes from Taxus wallichiana var. yunnanensis, assembly GCA_018340775.1. Taxonomy (NCBI): domain Eukaryota; kingdom Viridiplantae; phylum Streptophyta; class Pinopsida; order Cupressales; family Taxaceae; genus Taxus; species Taxus wallichiana. The sequence continues at coordinate 243,715,053 of CM031237.1, forward strand.
GTTATTAGTTTCATTCAGAGCTTTTTGACCAAGTACCCAGATGAGAGACCACTAATTGTTGCACCCAAAAGCATTCTGTGTTCTTGGATGACTGAATTTAAAAATGGCAAGTAGAAGAGATACCAGTGCACAACATTTATGAAGTAACCAACAAGGCTGAAACACTGAGATACAAGCAGCTTCAGACACTCAGAGAGTGGAAGGAGAAAAAAGCATTCTCCTTGTGAGTTATTCACAGTTCTCAAGCATAGTTTGCGAGAATGCTGAGAATGAAATGACAGCATCTTGCCAAAAAATCCTTCTAGAGGGTCCTGGACTGTTGATTTTAGATGAGGGTCATTTCCCTCGAAATAAAGACACCAACATACTAAATGCGCTCACTAAGATACATACCAGGAGACGGATTTTATTGTCAGGTACACTCTACCAAAACAATATCAAAGAACTTTTTAATCTTTTGAGGCTTATACGGCCCGACATTCTAGAATTGAACTCCTTTCAAGCAATTTTTAGACGGTTGATAACAAGCATTTCTGGAAGTGAAATGCATCAAAAATTGCTATACAAGAGACATTCTCAAGATCCACTGGAAAGAATCTTCTGTGATGTGCTTGATTATGCGCTACAGAGTAGCAGTGAAGTGGTCAAAATGTCTGCGCTGCATGATCTTCAAGAGTTAACTGCATTATTTGTACACTACTATAAAGGAGATATACTCGAGGATTTACCGGGACTGGTTGATTTTACTGTCAAGTTGGATTTAAACGAGAAACAAAGAAGAGCACTCAGCAAACTACAATTTGTAGGAAATAGGATGAGTAGAGATATAATGTCTGCTGCAATATCCATACATCCTTCACTGTATGGGGAAAATATTTCGGGATGGTTGGAGTCGGATGGGAAAAATAGTGGGAGCACATTTGCCAGTATGCGCGCAGATCCCAATGATGGAGTGAAAACAAAGTTTGTGCTTGACATGCTGTCCCTCTGTGAATCTACCAAGGAGAAACTTATAGTTTTCAGTCAATACCTTCCACCTTTGTCTTTGTTAGAAAATATGATAATGGTGGAAAAAAAGTGGACCAAAAGTCGAGAAATTTTAAGATTGGATGGCAGTACTGCTGCAGAAGTCAGGGGAACTATAATTGAACAATATAATAATAGTCCTGATTCAAAGGTGCTGTTTGCCTCTATTAAGGCATGTGGAGAGGGCATTTGCCTCACAGCTGCTAGTCGGGTTATAATATTGGATATTCCTTGGAACCCTTCAATCTCTAGACAGGCCATCAGTAGAGCTTACAGAATTGGTCAAAAAAAGAAGGTATATGCATATCGTCTGGTTGCTGTAAACACTCAGGAAGAGGAGATTCAAGAAATTTCCTTGAAAAAGGAACTTATGTCAAAGATGCTTTTCGAGGGAAACAATAAATCTGAAGATTCGGCCTCGCTCTTGAGTAAGATAAATGAAGATGATTGTGAAGATTTTTTCTTCCAAAGTGGTAGTCCGTTAAGGCAGAACCTCCATGCTTTGTACAAGCAAATATTTGTGTAAACATTAAAGGAGAATACACTGTACAGGTTTTATACCCAAGTCTTGTTGTATGCTTTCTGAGAGGTGGCCTGAGGTAGATGTACAGATGTAACTGTCAGGTTTCCTGTCACTAATGTCCAGTTTATTGTTTTCTGCCTACAGTTCCTATGTCTACTCAGCAGTTGAAGTTTTTATGGCAAGGTATTTTGTTTATAGCCTATTGAACTTGGGATAGTTTTCGTTCTACAAATCTTAACATTTTGGGCTAAAAGTGAATGGTTTTCCGTTAACTTGACCAAATCTCAGTTTGCTCGAGTATCAATAACTGTTTTGTAGTCGAGGTTTTTGTATGTATTTCGTTTATAACCTGTTGAACTTGCGATAATTTCCTTGTTAGGAATTTTAATGTTTTGGACTAAATGCTGAATGGTTTTCTGGTAGTTGACATAATCTCAGTTTGCTCTCGAGTTTCATTAACTCTTTTGCAGTCAGTTTTTATCGCTGGGTATTTTTTAATAGCCTGCTGCAGTCGAGATATTTTCCTTTTATAAAGTTTAATGCTTTTGATTAATAGTTGAATGGTGTGCTTTTGACCTATTCTCAGTTTGTTCTCGAGTAGCATGAACCGTCTTTTGGGCTTAAGCCTGTTACAATATAAATTCGCTTTCTTTCTCATGGTCAACAAAAGAAGTAATTTGCCTGTATTCCTAAAGCACAATGTCTTCATGTTATTCTTTATTGACAAGATGTTATATTTGCCACTACCAATATTTTTATATCTAACCCCGTTGTTAAAAAGAAAAAGAAAAAAGTAGTGTCTTTGTGTTATTCTTTTCATAGAGATGGTATCCTTGTTACAATGTGCGACTCTTATGTTAATGCCAGGGACGAAAAAAGTTACTGATGGTAACACTAAAAGTGGAATTAAAGGCCGGAATTGCAGTGTAGTAATATAGATTTAGTGCGTATTTAATAGCTAAAGTTTTTGGTTTAATGCGTTAGAGTATTTGGTGCCATGGCACTTAGTTACAAAGAATTAAATGTTTTAAGGTACACATCTTTTTAATTTATCGTGGATTTTGTTATATAATATTAATTCCCAAGTAATTTAGATATGCAAACAGTTGGGTGGGGACAGGGTGCTGATACCAGTGCGATACCCACACATTCAATTCTTGTTGTGTTCCAATTCTTGTTTTGAATTGCAATGGGAATTTTCAATTGTGTAGCGTCTCGCTCTATCAAAATATAAAGGTGACAAAAATAATAAAATTCAAACATTCAAGTTTTGGGTAAGCATTAAACTATATTCTCTAATGTTTCATGTAGAATTTAACTATTGAATTTGTGTGTATGGAAACATAAACCTAATGATATGTTAGCATCCGCTTTTCAATTATTCACGGTGCTCATTCCACTAATGCATAAAACATGAATTGCAACAGTCTTATTCACAATTAATGTAATATATGCTTCTAATTTGGTGGATGCTATCGCTTTACATCAGCTACCATTTTATTCACATGCTCTTATTGTTATACAAAGCTTGTCCAAAATGGCCAAATTGAATTTTTATTTTTTATTTTTGTAGATATAATATTAGTGTGTATAATCTTGAGCGTGCAAGATTCAATAATTAACAATAAGGTACTAGTGTTTGTAGTGTTCTTTAGATGATTGCCAAGTGAGATATGACTTTCACATACGTGACCCTCATTGTGAAAGCCTTTTAGGTTTTGTTTTTCCATTCACCTTATTTGTGTGTATACTGTATACCACTCATCAAAATTGAAATTGCATCTCCTCTATTCCATTTACCTTATATAGGTGTACATACCGGACACCTAGTCACAATCAAACTTGTCTCCTCACTTCCACCAACTTTATATAGATATGCTTACATTACACCTTGTCACAATCAAACTCCTGTCTTCTTTATGCACTACATATGCCTTCACCCTTGCAGTAGCTTAATTGTTGTAGTTGTCTTTCCTTGTATTGTTTATATGAAAGCGCAAAATTTCCAAATTATGATGTAGGCATCCGGTTCACATGCAATCTATATCAAGTGAAAATCGATAGCATTTTGCTTTTCATAATGTTTGTATTTTACACCACATCTAGAAGAGCTTTATAAGTTAACAAAATCTTCGACATTCAGGTGGGTGTCAAAATTTGGCACAAGCAAGTATTTCAATAGAAAAGGTTATGTTGTAAGTAGGTGGGTTTCACATCTATATAAGCATGCCCCTATGCTTGTGTTTGGGAGAAGATAGGAGAGTGGAGAGGGAAACAAGTCAAGAAACAACAAATGTTTCCAAGTTCTTGTCAAATTGGCGTAAGTGCAATTCTAGCTTAGGGATAATACTACTTGGATCTATTCTAGTGATAGTATTTACTAGATAGTTGATTTGTTAGGTGTTGTCATTAGATATACTCGTATCGATGTCATTGTTATTTAAGAATTGTATTGTTGGCAATTGGTCTCGTGTTGTTGGTCGGTAAAGTGGAAAATCACTCATCAATTTTATGCACAAAGATTGTGAGCAATCAAGAGTAATGGTATTTCATAATGTTGATCTCAAGTTGTTTCTTGTTGATGATCAATAGTGTGAAAAAACATTTGTCAATTTTATTCACAAAGATTGTGAGCAAGAGTCATGTTTCATAGCGTTGCATTGTCTATGACATTTTTAAATTTGATTCCCTAATCGGGATTGTTTCAATTGTCTCACAAAGTCTATCCTTAAGTAGAACCTTGGATATTCTTGTTCACGTGTTTGGAATCAAATGTTCAAGTCATCAAATGTTTGTAATTAAGAATTCAAAGCTAATATCATAAAAGTTGTAGGTTATAAAACATAATTTGGTGTGCAAAAGGATATTTTGCTTCCATGAAGTAACTCATAGGGAATCATTTCAACCTTTTCTAGACGAGCATACTTCAAAACATAAAGCACTTTTATTGAGAAAATATAAGGGCATAATATATTGCTTCAACAAGTTTGCATGAATATTTGTTTCTTGTCACCCTTAAAGTTTCTACCAACATATTGGGTTTTAGTGAAAAGTAGAAATACAAAATTCTTTGTAAGGAGAAACCAATAACTTGTTTTGAAAGACATACCTTATTTCCTTAGGTAAATTTTAATGGCATCATTGATGTACTACATTTTTCGTGACACATCAACGCTTACCACATATATATACACCACCACATATACACGTATTTAAAAAGATGAATATCTTTTCAAGATACAATATGATGTATTGTCGACATAATTCATTTACATGTATTCTTTTAAACAATGTGTGTGCGTGTGCGTGTGCGTGTGCGTGTGCGTGTGCGTGCAAGGCGCGTATGCTTGTGTACATGCATCCGGTGTGAGTGTGTTTGTGTGGGTGCGTGTGTGCATGCACGCGCGTTTGTGTGTGTGTGTGCACTTGTGTGTGTGTGTGCGCGTGTGCGTGCGTGTGAGCGCGCGTATTGTATCATTTACATTGGATATATATTATTTTAGAGATTAAGAGGATCCTTGACAATTAGGGGCTTGTGAAGTGGCGATACATGTTCCACTAATGCAAATGTGACTTCTTGGATTATTATATGATTTGTATCATTTTCATTGGGTGTATATTACTTTAGAGATTAAGAGGAATCTTTGATGAGTAGGGCTTGTGAAGTGGTCATATAAGTTACACTAATGCAAATGTAAGCACCTAAGAAACCCTTGAGCGAGATGAGCCAATTTTGCAAGGGAGAATTAGAGGCACAAACGATTGGAGAAGATAACACGAAATTTTGAAGGCGTCTTAGACCTCCATGCCGTTGATGCCTTTGCATGCCTTGATTCTAAGTAGGAGTTCTTTAAGATGATCAATATTTGCTAACAATTTTAAGGATTGTGAGCTTTTTGATATACAATTTGAATTATTAAACCAATCAACTTTTAAATAAGAAAAAATATGTAAAGCACTTGTTTCTTGATAGTGAATGTGGCTTTCCCAATAAAGGCAAATGCTCCTGAAAGGGAAATATTATTGCAAGAATGAAACATACATGTGCTCTTCTTGAAACATATATGTGCTCGATTTCATTAGTATCTTTCGGTTGAACCAAATTTGAAGAAGATAAGTACAATTGTATTAGCATAGTCAATATAGCATAGATAGTAGTACTTCTAGATCCAAGTGTATTTTTTTACAATCAACGTTGCAATCACCCTCTATGATCCATCATTAAGGCGAGGATAGAATCAATTCTATTCAAGGACACTACGAAGCAAAGATTACACAATATGAATGTACAAAATCACTCAAATATAATCCACAATTGAAAGTTTGAAACACTTTTCTTGGTGAAACACATTCGTAATTTTTAGATTTAATGTTTTATTCTCACTAATTACAAGATTTTCCATTTGAATCTAGTTTGGGGTAAAGGTATATATATATATATAATGTTTCTACCATCAACGAGTCAAAAGAAATAGGTGTATAGTCCTTAGACTCCCCGCACCTTCTCCCCATTCATGACAGTGTCCTTATACTCTGATGATTTCTGAGCAACGTTTGTCTTTATACTCGTGCACCTTGGAGCGGTCGATCCTTCATTTCATTTACCTTCGAGCATCAATATCTTTATACTCTCGAGTTCTAATCATGGTCAAATATTTCGCTTCCCTTGCTTTCTCAACCACAATATCCTTATTGGTGTCCCCAGATTTCACTCAAAATCTGAGACTACCCCATGTTAAAAAAATCGCATTTTTAAAATAGTGGGTCGTTTTGTGTTTTTATTGCCAGAAGATGCCTTGTATTGCATTAAGATATTCCCAGTGAATCACATGAGCCAATTTCGACAAATACCCAGATGTCGAAACTCGTTTTATCCTTTCGCCAAGTTTTGTCTGCGGGAAAATTATATTTAATTATTTAAAGCCCCATTTGAAGTAAATTGCGCTCCGGTTTAACCCTGTTGAAGTTTTGCATGTCAATATTCACATATACCAGTAGGGTTTTCACCAGGAATGGATCCTAGGCTTTGTCTGTGACTTCAGCAACGTTTTTCATTTTTTTATTTTTCTTGTTTTTTTCTCTATGAAATTCCCCTAGGTCAATTCCTTCGCCAGTACAGTCTGTTTTCTTGCTTGGAGTATCTGGAGATCATCTACGACCGCCATGCTAGAAGGAATCAGCTTCAGGAAGTCAACTTCTCTTTAAAAAGACGAAGTCGTGCACAAAAAAACTTCTTCTGGACAAGTCACATTTTTGGGAATGGATGGATTTAAGTTGCAGTGGGATTTTGGTCAAGCAGCGGTGTGGGATTTTGTACTTGCCTTGCAGGTACTTTTTCCCATGAAGGCAAAGTCACTTAAGTTACGATGGGAAAATTAGAGGCAACAGGCAGCGAAATTTCTTACCTGCCTTGCAGGGTGAAAATTCCCATTATAAAATAAAGAAAAATCACTTAAGGCATTGATGGGAATTTCTTACCTTGCCTTGCAGGTAAAAATTCCCATTATGGAAGTCAAACAACTTAAGTGGATGAAGGGATTTTTGGAGCTGCAGTGCAGGGTGAATAATCCCATTAAAATTTGACTTTTAAACAAAGAAATCAGCCATGCTAAAAAATGTGACCCCTTTTGGAATTAAAGAATGATTTTAATTGCATTAATTAATAGTTCTTATTCCTAATTTTGGCGCTCAAGGGTGAGGAAGAGTCAACGCATGTGGAGAAGTCAAAGAAAATCTGGAAGATGAGGGCTAAAAATAAAATAAATTTATTTATTTAATGGCAGCCACAGCATGCAAATTTGGGCGCCTAAGTTGGAGGAATAAACAAGTTTGTTTATTAATTAATTGCCGTGAATAGCATGAACAATTATTAGAAATAGAATGCGAGGGTTATATAAGCATGGGTTGTGCTAAGTGAAGGTGTAATTAATTCTTTTTGCAAAGGATTGCAGCCCGGACAGTTTTGGTGCCCAAGGAAGGAGGATTTTTGCATTGAAGTTTATTTTCCACTGCTGGGAAGCTTCAAAGTTTGGCGCCTAGGGTTGGAGGAGCTTGATTTAAGCCTTGTTAATTATCTGCATGTTGGTATGAGTGCCCAGGTGAAGTTAAAAATATTTACGCTTGCTATGCATGCAAGCAAAGCCTCAAATTTTAGGGCAGCGGGCTTAATATGCAGATTTTTGTGATAAAAATCAAGTGTTCATGCTCTGGAATCCATCTTTGTCTGAATTAATTGCAGGTATTCATTACAGGTGCTCATATAAGTGAAAGAGAGTGCAAATCAATGTCAGGTACATTGAATATGTCCTCCGAATCTGAAGAAATTGTCAGATCTGCACCAATTGCAAAGAATTTTGGCATAATTAAAAGAAAAATAGTTGCTCGGCATACAAGATTGCTCCACCATGACAAAGCGGGATGAAAGGGTAGGCTCTACGGAATCATGCATAGCTTCCAGATTATGTCAATGATAATCTGAACCACGACCATGCACCTATCACCGATTTAATTGTCAAATCTACACAAATTGATCCAATTGCAAAGGCTTCCGATAAAAATTCATCCTCTTGTTTCTAATGCAGCTCATGTAGAAATCAGTGCATGGAGAATTCCTTCCAGAATCTTGTGCATGTGCTCCTAATCTTCCAATTGAAGCCTTCATTGAATTTGCATTCACCCGGAGTGCTTTCCAGAATTTTTTATTGCTCATATGCAATTAAAAATAAAAATGATGAGTTATTTACGGCAAACATTGCAATGATGCATGTACTGGAGAAGAACTACAAAAGCTTCAAGGATAAGAGGGAAGACATGTCAGCGGCAACACCCGTAAGCAAAATCACAACAATTGCTTCTAGATACAGTTTGGTGAGAATCAAAGGCAAAAGAAAGCAACTGCATGCGAATATGAAAAAGAAAAGACCGCAACTTTCCTTTTTCTTCTTCTTTATCTTATTTTCTTCGAAAAAGTAATTGAGCGATCAATTAAATTATAAAACTTAAGTGATTGGTTTAAAATTCATTACTTGAAGAAGTCAACTACTTGGAAATAGGTGGCAGACATGCAAAATAGAAGGTTCTATCTTCAGTTGCAAATCATGCATGTCATGCAAAGAGGAATTCTAGGAGGGAGATTGCTAGTTGTTTCCTTTACAACTTCCACATGTGTCAATTCACTAAAAGCTTCCTATTTGTAATTTCCCCTCTACATGCTATAAGTAGAGGAAGAACCTATAGGTAAAGGATCATAATTTGTAAGCAACATTCTTGTGTTCTAGACTTTGTGCTTTAAACCCCGATATCTATTTGAAGCGAGGAATAGAAAGGGGCAAATTTCCGAGAACTTTGTGTCGACGGTGCATTTTGTTTCTAGTTTTTGTCTTAGATCTATTCATAAACTTTGTGTTATTCTAGATCTAGATCCAAAGTTCCTTTGCTTATAATTTTGTATGTTAATATCTATCTCTGTTTTGTTTATGTGCATGCATTCAACTCTCAGTAATCTATTGATTGGGTTGCACATATTTCTTCTTCCTTTCTTGTGTTTTATTATTTTCTTCTTCTCGCCGATATTTCCTTTCTTTATCAGCTGCTTACTTGCTGCAAAACTATATAGCTATGGTTCATGAGCTGCATGGTTAAAGCAATACCCACAAATAGATACTAGCATATTTAAATTGACAAATCTTACGCGGAGCCTCACCGTAAATGAGGGAGATTTATCTCATGATTGCCTAGGATTTCAGCTATGCAGAAAATCTAGCCAACACTTGTATCCCCGTGTTTTATCGACTACAGAAACCTCGGTTTCCTTTGTTTCCTTGGTATTGACACCCCTTGCATAGTCGATTTTCTTTGGAGACATCTTAAAACATACACTTAGCTCTCCAAATCACTTAATCCACAGAGGCCGACTCTTTCCCTTTTTTAGAAGCAACCTGGGCATTCTAAGAGGCCTTTTCTCTTCTTAGTTCTCGCCTCCTAACCGATTTGCTAATGTGTCCTACTTTGAACTCATTCTTAACTTAAATTGCAGAGATATTATTCCGAGCTAGGGAGAGGAGATCCATTGAACTGAGGGTCAATCAGATTACTAACACAAATTATTTTGACCTTTGATTTATTTACTATACATGTATCATTATTTACAGCTTTATAGATGTAGAATTTGATATACTTGTTTTTGTGGGAACTATGGGATTGGGATTTCCTTATTGATTATGTATTTACAGTAAATATTTTTGTTGGTGCCATTTCTCGTTTAGAACAAACAATATAAAACTTTCAAGAAACAACTTTTTTTGACAACATTCAAACCTCTCGGTGATCATGGAGTTGTAGACACTAAAAGTGCACAAAAACACTATTACATTACATTTTTGTCATAATTATATATACATGAGTTTTGAACAATGAAACAAGATCTTAGTGGCATCAATCCTTCGTTGATTTTCTCTTTGTTACTTGATTGAACAACTATTACTATTTCTCTTCTTTGGATGGATTTTGAGCCTTTATACATAGATATCTAACACCCTACTTTTATTGCCTCTTGTTATTTAAGCTTGGGTCAAGAACATACAACACGATTAGGATCGTACATACGGTCTTGACCATAGTGTACGGTCTTGACCCCCTTGATTTTCTATTTGATTTATCCATATGGGCCCTTTTTCACTCTTTTACCTTTGGTTTATAGCTTTTGGGTCGTCCTTTCTTGCCATTAAGGTCCTAATTTGATACAACATATAAATAGCTCAATATTTGACATAACAATGATAATTAGTTATTCGGAGGGTATAACCCTTCATGTATACACTACTCATCATCACTACTCTCCACACGTACAGGTGACTCGTAAGCTCAATGTCCCTTCTGCTCCTCCATGATCTCGCTCAATAGTGTGTCAATCGCTCGTGCAATGTCGGGTTCTCCACTAACACCTAGGCATACCGGGTCAGGGACACAACCATTCTCGCGATCAAATCTTGTGTCACCTCCCTAAGTAGGATGGGCCTCAACATGTTTAACAAGCTCCGTGTGACTCTCATCTCACCGACTCATCAACACTACACACGTGGTAGCCACAACCATACCCTGGATTAAATAAATAGGCATGCTCACCTCGCAATATCATCAACCCGCTCAAGTAGCCCCCTAGTCACTATATCTCCTTGAATACTTAGGAGCAATGTGCGCACAAATGCATCAACAATAATAGTCTAATATGTATCGCTCGTGCAATTTTCAAAACATATACATTGGCACCAATTATTAATTACAATCCTATCTACAAAGAATAACTTAAATTATACTTATGATATGCTACTACGAAAACTATAACATCATTCCCGTGAACCTCTCCCACACTTGCTCCACCTGTGGGTGGAGGACCATGTGTACCACCTACACCGTCATGTGTCACACCCCCATCTATTGCATTAACCACTATAGTGAATAATGGAACCAAAGTATTATCATCCCACAACTTTGTATAGGCTATTGTGCACCCCACATCACTTCTATCACTCAAAGATATTATCTCAAGATCTCTCCCCTACAGGTGGAGGAACTAGCTTAGCTAGAGTTGGCCCAAGACCATCCCCCTCTCTATGTGTTGCATGTGTCGATCATCTCCATGGATAGGGTGTTAGGGGCACCTCCTACATAATACTAAACTTCCGAGTCACCCTTTCATACTAAAATAATTCTCCCCGGTGGGAAAATTGTTCCTCTAACCACATGGTGTGACGCATGTTGTGAATCTCTACATCATCCTCAAGCAATCACTTACACTCTTTATAGGGTCTCCATATGATATCTGTAGTTGTTAGCTTATCTAGAATAAATTTGTAAGTCATCGTATCAAAACTAAGTCACCTGGGTAGGACTCATCTAGCCACCACAATCTCTAGGTGGGCCCAATCTATCGTGGCCCACTAATCAATCTTACACAAGCAATGTGCTCATATGCCTATACGTGTAATAATGTAATCATCACCAAACCTCCACCATGACTCTTTGAAGTAAACATGTAAATATCTTTATACAAGTGCACTAACATTCTTTGAACCCATACATATCAGGTCCCTTGATCCTCAATAAACGGACATATCTGCCACATCATGTATGATATCAAGACACCACCGCCATCCACAACTATAAAAGATGTTAAAAATATGACAATATTCTTCTCGCATGACCACAAAATAGTAACTATGATAATCGCACTTTGTTATTGATAGAAAACTCTCCTACACTACTTGTCCCAATAAATACCTATACGCGAACTCAAGGTCTTGGGCTATTGGTGAGTTACAAGTAGTTTGTAATCATCAACCTAAGTTCCATTCCCATTGAATTCATTAGATGCTTTCAATAAGTGGCCATGGGGACGCCTTGAGGTAGGGGTCAAACTTCTCCATAGGGACCAAACAAGGAACATAGTAGGGGACGCTTTGAATGCGGATCGTTGGGCGGACATTAAGGACCCAAGCTCACCCCCATGTCCCACTTAGAGAAGGTACTCCTCCACCATTCCAATTCATAACTTTGGTATAATAAAAGCGTTTACCATCCAATTTTTTGAACTCAAGGTCTTGGGCTATTGGTGAGTTATAAGTAGTTTGTAATCATCAACCCAAGTTCCATTCCCATTGAGTTCATTGGATGCTTTTAATAAGTGGCCATGGGGACACCTTAAGGTAGGGGTCGAACTTCTCCATATGGACCAAGTGGAACATAGCGGGATGCTCCAACTATGGATTTCTTGCAGACATTAAGGACCCAAGGCCACCATCATGTCCCACTTAGAGAAATTTATCCTCCATGACTCCATTTCATAGCTCTGTACAATAAAATCATTTACCATCCAAAGTTTTTTGAACTCAAGGTCTTGGGCTATTGGTGAGTTACAAGTAGTTTGTAATCATTAACCCAAGTTCCATTCCCATTGAGTTCATTGGATGCTTTCAATAAGTGGCCATGTGGACACCTTGAGGTAGGGGTTGAACTTCTCCATATGACCAAGCGGAACATAATGGGGCACTCCGAATGTGAATCATTTAGTGGACATTAAGGACCCAAGCCCACCCCCATGTCCCACTTAGAGAAAGTGCTCCTCCACCACTCCAATTCATAGCTTTGGTATAATAAAAGCATTTACCATCCAAAGTTTTTGAACTCAAGGTCTTGGGCTATTGGTGAGTTACAAGTAGTTTGTAATCATCAACCCAAGTTCCATTCCCATTGAGTTCATTGGATGCTTTCAATAAGTGGCCATGGGGACACCTTGAGGTAGGGGTCAAACTTCTCCATATGGACCAAGCGAAACATAGCGGGGTGCTCAATGCAGATCGCTCGGCAGACATTAAGGACCCAAGCCCACCCCCATGTCCCACTTAGAGAAAGTACTCCCCACCACTCCAGTTCATAGCTCTGGTATAATAAAAGCATTTACAATCCAATTTGGGTGGAGTGGTTAAGATGGATGGTTGTATCCGGCTCCACCCAGGTTCAAATCCCACTTAGGCACGATCCCCATTCAGGGTGGTAATGTCCGAGGTGGCATGGCTAGTAGGCTGATTTAACAGAGGTAGATTCGATTTGAGATTTCCTACACTAGAAATGTCTTCAAGTGTGGTTCTAATTCATTAATTGTTGAGCTTAAATGCTATATCTTTGTTGAATGTACTCGGTTCATATATCTCTCGGTCAAAAGCATTTATCTATCTTAAAAAACCTATACGCCTTATCACATATGAAATGGTGTATTTTACACTTACTCTTGTACCCTCTCTCCAAAAATAGGCAATCTCAATATCCGATATACATCTTCTAGAGTCACTATCATATCCCCTATCGAAATCCAAAATGTGCATGTATTAGCACTCCACTACTCACATAGTGGAGTGTTCAGATGCATAATTGGGGCCAACTACCCCAATCTTGCTACATGATGTAGCCCAACTCTATCCAACACATCCCAATCTGCATCATTTAAAACCAATGCAAATAAAGTATCCATATGTCTCCCGCTACGGAAATCTTGTGGGTGCACATCCCACTTTAACTATAAACACGCACCATGAACATATTAGTACCTCTAAACAACAAAAATCCATCACATATGTATCAAAACTTGGAAAACAATTTCCTTAGGTATAAACCATATAGAATCGGTCAAAACTGTAAAAATCTATATGGTCTTGCCTCTCAGTACAAAATCGGACCAATCGGTCCATTTTCGACTTTTCTACACAAAATTGTCAAAAGATAAAAAAAATTGCATTTTTAAAAGTGTTTATCTCATACAAAAATACAACATTAATGACACTCACTAGCTCCTTCATCGTCTGGATTTGGATCATCTCTACCACACACTCAAATCAAGATTGAATCACCTCCCTTACTCGCGGCATCGTCACACTCTCTTGACTCTCATTTGCACGCACTAACAATTACAAATGAAAGTTACATTTCACTTTTCATATTTACTATATATAGTAAAAACCAATGGTGGCATTTCATCCACTTACACATTACCTATAGTACTCATTTACTAATCCTTTTCTGTGGTTGTATGACCCGTATCTTGGAGCTTTACTCCATTTTCACACCATTTATGCGAAAATGTGATCCATTTTCTCTTCTCCTTCGCACTAACACATCATTACTCAATCTCAAATTCATTATGCATTTGTGCACTCAATTCTTATCAACAACTCTATCCATCTCTCTATTGGCACATTTTCCAAGCACTACTTATCATTGCTATCTCACTCAATATAACTAGTACTCCATACATCTCAGTCATCCTTTGTTGCATCACTATCCTTTTACTTTCTCACGACTCTTTACTTTCATCTCAAGTAATCATGTCTTACACTCCCCCTTTCATTGAAAGGGGGCAAATATATAGGGCTAACTATGCAAACACACCCTCTTGTTCTCTCTTATTCAGTAAATCACTAAATAGGCACAAATGGCTAACTATGCAAGGATATCATCCTCTACACGAACTCATATGAAAATCTAGCAAGTTGGTTATGCAAGGCCAATTTCTCTCATCCAACAATGCAATCTCAAACACCCAAGTGGTCACTCATGATTACCCAAAACAAGCTAAGCACCAAAGACCCATGCATTTATTGTGAATACAAGGGGGAAAATTAATAGTCAAATACAACAACAATCACCCACATTCTATATCATATTAGTACACCCATATAATTCATGGTGGGGGCAATGAGGCTTCATTCTCTTGAACCTTATAGGGGACTCTAGCAATTTTTGAGACCTAGATCCATTTGAAGTTGTGGGGTCCCATTATTGGGAAGCGTTATTAGGCAAGCTAAAAGCCATGTGACACTCTTACCTCAAAGTGTCGAGAACACCCTTAGTCAAAAATTATTACAAAATAAAGCACTTTGTTGGGGATTTTATCACCCCTAACTCTGCAAACCCGTTAAATTCAAATCTTCATGTTTACAAACACTTATCTCCGTAACCGTGATAACCCCCTTTGGAAATTATGTCTTGTTTCTCCTTTCTTCACATGGGTCAACTGATGACCCATGTCGTTTCTCCATGATTGATTGTTTTCTCTCAACACACTTATATGTTTCATGCTTCAAAAGACTCTAACATATGCAATCTTCCTTTTCCTTTACACTAGAAAATTTCATTCACTAGCATAAAGAGGGGGAAATGTAGACACTAAAAAGTGCACAAAATCACTATTACATTTTTTTTTTTAGAATTATATATACATGATTTTTAAACAACGAAACAAGATCTTACCGGCATTAGTCCTTCATTGATTTTCTCTTTATTACTAGATTGAGCTCAAACTATTGATATTTCTCTTCTTTGACTAGATTTTGAGCTTTTATAATGAGATCTTTAACACCCTGCCTTTATTACTTATTGTTATTTAAGCTTGGTTCAAGAACATACAATAGGGTAAGGACCGTATATACAATCTTGACCATAGTGTACATTCTTGACCCCCTTGATTTTCCATTTGATTTATCCATATGGGCCCATTTTTCACTCTTTTACTTTTCATTTTATATCTTTTGGGTCAACCTTTCCTACCACTAAGGTCCTAATTTCAAAGTACAAACTCATATATATACAAGTCTAAACTAAGCATTTATTTTTAGAAATCACCTATTTATCTATCACATATTTGAGTTGAAAAGGCAAGGAACACTTCTGCATATTACATACACAATGTAGGAGGGCATAGATCTAGTTTTTCTCATATGTGCACAAGGGTTTGATTAGGATGAAGTATTCTTTCCCTCTACTAGTATGGACATCTAAGGGAAAATATAGGACAAGGGATCGTTGCATGCACATCAACGAAGAACTACATGGAGTCTTGTTGGTTAGATTTTCTGCACAACTGAAAACCTAGGCAATCATGAGTTAAATCTCCCTCATTTACCAGTGAGGCTCCCGTGTAAGATTTTCTCAATTATATTTCCTAATATCTATCTGTTGGTTTTACTTTAACATAGAAGCGCATGGACCATAGCTAGGCAATTTTGCAGCAAGTAAGCAACTAGAAAGAAATATATGCAGGAAAGGGAAATAATTAAATACGAGAAGAAAGGAAAGGAGATGTGCAACCTAACCAATAGTTGACAACGTTGATCACATGCACATAGACGAAACAAATAGATCTTAAAATGCAGAATTTGAAGCAAGGACAATTTCGATCTAGATCTACGACAACACAAAGTTTGTGCAATAGATCTAAAAGAAATAAGAAATAAAATGCACCGTTGACACAAAGTTCCCTGAAATATACCTCTTCTTTATTCCTCTTCTTACAGTAAAGCTATTAAGGGTTTCAACATCAAATTCTGAACACAAGAATGCTTGATTACAAATTTTGATTTTTTAACCCATAGGTTCTTCCTCTATTTATAGTGTATAAAGGGAAATTACAAATGGGAAGCTTTAAATGAATTCCTGCATGCGGAAGCTATGAAAAGGGAAACAACTGCAATCTTCCTCTTGGAATTCCTCTTTGCATGACATGCATGATTTATAACTCAAAAATAGAACCTTCTATTTTACATGTCTGTGACCTATTTCAAGTAAATGACTTCTTCAAGTAACGACTTTTAAACCAATCACTTAAGTTTTATAATTTAATTGATTTCTCAATTACTTTGTTGGAGAAAATAAAAGAAAGAGGAAAAGAAATAAGAAGAAAGCTGCAACCCTCCCAGTCTTGTTCTTCTTCCATATTTTGCATGCGGTTGACTCTTTTGCCTTTGATTCTCACCAAACTGGATCTAGAAGCTATGCATGACTGTGATTTGCTTGCGGGTATTTCCTTTGACATGTCTTCCCTTTTATCCTTGAAGCTTTTGCAATTCTTCTTCAGTACATGCACCAGTGCAATGTTTTTCGTAAATAATTTAGACAAAACTCATCATTTTTTATTTTTAATTGCATATGAGCAATTTTAAATTCTGAAAGCACTCAGGTGAATGAAAATACAAGTAAATTCAATGAAGGCTTCAATCGAAGATTGGGAGCACATGCACAAGATCCTGGAAGATATTTTCAATGTAACGACTTCTACATGGGTCACAAGTTAGAAACAAGAGGATGTTTTTTTGCCCGAAGCCTTTGCAATTATGAGATCTGGATCTGTCAATTAAATCGGTGATAGGTTCAAGGCCTATGTTTATATCATTGACTTCAGAAATCTGGAAGCTATGCATGATTCTGCTAATCCTTTTCTTTCATCATGCTTCATCATGGCTGGAACAATCTTTGTCTGAGCTCTTTTTCTTTTAATTATGCTAGAATCCCTTGCAATTGGATCAATTTGTGCAGATCTAGCAACTTCTTCAGATTCAAAGATATATTCAATGTATCTGACATTGATTTGAGCACCTGTGATGAATACTTGCAATTTTATTCAGACAAAGATGGAGTCCATGGCACGAATACTTGATTTTTATCACCAAAATCTGCATATAAAGCCTGCTGCCCTAAAATTTGAGGTTTTGCTTGCATGCAAAGCAAGAAAAAATATTATTTAATTCACCTGGCACATATACCAACATGCAAATGCTCAAAATGACCAAAATTAGGCTATTCCAACCCTAGGCGCCAAAACTGGAAGCTTCCCGACAGTGGAAAATAAACTTTAATGCAAAATCCTCCTTTTGGCGCCAAAACCTGTCTGGGCTGCAATCCTCATAAAAAAGAATTAATTGTCTCTCCCTTATGGCGTCCCATGCTTATATAACCTCCAGCATGCTATTTTTAATAATTGTCTCTTCCTATTTCTAGCAATTTAATTAATTAATAGCCATGTTTATTCATCCAATTTGGGCGCCCAAGTCTGCATGTTGCTGGTTGCTTTTTAAATAATTTATTTTATTTATTTTTAGCATGCATCCTTGACTTCTCCTTAGCTCTTCCACTTGCATTGAATTTCCTTCTATTTATGGCGCCAAAATTGGGTGAATATACCATAAATAAATATTATTAAATGCATTGTTATTCACCCAAGGTGGGTCGCACTTTTTGGCAAGAGGAATTGCTAAAAATAAGAAGTCAACTTGATGGGAATTTTCACCTTGCATTGCAGCTCCAAAAATCCCCTCTTCCACTTAAGTTATTTGACTTTCATAATGGGAATTTTTACCTGCGCAAGGTAGATAAGAAATTCTCGCCTGCACTCACTCGCCAAAATTCCCACTGAAAATTAAAACATCTCCCAAAAAGTGCAACTTGTATTAAAAATAGCTTCCTTTGATAAAGTGTGACTTGCATGGGTGAATAAACCTCTTTGGTGGGAAAATTTAGCCAAGTAGCAAAAGCGTAAAAAATTCCCATTAGTGCTTTAAGTGATTTTCTTTATTTTATAATGAAAATTTTTACCTGCAAGGCAAGTAAAAATTCCCACCTCCGCCTATCACTTCTAATATTCCCATCATAGCCTTAAGTGACTTTGACTTCATGGGAAAAGTACCTGCAAGGCAGTAAGAAATTCCCGCATGTCTACCACCACCAATATTCTCACTGGAGCTTAAACCCATTCATTCCAAAAAGTGTGACTTGCCTAGGAGAGGCTTTTTGTGCTTGACTTCATCTTTTTGGTCGAATTTTACTTTCTAAGGATGATTCCTTCAGTGCAATGGCCGTAAATGATCTCCGATGCTCCAGAAAATAAATAGACTATACAAGACAAAGAACGAACCTGGGGAATTAAATAGAAAGACCATGGGAAAACCAGAGAAAAACGAAAAAGAAATAAATGAAAACGAAAAACGTTGCCGTAAGTCACATAAAAAGCTCAAATTCATTCTCGTGAAAACCCTATTGAGATGTGTGAATATTGGCATGCAAAACTTCAAAATGATTCAACTGGAGCACAATTTACTTCAAACAGGGCATTATTTATTTAATAAATAATTAAATAAAAATTTCTCGCAGACAAAACTTGGTGGAGGTAGAAAATGAGTTTCGACATCTGGGTATTTGTCGAAATTGGCTCATATGATTCACTAGGAATATCTTAATGTAATATAGCCATCTTCTAGCAATAAAAACACAAAAATACTTGTTATTTTAAAAGAACAAAAAAAATTAAACATGGGGTAGTCTTAGATTTCAGGGTAAAATTTGGAGACACCAAGTCTAAAATGTAATGTAACGCTCGGTGAAATCACAGAAGGGTTACCTTCGAGGTTAGTCTCGACTAAAAAATTTGCATTTTTTTATCTAATGTTTGCTAAGTGTGTTGTAGGATAGCTAAGGTTTATTTTGTAGGTTCAAGTGTGAATCCTATGGTTGGATACAACATCAAGATTCCAAAAGGTGAAAAACAATGACACGTAGCAACATTGAGTTTCTAGAACCCTGTTTATAGGGTCAAAACCGCATAATAAGGTCGAAGTTGTTTTGTATGGTCCTATCCAGTTGTACGGTCTTAGTCCATGTAATATCCCCTTCTTGGAAATATCAAGCCGAAGACCCTTATCCTATTCTTTGTTTCTTGACAACTAAGGTGTAGAAAATAAGGGGAACTAATCCTAATAAATTAATTTTAGTGCATAGTGATTTTATTATAAGCACTTTAATTATTTATTAGTGATAAAGTAATAAAACAAATGTTCACTTTATTTTTATTTTTCCTAAGGAGAAAATGCGACCCATATGGGGGAATAAAGCAAGGGAAATAAAAATATTAAAATAAAGTGACTTTCCCAAGTGGAGCAAGTTGATTGGGCCTTTGTTTGGGCTCATGTGCCATTTGCAATTATAAAAGGAGGTCACCACACTTTGGAGAGACATCTTTTGGTATATTCTGATATCTGAATTTGGTTTAGCTAATTGCTTTTCCATTTTACATTAAAGGACAAAAACCCTTTGATGTATTTGCATTAGAGGACAAAAACCTTCTCTTGCCAAGGTTGAAGAATGAAAAATCTTCATCCTTTGTGTGAAGAATCTTTATTCAGGAGTTTCTATTGAGTTTTCATATATAAATTATAATTTCCAATGCTTTTTTTTTAAGACACTACATTGCAAATTTGTGGCATCTCCAGCTAGGGTTTGAAGGGAAAGGTATTGTGTTGATTTTTATCTACATTTCCAGCTGTTTTCTAGAGGAGCGACCCACTTGTGGGTGGAATCTGATCACCCTAGAGGATGGTTGTTCCAGATCTGGTCTTTATCTATTTTTCCATAATCAGTATATACCAATTTCACCTTGGTTGCAGTTGATCTAGGCTTGGGAAACCTTCTTTCCATCCATATCTGTAAGCTGAAATTTTGTAGTCTTTTAATAAAATTCTAGCTCTTGTTTTTGGGTCAAAAATATATTTTGGTATTCGTACATATATGATAAATTCTGGTTATTTTTGGAAAATATTGGGTTAAGTTCATATCACATTTGAAGGTCATTAATCTCTAAACCAAGTCACCATTTCTAGAGAAAATTCAGATCTGCATTTTTTTCATTAATTTCTTTAACCAATTGGCTGCCATAAATCAGATTTTATAGGTGTTCCTTTTGGGTTTATAAATTATCCCATTGGGGACATTACAGTGGTATCAGAGTGGTGATCCTTGCTAGCCTGTGAGAAGAATCAAATCTTGATGCACAAGGAAAAATCACCTCAGGTTTATCAAAGAAGAAATCAGACTCCAAGGAAAGGAACTATGGATGAGCAAGATCAGAGAGCTCCTCCTACAGATGAGTTGAGTTTCATGCAAGAAGTAATTACAAGGAGTCAAAGGGAATTGCAACAAAGGTGCTATGAGGGAACCGTTATCTAGCAGAAGTGCACCCTTGTGAGGATTAGTAGATTTTTTTATTCTCTCTCTCCTCACTTCTCGCGGATAGACAATGGAAACACCTCACGGGATGTGGGTATCCCAAATGTGAGGTGAATCTCCATATTTAAAGGGTTGGTTCCCTTTTCAGTGAATCACTAGCTAAAATTGATGGGGATAAAGGTTAGAAATATAACTTAAATAAAAAGGGGGTGATACACCATGAGTTGTTAGAGACTACTGATATAGATATGTGCACAAACTGATAATGAAAGAACAAACTTACACGAACCAGAGGATCTTGGGTGAAATTTCAAGGCAAAATAATGGAAATCTGCTAAGGGATATATCACAATATACATATTTCAATAGGCATGCACACTAAAATAACACACAATGACTTATTCTTGCAATAAGGGAAGATAACATAAGCAATTAACTTAATAGACTTGGGGAAAACACAAGAATAAACTATCTTAATGCATAAAATTACAAATAATCTCTGGAAAGGCAAAACACTTTATTGACAGTGGGCACTTGCTAGAAAGAATTATGCAGCAATTTGTTACATCAACCAAACTCTTTTAATGTTTTAAAAGCATTAACATATATAATAAAATGAACTGGAGTTGAAACTTCTCATCAACTTCAGTTACAACATCAGTCAAGACCCACTTGGAGACAATTCCAATGTAAGATGACATGCGAAAATAAAGATAAATTTGAGCAACAATTTAAGCTGATCATCCTTGAACAAAATGATTAAAAATAATCAGACTCTAAAATTAGCCTTACAAAATATTTAAACAAATATATTTTCCCATGCATTGTATTTTTCCATGCAAAATTATTTATTTTGGCCTTCAAAGCCTAATTTGGAATGACTCTTAGTTAACTCGAGGCTTAAAACATGTTCGAGCTTGTTTTCTCCTTTTTCCTTTCAAACACCATCAATTTGTGATTTTCTTTGTCCCAACATGAAGAACAAGATGAGAGTTTTCCAACGAGGCCCATTTTGTTGAATTTGGAGTTGTAGATCGAAAGATATGGCTATTTGAAAATTTTCATATTAGGATGAACATGAGAGTGACACATTGAAGGTTTAATTGGCTTGGGATTGATTTTTCTCATGTGTCTGCTTCCCGACCTTTTCCATATGTCCTCCTCTGATTAGCTCACAAGATCGGGTTTTACTTCCTTTAGAAATGCAAACCAATATTGAATTTCCACATTCCTCGCAATTGTCAAACCATTTAAAAACTAGACCACAATTACAAAATGTGAGCCAATGGGAAAGCTCCATGCTTCAATGTAGTGTCGACCTTTTTATTCATGTTTATCTTGCATTGGTTATTTCCTTCACATCACACTTCTACCTTGGGTGGACTTAAACCTTTGGCTCTATAGAAATTCATCCACATGTTGGTCTCGAACCATTGATTTTACACCATGTGGCGCCATTTGTTTTTGCACCACCTATTTTGTTCACCCCATGTTATGGACCCAAAATTATCAACCTTGGTTGATTCCATCATGCGGACCTCACATCCGTCGAAACTAAAAGCTTTGCATAAATCTAGAATGATTCCATGTGCCCCTTTTGACCTTTGTTGACTTTACTCTACCACCCTCCTTCGCCTTTATTTAACATAATTTATTCCATGAGACTTGAGATCTACAAAATGGATCTACCTTGAAATTTTCTCTGGAAAGATGACACGTGTCCCTACCTGATTTTCAATTTGTGCCACGTGGGGCTATGTTTTTGTCATCTTTCCTTGTTAACCTACCTTGACCCAAGCCCAGACTCCGAAAGATTTTAAAATTCATCTCATTCCGAGGTTTTGACATCCACCGGGTCCATCACTATGAAAATATCCTGAAGTCCCGCCACACATCCCTACCTCGAATTGTTGATCTCCACCACCATGGCCCCTGTCTTCAAGATGAAATTTGATGGCCAAATGAACATCTTTCGGCTTTTGATAGAACCTCCAATGAATTGGCTAAGTCTCCCACATGTTTTTGAATTCCAACATCTCAATTACATGGAAAAGGAAGATTGACATCCATTTAACCATCCTAGACTATTTTTAAATGGCTGAGTCTGAGCTATTCAAAATAGAACTCGTGTGATCTATGCTCTATCGAGATATGCTTCAAGTGAAGATGTTTTTCAAACAGGACCTCCACAATTATAGTCTTTAGCTCATGCAACCCATCCATATAAGTCATTCCTAGGAACTCGTTCTTGCTCATAATACTCCTTTCGACCTCGACATTTTTATAAAGGATTTGTGTCGAGTGAATCTAGAAAATATTTCCTTCTAAGCTAGGGTCATGATTTATAATGAGAAGTATTGCTTTTCAAGATCATAGAAGCTTTGTATTCTCCCATCCACAACTTGCATTTTCTTTCAAAGCTCTCCAAACTGAGAAACAAAAGTTTCAAGTTGGATTTCTTGCACATGTGCAAGAAATGTCAACATTTTGGTGATTCTATGGGGTCAGCTTCCTTCTAGCTGAAATGATTTGGTGCCTTAATGCATCCATTAGGAAGGGATTAAAATATCAAACAAATTTTCCTTGAAACAAATCTTCTTCCTTCCAAACAAACAAGAAAAATAGGAAAAGATCTGGGAAGAACCAGATCTTGTGCATGAAATGCACTTATGGAAAATAAAACTACTGTAAGTGTGCATAAGCACTTTATTGAAAGAAATCCTAACTACCCTACTCTAACCAAAACAAAAAGAAGATAAAAAAATCCAAAAGAGGAGAAATAACTTCCCTTTCTTACAATTTTAGACCATGTATTTGATTTGGCAATGGACATAGTCTTTAGTAAGAGTGAAAAATAGTTTTGCAACTGGTTTTCCACCCTATTCATCAAAGTATCAACTACAAAGAAAATAAATACCTCCTTTAGTTTCTCTGCATTTGTTTGGAGGTGTTGAATCTGACCCTTGGCACATTGTAGCTCTTCCTCATGCTTTGAAACAAGCATGACTGGTTTCTGAAACTCTCTTTTTGGCTCTAAACTAGCCATATATCTGATTGGGCATGGACTGGATCTTTTTGGTTTCCCATATTCTTTGCACTTAACTCCATTAATGGATCTGATTAAGACACTTTCCTCTTCATGGTGGATGTCTGCAAGCTTGTCTAGAATTGATATTGTTTCTTCTTGAAAAACAACTATGTTTCCACCCTTGTATTCTCATGCTCTGCTTCCTCAAATAAGAAGCTAGAGAGATTAAACTCATCCTCTTTGAAAACTTGAGGCCCTTCCTGGCTCATTGCAGTGACTAATGATGTTCTTGGTGTATCACTACAACCTTCCAAAAGTACAACAAGTTCTAAACATGCAGAGCAATGAGGATCATTGCATTCCTTTGAAACATCTTGCTCACTTTGCAAACATTCTTCCTCAAGGCCTTGGATGCCAATAGTGTTCAAAAACACTTCCTCTTTCCTCTTTCTAATTCCATCCTAATTGTTCTTCACATCTACCTAGTTTTCTTTGACATTCAACACCTCATTTTGCACATTTTTTATCCTCTCATCTTCCCAATTTGAATCAAACCAATCTTCAACAAATATGGAATTATCTTCTTTGGAAGAATTGGTTGGAGAAGAGGCATAAACAAGGGGATGTTGATTTTTTTCATGTTTGGGCTGAGATGTTTGATGCTCAAGAGACCTAATTTGACCAATTAGAGAAGCCAAATGATCCTCCAAAACATACTCCCTACTTTGTTGATTTGCTTTCTCCAAAACAAATGCATGATTTTGCATAAAAACTTGTTGTTTGGAGTGTTGCATGGGTTGCTCCTTCTCTCCAAAATCATAAAAAACCTCTTGTTCTACCAACCTTATAGGATAACTTGGTCTAGTAAGGGTTGGGTAGAAACTAGGGACAACATTTGAAATACCACAACTTTTGAAAACATTAGTGCATGGTTTAGGAAAGTTGGGTAATGCCTTGGGTGGAGATGGGAGGAAATTTTGCAAAGTTTGGGAATGTTTTGGGAATGATAAACTTGTGGAGCATCAAATGAAGGACAAGGAAGCAAAGGATATTCCTACTTTTGAAAGGGAACAATGGATTTTTCATTATTTGAGAAAGGAGGGAAGAATTTGAGGTGGTGAGGGAAGAATTGCAACAATAGAGATGTGTTTTATTTTTCCATCTAAATGAGCATCTTCTCAGCTTGTGATGCAATGAAAAATATTGAAGAAGGCTACTGCCTCCTAGGGATTTAATTAACACAGCTAAATCAAAATCAAAAGACCTTAAATAATACAAGAATTCCATACCTTGTGAGGGTCTAAAATATTGAGTAATTCTATTCCAATTTCTAGTAAATATGATATTGAAATCAGAAATAAATTTTATTAGAGCCCGTTGTATTTTGCTCATATGTTCCATGAGAAAAAGGACATTTGTATTCTCCTTAAACCAATTGTGTAGTTTCTCTCCCAACTGATTCCATGTGGAAATGGATTGTGAAGCCAAATTTTGTACTAATCTCTTGCTTTACTTTGAATGATAAAACAAGAAGTTGAGGCAAATGTTCTCTTCTATGATATTGTGAATGGCACAATGGTTTGCTATATATTGAATATGATCAATAAGAGATTGATCTCCATCTCCAAGGAAGAAAGACATATTTTTCAAGGTTGTTTTGAGATTATCATCCCATTGTTGCGAATGGAGAGGATTGAATGAAACATGAGAATGGAAGAGCTCTTTAGAGAGCCATGAGAAGATGGGGGCATGGAAATGAATGAGGGGATGGAGGAAAAATTCTTAAACCTGAGAAAATGGAGTCATTTAGATCGGAGTGGAGTCTCCATATGTGCTTGAATAGCCTCCAAAGGCTGGAAATAAAAAAGAACACATCATCTTGTTGAAATAAAGATATGTAGATCTTAAAATTGTCCCACTGGGTGTGCCTTTAAATTGTTATCTAGTAGAAGTGCACTTGTGTGGATTGATCGATTTTTCTATTGTTTCTCTCTCTCACTTCGCAGATAGACAATAGATCCACCTCACATTTGGGATACCCACATCCCGTGAGGTGTTTCCATTGTCTATCCGTAGAAGTGAGGAGAGAGAGATAGAATAGTAAAATCTACCAATCCTCACAAGGGTGCACTTCTGCTAGATAAAAAGAATCTCAAAGAGAAAGCCAAAGGGAGTTGTAACATATTTTGAGGGAATATCAAAGGGAAATGTGTGATGCTTTAAAGGATCCATTATGGACTTGGTTAAGGCTCTACATGGACACAATATATCATAAAATCAGGAGCAACCAATAATGGATAAGGAATATCATCTGGTCAAGAAAATACTTCCATCAAACATCCACCTCAAATATTTAGGGCCAATTTCCTTTAGGAGTAGGAACAACCAATTCAACTAGATTCACCAAGTGACATAAAATAGATATAGGCATGGAGTGAAGAATATGCAACCCTCTATTTTAGAGTGAGAGATATGTTTTCATTCATAAGCTATTGCCAGGGTGATGAATAGTAAAGGCACAGGAAAGAATAGAAGAGTTCAACAAAAGAAACCAAGAAGAGACATACAATAGAGGTTGGGAAAGGTAACTCTTCCTTCTTATGATGGGTCCGTGTTGGTGAAATAATTTGTCACAGGGGAAAATTTAGTTGATTTTCACCAACTCCTTGGGACTATGTTCCTCCTTCTTGTGAAAGGGGAGGCTCCCTTTATTGAATGCAAATAAAACAAATATAGTGGTGGCCAATAGGTCGTGGGATCACATAGGCACATTCCACTAAACATGTGGAAAATTATTTTCACCTAGTGCAAGGGAATAATTTGCATGAGAGGTGAGATAGTAGGAGTGAGAAATTCGAGAGAGGGGTAAACCTTGCAAATAGGGACTAGTATATTTTACAATTTTTAACCTAATTTATCCACACACAATTAGAAGAAAACAAATTTGTTAACAATTAAAAGACACAATGAATCATGAACACAAAATTTCATTTATCCATTCATCAAAGGCTCTAACACATTTCTTGGTTATGTAATATTGTCATATGCATAAAGTTGAAAAGAGAGATGGAGGAAACATATAGAAAAGAAATAGAAGAATGTTATATTTGCTTGTTTCTTTGTAGTGCACTAGTTATCTACTCAGAGACTCACAAATTGACAACCCTTTGGAATGAGGGAGTCATACAATATATAGATTTATGAAATGACTCTTTTCCTACCCCCACATGAATTTTCACTAACCTTTACAACTTGTGACCTTTCGTATCCCTAGGAAATAAAGTGAGTCCCTTTTTATTAATTAGAGGAAACTCATTTTGATGCATCCTAGAATTCACTATGAATAACCCAGCGCACTGGCACATCACTCAACCTGAGCTGAGTGCTCACCCGAAGCATGCAAAGGCACCAAGTCCCTCTTTATGGATTCTTATACGAATGTTAGCATGATGGTGCATATAGGTATTCGATTCATAGCCAACAAAAAAATAACACATAGTGTATAAACCAGATCTAGATCTTAGGATATGTGTCGGATGAACTAAACAATGATTATAACAAGATTTACCATGCAAGAACCAGTTCGATTCAGTCCGTGCCATTATCCCGCTAATATGAACCATTGTATTAAATATTGTAAAACACAGAAGCTTCTTACATTACATAAGTATCTCCATGAGTCATGCGCGCGACAAAACCAGCAACATAACTCTACAAATTGACACACTCTTGACCATGCAAATCAATACATATATATAGGGGTGGGGACTTTCCCTTCACCGCCCATGCACTATCTCAAAATAGGTCACATGCTAATAATATCCATGCGTCTTTACAAAACATGCAAGTATTCTAACAATAGACTTCCTATAGATAACTCAGAGAAGAAATCCTATTATTAGACTAAACCATGCATGACGCTCGAACTGATGCTTGCTCCCAAAATACCATTGCATGCACTACAAGTCTTCCTGTCTTTGTGTGCCCAACACGCTAACTCCAAAAATAGCCTTCACAATAGAAGCAACTAAGTCCTGATCCTAGGTATTTCAACCATATTGTAGCACCACACGTTCTTCCAAACCCTACATTCACGTGCCCAACACTTAGCCCCTTTTTATCTGTACAAAATTACCCCACACTACAATGGATTGTTGCCCCAGTAATGGGTAGTCAAATTTTATCTCCAAAGAATATAGGATAAGAATAATGAGTAAAGAATAAAGAATACACTAAGTCTGATCCTGGGTGCTTCAAATGCCATACTCAGTAGCACCACACGCTCTTCTAGCACCCTACATTCATGTGCCCAACACTTAGCCCCTTTTTATCTGTACAAAATTACCCCACACTAAAATGGATTCTTGCCCGCAATGGGTAATCAACTTGTCTCTCCAAAGAATATAGGATAAGAATAATGAATAAAGAATAAAGAATATGCTAAGTCCTTTATTTTGTGCCCTCTTCTTCGTCTGGTAGAATAAACTCTGGATATTCACTTTGAATTTCCCCCTCAAGTTCATACCATTCCTTCAACGCTACATTTGTTTTATCAGGGATGTCTATGACTATACCATCTAACTCATATAGAGTCATGTTTCCATCCTCACTCTTCAAAATTATAAGGATGTTAGCCATACCTGAGACCATTCCTTCCATGACATCCATCTTTGTAGAAATGAGATTTCTAATGCTCTTTATTTAGTCCATATGTTGTTTCCTTGCAGAAGCATCCAACGCGTAGCACTTCATTTCTACTGGGTAACTCATTCTGCAATGCGCTGAGTGTTTCATCCTTTATTTCCTGCAGAACTTCATTTTCCTCTACTTTTGTTCTTTCCTAAACTAAGTTATCGGACATTTTACACATTGCCAACACTGAATCTTCCTTCTTCATTTCATCCCTTAAGGCTTGTAAAACAACCTCATAACTAGATATCTTCCTTGAAATTGAAGCCTTGACCCTGGATGCTTCTTCTGTAGCATCCTTTGGTTTAGGGAGGCGTACTAGTTCATCCTCTAAAAGAAAACGAATTGTTTTGCGGAGTTAATGCAGTTCCAACTTGAACTTTCTCCGAAAATTGGGCCTTTTCTACAAGATTTCATTAACAATCTGCTCGACCATCTTTTTGACATTATGTGCCTCACCACTGCATTATCCTTTTCCTCGGTGATTCGTTTGATTTATTTTTCCTTATATTTCTTATCTTACAGGATTGCTCGTATTTTTTTGCCTTATCAATATTCCGACGCGCTACTTCAGTGGACACTTTAACCAATGTGTTACTCACCTGTTCATCAGAAAATTGCATGGGTTTGATGGTCATATGGCACATATGTGGCACCTTCCTCATATTCTTTGAGTTGCATGCCTCCTCAAACATCAAATTCAGGCTCATCCATGTGATTCTACATGCTCCATGATAACTACTTGTGAGTGTGCATATTGGCCATCTTTGGGTCCATCCAATCCCAACCATACAATTGTATATTGGGTAGGGTGCTCTAGAAGCAGGTGCGAATGATTTTTGCTTGGTCATCCAAGTAGCCCAACTTTTGAGTTCCCACTGCCTCTTTGCCTCCATACTGACTTGTCTATTCCCCCACGTCTTCTTGAACATGCATGTCTTCCCCTTTTGGTTCTTCTCCTGTGTCCTGTTGTTCTTCTCCTCCCACATTCTGGTTTACTTCCCCCTCTTTCTCTTCTCCTTCAGGTGTGGGGCATTCTAGAAATTTTGTATCCCCACCATTGTTGTTTTCCCCTTCACCTGAGTGTTGCTCATGGGTACTCATACTTTGTCATCAATAGTTTCATATACGATGGGTCCCCAATATCTTCATCCTCTTGCATCTCAACGCTAGGGGTGTCCTCCTTCTCCTGTGCGCTTTGTTGAGGGGACTCTTCCTCACTATCCTTTACACGTACATATTTCCTGCACTTTCTCCTTCTTCTTCCTCATCTTTCACAGAAGTCACGCGCGCGATCTTCTCATCGGGCAGTGAAGTCCTTGTGCTAGTGTCTCTCGGTGTGCACCTTTTCCGCAAAAATCTCCTTGTATGAACCAGTCCGCGTTGTCTTTTGGTTCCTCCTACTCCAGGATGTTTTCCAACTCGTATCCACCGAGATCTTTCGAGTTGGGGGTGAAGAAGTAACTTTCCTTGATGTTCCCACAGTCTACCCCTTCTTTGGAGGTCCTGGGAGTGTCATATCCGCACCCTTTACCACCTTGCCATCCTTGAACCTTGGCCTTAGATAAATGTACATGCGCGTTGGTTCAATTTTTCCTATGGCCAGACTCTCCGGCATGATGTCCACATTGCCTAATTCCATGGTTTCCACATAGGCCTCTTTCCCTGGCCATACATAAGTCTTGCACAAAATGTGGATATTTGTGTCTACTTTTTCGTGTCAAACTGGAGCTTGCACATGTCATGGAACTTGTTCATTGACTCCTTGAAATATCTGGTAGTAAAATCAAAGGGAAACTTACACCATGGGCTCTTACTGCTCGACTACATATGGAAGCACCCCAAGTTGAAGTGTTGGTAGACTGCAAACTCAACTTCTCCATTCAATACTTTTGTCAACGCATGGAATATGTCATTCTCCTTCAAACTCCCTGTGCAACCTCTTGAAACACTTTCCCAAGTTCTCCTTACACGCGTTAGAAACAATTTTGCATGGTGTATTTGGAAAATTTCTTCACTGGAGATTTATTCTCCAATGAAAACTCCCAGATGTTCTCCCTTGGCTTGTCGGGTACACCAATTTCATTAAATACAATCAACAACAAGATGGCACCCCAAGTTATTTTCTCACCTTTATCTTCCTAGACACGTGCCTCATTTACCAAGCTTTTTACAATGTACCCTGCAATGTTGTAGTATGTCTTGTTTACCATCTTATGCACTATATGTAACCAGCACATATTCACCTCATTCCATTGTTCAGTGGCACCCAACTTTCTTCCTGCCAAGCGTGTTGTAACCCTGGTGGCCATGTCTGTAATGTTAGTTACTTTAAAGGCTCGTCCCCCTTCTTATATTGATGTATGGAATTTTTTCATCAATATCCTCATCGTCGAGATAAATCACTAGCAATGTTTGAGCCCGAGTCGCGCAACCCTGTCACCTTCCCAATCAACTTGGCGGTGATCCTCATTCTCCTTCCTATGAAGTAGAAAAAGTCCTCATGCATGCGTGACATGAGCCACTGGTACAATTTCTCGGGATTCCCAAAATAGGAAACTCCAGGATTTTCATGACCCCCACACTTTCGAGTAACCTCTTCACGAGAGGTGTCCAAAACTCTAGTGTCGTCTACTAAACATCGGTTAGTTTTCCTGTAGACTTTTTTTGCAATGTCCTTTAAGCACTTCTCATATCGGTGATTAATTTCAGAAACCCTACACTGCATTATTTTTGTCTCCCATGGCCACCCCTCGATCACCTCTTCTGGGTAAAGCATTTCTACCAGTCATTCCTCTGTTGGGTCATCAACTTCCTTCTCCACAACTGGAGCCTTTCGTGGTGCCATTGTTCCTTCTAATCCACAAGTGTTGTGAAACCCTAGCTACAGCCCAGACCTAAATCATGCCCAAACCCCTTATTTGCACACCCGCTCCACTTTGCTTGAGTCCTTCTATTCCTAGATGCTCAATCAACATGCTTTGAATCTTGTTAGGTACAATCAATCAATGGAATGATCCTCGTCTTGATCTCTTCTTTGTACTTCACAATTTTCTTTGAACTCACAAGGTAACAAATGTCATTGTAAACACCAAATTTGTTAAAAGTTTCAAAAATCCCCTTCCTTAATTTCTCCACCTACCACCGTACATGTAATTAATTTTCTTTGAGCGCTTTTTGCACTTGTTTGTCTCACACCTCAAACTTTTGCACCTCAGTCATAATTTCCTAGGTGTGCCACTACTTATCTCATCACAGATCTCCTCTACCCACACTTCCTTATGCCGAAGTAGTTTATCCAATGTGACCCAAACATACGTAGTCTCAAATGCTATAGCCTCCTTTAGTTATACTGAGCGCTCACCACCTTATGCGTGGTCTTTAACTTTGAGAAATCATCTTAAAGTTTTCATCACTTTTCAAAACATGTACTAGACTAAGCTTCTTTATCCACCCCACACTAAGGGTATTTACAAATCCTTTGCGTATATAAAAACACTTTAGATTGCAAATAAGCTTCCTTGCACGCAAGAGCGCTTATTACACATAACACTGAACTAAATTGACAAAGCATAGTGATGATGAAGGAAACACATCTAAAGGAAATACAATAAGGGAAATCTAATGTAAATGGAAATACTGCCTTATTACAAATACCAAGAACACTTATTTATAGTAGGGCTTAAGCCTACTCTCGTTGAAATGTAACCGGCAATCGTGTTCCATCAAGCACCTCTAGCCGGCAAGCACTGAGTCAAGTATATGATGTATAACATACGGTCCCAACCAAGGCACCTTAAGCTTACAGGGTGGCGCAAATTTTCAAATCATAAAGAAGTACCATATGTTCAACCTCAAGCTTCTTATCCCTAATGTGTCAATAGTGCTATGCCTTTTTCTTGGCTTTTTTTCTTTCTTCGACTCCATCATTCTATTGTGTGCCTCTTATCTAGTTGTATCAACTTGTCAATTTGTTCTTCTAATGCTTTCTCATTAGCTAGACCTCCTGCATGAGCAATATGTAAATAAGGTAACATGGATTCCATGGGAAGAACTCGCCTTTGTGCCAAACACCAAATAAAAGTGTGTTTCCTTATTCAATTTTTGTAGGTTGTTCTATATTCCCAAAGCACAACAATGAAACTTTATCATCCCGTCTTTTTCCTTCCAACATTGTAATTTTTGTCAACGTTTGGATCAATATCTTGTTGAAAGCCTCAATAGTCCCATTTTCTTGAGGGTGGTAGGGTGTTGTATTATGGTGTGCAACCATGAATTCATCCAATAATATCCTGGTGGTCTCATTAAGGAAATGAGTTCCTCTATCACTTGTCAAACTTGAATGAGATTCATACACGTAAGAATATTTTCCCACAAGAACCTTGTTGTTGTTGTTGTTGTACAATGCTTTATAGGTTCTCGCTTCCACCCACCTTGTAAGATAATTTATACAAGTGATGATGTAACATGATCCATTTTTGTGTGTGCTAGGGAAATAGGACCCACAAAGTCAATTGCCTATTTATCAAAAGGTTTTACACTAGTAATAGGCCTCAAAGGCATTTCATCTCTCTACCCAAGGTTTTCAAGGAACTGACAATGATCACACACCTTACAATAGTATTTACAATCCTTTTACAAGGTATCCCACAATACACTAGCTAGTAGAATCTTGAGCGCAATGACATCACTTGCATAGTGTCCACCTGCAATACTACCATGAGTCTCCTCCATGATTTTCATTCACTCATGCTCCAGTACACACCGGCAATACTTCATCTCGACCTAGTTTGTATAAGTCACCACTGATCAACATGAAAGGTGCAAAGTGTGAATTGCAAGTTGTTTCTTTTCCAAGGCCTTCATTCCTTTGGGTGTCATACTTGTTCATAAAAAGACAACAATATCCTCTAATTATAAGGGCGTGTAGTTTAACTTGTATAATTGTGCATCCGACATTGTATCTTCAATACTTTGTGTGTCCTCTCCTAATTAAATCCTTGACAAATGATCTAGACTAGAATTACTTTTACCTAGCTTTACCACCACTGTAAAGTCAAACTCCTGGAATAAGAGAACCCATCGGCATATGCGCCCCTGTAAGACGGGCTTGTTCACCAAGTATTTCAATGCCATGTGATATGTATAGAAAACAAACGGTGTTTTTGTGGGGTTAAAACCATATAACAATGTTGCACATATCTATAATCAGATAAATCATATAAGCAATGAATGCAGAAATAACTAGAAGATAAAATAAACAAGAGAAAGATAACACCGATTTAACGTGGCTAACCCACTATGGGCTACGTCCACCAAGAAATGACCAATATTATTATTCAATGCTTTAAAAGGAAATACAATGAAGATATGTTGTCTTCCAACACCTCACAGGATGTTCAATGTTTTTCCTCACTCGCCTACTCTTTCTTGCTCACGAAGAAAAATTACAAGTTGTAAATATCTTCCCCAGAGTAGATATAGACAAGCGAAGAATATGGAAATCAAAGAAGCTCAAACCCCCAATTTTTTTGCACGTCTCCCGCATACAAAGAAGAGGTGTCGACATGGCAAAATTTGTGCCATGGCGCAGTAAAGGCGCACGATAGAAGGTGTCAACATGAAAATGGATGTGCCCATGGCGCAGGTAAAAGGCGCACGACAGAAGGTGTCGACACGAAAATGGATGCGCCCATGGCGCAGGTAAAAGGTGCACGATAGAAGGTGTCAACATGAAAATGGATGCGCCCATGCGCAGGTAAAAGGCGCACAACAAGAGGTGTCGACATGCAAAAATTTGCGCCAAGGCGCAGTAAAGGGCACATGACACAGAGTGTCGACATGGCAAATATTGCGCACACCAAGGCGCAGTTTGGGGCACATAAGAGGATGTCGAAACAAATATGGATGCGCCTTTTTCACAGGTAAGAGAGTGTCGACACAAATATGGATGTGCCTATGGTGCACCTTCAGGAGGTGCAACAACATTTTGAGCATTGAAAGACAGAAAGCAAGCGCACTCGACCCAAATATTCAAACGGCCATAACTTTTCACAGGGAGCTCGGATTAACGCAAGGTTGGAATTTTTGGAAAGCTTACGAGGTCCTCTGTCCAACTACGACTGGATATATTTAATTGGGTGAGAAAAATTCTTAAAATGCAAAATACAGTTCGCCACTTTTTGGGTTTGCTAGGGTTCTCACCTACCACCATAATGAGATGAATTAAATGCAACCTAGAGGTGGTTGGGGTAGATTTGGAATTCCTCTCTCTCCCTCTCTCATTCTTCCTATAAATTGTAAGGAGGGGCTTCTTTCTAAAGGTTGGACATTCTTGTTTTGCCCCTCCCTTCTTCTCTTTGGCAGGTGAATTTGTGGAGTTCAAACCTCCCATTTAAAACTGTAATGCAACTTTGCCTCTTGGCATTTTTGTAGTGTGTTGTATCAATCTTTGGAGCAAATAATGCATGTCTCAGGATGATTCTCAACCCTCTCTATGTTCATTTGCATCCTCTTGATCTTTCACCGCAAATCTGGTTATCTCAGTGCATGATCTTACATTGCATTTTTATGGTTTGTGTTTATTGGCAAGACAGGTGTTCTTCATTCCTGCATCACCTTTGTAGTTTAGGTTTTATTTTATGCATCTTCTTACCCTGTCTCCTTGGCAAGTTAGTTTAGGTTTTGAGTAAACCCTCTGCATTTTTACGTGTGCATCTGAACAGAGGAATAGGAACCGGCCTTCATCCGGAGAGCTTTTCCAATTTCGCAAGGTCCCACACTTGGGAAAAGCTCCATGTTATGCAATCACACTGAGAGTCTCAACCCATCGAGTTGCAGACATTCAGGGGTGCTTGTGATTCACCATCAACAGTTTTGGCATGCCTGGTGGGACCAAGAGGTCATTCCACAAGATTTGAAGGAATTTTCAAGAAATTTGGACTAAAAAATTGCAGGTTTTACAATTTCATATTTTTCACCTTCCAGGCTGAACTTTGAAATCGATTTTCAAGGGCTTAACTTGCTCAAAACAAGTCAAAATTTCACCAATTGATAGATCGGGGATAATATTCAAAAGGGTATTCTTAGATTTTTGAGATTTTGACTTTCAAAATTTCATGGTTTTTAGTATTTCGGGTTTTCCTGTGTGTCGAGTATGTCCCAAGTTCCACACAAAGGTGTTTCGTGTTTTGTAAGTTGCCTCGCATGACCTAAGGTTCTCCTATACCTTTGGGGATTATTAGATGACAACAATACCCGATAACCGAATTAAGAACTTGTATCTTTCGGGTCCTTC
This sequence comes from Taxus wallichiana var. yunnanensis, assembly GCA_018340775.1. Taxonomy (NCBI): domain Eukaryota; kingdom Viridiplantae; phylum Streptophyta; class Pinopsida; order Cupressales; family Taxaceae; genus Taxus; species Taxus wallichiana. The sequence continues at coordinate 243,750,936 of CM031237.1, forward strand.
AAGTTTTAAATTCTATTTTTAATATTGTCGTTTGGTGTGTAACTTGGCAAAGAATCTAGCCTTTTGAGGCTCATTTTCTAACACATCTAGCGACTCCAAGGGATAGAATTCAGTGGTGTAAGAAGCAAAAGTTGCCTGTGCATATGAGAAGAATTCGAACCAGGTCTGATACTCGAGAAGAGGGGCTATTTGTCCACTTGCAAACTATCACTGTGAAGAGGAAGGAGAGGAAGAAGACCACAAAGATCACCATCTCCACCTAACCGGACTTTGTCTACACCTCCACCTGGTAGACCTTTTCTCGCATCAACAAGGGTTCTCAGGCCAATCAGAATGGCACAACCACCGAATCCCTTTGTCAATTTCACTCAGCAGCAGCCCACTTGCCCTCAATGCACAGAATCCGTTCCAATTGCAGCATTGAAGAACATTCCATTTTTCACTAGAGAAAATCATACCACTCCTGGTGATCATGTCAAAGACATCGCTAACATTTGTGTAATCCATGAGATAAATGAAATGGATGTTGTTATCAAATTGTTGGCATCTTCATTCAAAGGGAAGGCATTGCAATGGTTTAGGAGCCTTGGAGCTGGTTCTATCCAAAATTGGAATCAGTTATGCATAGTTCTCCATGAGCAGTTTGGAGAAAAGGGAGACAATTTGTCTCTACTAGAACAATTGACAACTATCAAGAGAGCTCCCAATGAGCAATTGACCGACTTCAACTTCAGATTTCAAAGGTCTTGGGATAGAATTCCAGGGGTCGTTAGGCCAACAACTGAAGGTGCTTTTCTATACTATCTTAAGGCTTTGAATTCTGATATTTCTATGTTAATTCAATCTATGGGAGGCACAACCTTACCTGCTGCTTATAACATTGCCATTAGGGCTGAAAACTATCTTATTCAAGCTGGTAAGCTGGCTCCTAGGCCCCATGCCCTCAGATCCAAACTTAGAAAATCCAAGTACTAGTCAAGCACCCACTTTGGCTCCTATTCCCACTCCTAGAAATCAAAGTTCAAATGAAACTTCTACTTCATCCTCTAGTGCTTCAAATGAACTCCAAGAGGTTATGAAACAATTGTAAACCTTGAAATGAGCCGGTGACTATCAAAAGACAAAGAAGCTCAAAGTGCTAGACCATATCACCTCAAGCGCAATACTAGGTGCTAGGCCACCATACCAACCCAATAGGCACCACCCAATCCAAATCAAAATCAAAGCCAAGTAAGGCCTCCCACCAATAGACCATTTCAGCCCTATAACCCCAATGTTGCATCTGCTTCTAAAGCATTAGTGCCAGTGCAAAACAACATAGCTCAAGAGTATGATTGGTGTTTCCCATGTAATGAACCTCACAACCAATCTATGTGCTTCAATGGTGCTTTGAACCAAGCCTTGATGGTGACAACTATTGGCGTAGAGGGTGAAGTGAGTCAAGAAACAAATCAGCAACAAGGGACATCTCAACAAAACACAGCTCCAAATGATACCGCACTTGTGAATTGGCAAGCTGAGGATTTTTGTGGCATGAATCAAACAATTTCTCAGAGTGTAGCAACTAACACAAGATCAAAGAAGAGGAATATTGGTGAAGGGCAAGTCATTGGCTCCAAGTGATCTACAACCTTCCATCACTCCACAAGGTGTTGGTAAGAAAAATATAGTTCCAAACACGCAAGGACAGCCCAAACCACCTTCTAAACCAACTCAAATGCCAGCTTGTTGCTACCCATGCACAAGAAAGGAATGTGCACGACTAAAGGACAACAAAGAGATGTTTCATCCCCATTTAGCATCATTGATCAAATGAAGAAGACAAATGTGAATATATCAATGTGGGAATCTTTATCCATCCCAGGCCAAAGAGATCTTCTACAAGTTGCCATGAAGAATTGGTCAACTTCAAACCAGCATGTCCATATGCAAGAGAATGTCCTCACAAATGCTACTCAACCTGAAGGGAATCATGGAGGACAACAAGGTAAAGTTTTGAAGCCCCCTCCATTCTATGTTTCATTAATCATTGGGGATAAACTAGTACACAATTGCATGATTGATTCTGGGGCAAGTAGTTCTGTCATGCCCAAGAAAATAGCTGATCAGCTGGGTCTCCAATATGAAGTCATATCAAAGGGGGTAGTGCAATTGGATGGGACAGTAGTAGCAATGGTGGGAGTGATTAAAAGTTTGAATCTTACCTTGCATGCATGCCCCAACATTACCGCTTTTGCAAGATGTGTCGTGATAGATTTGCCACCACTCTTTGCCCTATGCTTATCAAGGGATTTCACAAATAAAATTGGAGGCTACTTATCTCGCTGATTGGTCACACATGTTGTTCGTAACAAGATATGGTACTAAGGTCACAATCAGATCCAACCAATTGCAAACTTTCATATTGAGCCTCATACTCCAAGCCAAATCAATGCCAACTATTCAAAGATTTGATCAAGAAGATTATCCAAGCACGATGAAGCGACACCAAAGTCGAAGCATCCCATTTGACTCTTGATGAATGGGCAAGCAAGGTACATGCTTTTGATCCCTACCAAGAAGTAGAAGAATCTGAGCTAGGAGTCTATCAGATACATGAAGAAAACCACCTATTCCTAAAGATCACCAAAAACCACCATAAGGATGACAATGAGGTATGGCGCTTATTTTTCGATGGATCAAGGAGTAGGCAAGGTGCAGGAGGAGGAGCTATGCTTGTTTCACCTCAAGGCATCAAATATTATTCATCTTTTCGTTTCCATTTTCCTGTTCAAACAACACAAATGAATATGAGGCCTTGATTCATGGACTTCATCAGGCCAGAAAAAGGGCATAAAGAACTTGCAGGTGTTTGGGGATAGCGAGCTGATCGTCAATCAAGTCAGGGACAACATGCTACAAAGAATGACCTCTGAAAGAACTACAAGAATAGGGTATGGGACCTCGTTGAGGATTTTGAAGCTTTCAACATCGTGTCCATACCTAGGAAGAAAAATGAAGCCGCTGGATAGGCTCGCAGCAGTTGGAGCAACGTTTGATGTGGTTGACAACATCAGAAGGGAAAAAACACAACCACATATCCATGTGATTGTGAGGCCAGCAGTTCCAGATAATAACACAAGCTGGCAAGTGTTTGAGAATGATCAACAGATCGTCAATTTCTTACAAGAAGAGGCTGAATTCTCAGCTAGGAATCAAGATAGATTAGAGCAGCAGTATGGGGATCAAGTAGTGCAACTGCTGAAAAAACAAGCTTCCCAAGGGTTTAGTAACATTGAGTCTATCTTCAACCCTAACGACCAATTCCGTAAGGAAAAGGCTAACATACAAAGTCAAGAGAGAAGATTCGAGCCAATTCTATGGGAAGGCAAAACACTCCAAATTGGCAAAGTGGCCACCGAAGCAGAGAAATCAGATTTCATACAACTTTGCCAAGAATTTCCAGATGTCTTCACTTGGAGCTATGAAGACTTAAGAGGTTTCAATCCAAAGTTGGCACAACATACCATAGAATTGGATCCAGATGCTAAGCCCATCAAAGTGTAAGGAGACCACCAACCTCACATTGAGCCTCTAATGAAGAAAGAGCTAAAAAAGCTAATAGAGGCAAGCATTATATTTCCGATCAAGCACTCAAGTCTGGTTGTAAAACTTGGTTCCAGGTTAGAAGAAGAGCGGAGAGAAATCAGGTTGTGTGTGGACTTCCGAGACCTCAACAGGGCATCTCTCAAAGACCATTACCCACTTCCTTCAATGGAACAAATATTGCAAGTAGTATCCGGTTCAGAGAGATTCTCTCTCCTAGATGGCTACTCGGGTATAATCGGGTAGTAATGGTGAAAGAAGATGACCAGTTCAAGATGACTTTCACCACCAAATGGGGCACCTATGCCTACAAGAAGATGCCATTTGGGCTATCAAATGTCGGGAGCCACTTTCCAAAGGGCAATGGATATGGCATTCAAGGGGTTGATCAATAAAATAGTTCTGATATATCTTGATGACATCACCGTATTCTCCAAAATGCAAATGGATCACCTCTTTCATTTGAGGCAGGTATTTCGTAGGGTGTAGAAGATTTGGGGTATCATTAAATCCCAAAAAATGTATATTCTTGGCTCACGAGGGAAAACTTCTAGGCCATATTGTTTCAAAGGAGGGATTGACGATTGACCCAGAAAGAGTTGAAGCAATTCGAGCATTGCCATTGCCAAGTCATAAGAAGGCTCTTCAAAGCTTCTTAGGAAGGATCAATTTTGTCCGCAGGTTTGTTCCAAACTTTACAGCTCTCGTAAAGCCAATAACACTGATGTTGAAGAAGAGCATGGCATTTAAGTGGACATCTGAAGGCAAGGCAAGTTTTGAGGCAATAAAAGAGGCTATATCTCAAGCTCCAACTCTCGTCAATCCAGACTTCTCCAAGGATTTCATGCTATATGCCTTTGGTGGTGGAGACACAATTTCTGCAATCCTGCACAACAAAACAAAGAAGGATTAGAACAACCAGTTGCTTTCTTCAGTCAAGGCTTGAGGAATACGAAACTAGGTACTCTTTCATTGAAAATCATGTCCTTGCAGTGATCAGGAGCTTAAAGAAATTCAAGCACCTAGTCTCAAACAACAAGATCCAATTGTTGGTCTCTCATGCGGAGTCAAGGACTTCCTTCTAAACAAGGATTTGAATGAGAAACGTGCAGGATGGATAACCCGTGTCATGGAATATGACATCGAGATTAAGGTCACTAAGCTAGTACGTGGAAAAGGACTATGTGAACAACTAGCTTTGAGTCGGAAAGTTGAAGCAGGTGATGAAAAAGAGACTGCCTTGGTACTACAGGATGGTCAAGAACAAGAAAATGATGATGTGCCCACTCCTTGTTGGACTCAGAATATGATACACTTCCTACAAGTAGGCCTATGCCCTCCAGAAATGAGCAAAGTGAAAAGGAGATACTTCAGATTACAAGCCATTCCATATGTGCTTGTTGATGGTGTTTTGTTTAAAAAGACATCAATGGAGTTCTATTGAGGTGCATTGGGACAGGTCAAATTGAGAGGGTGTTACGAGATTTTCATGATGGAGATTCTGGAGGACATTTTGCCCCACGAGTAACAGCTCTCAAGATAATGAAGGTAGGGTATTATTGGCCCCACAAAGTTGTTCAATGACTCACTATACATGGATAAGAAAGTGCAAGAAATGTGCACTCTTCACAGAAAAGAAAGACTAGCAAGCGCTTCCATCACCCAATTTTGGTTGACCAACCATTTATGCAATGGGGATTGACTTCATCAAAGTCATAAATCCCAAACTCAAGCCAAGGCCACAAGTGGATTCTCACGGCAATGGACTATTTCACCAAGTGGACCAAGCAAAGAGCACTCAAAGAAGCAAATGAGTCTAACATACTAGACTTTTATGAAGGAATAGTGACTAGGTTCGGTGTGCCGCCACTATCATATCAGATAATGCATTGGCATTCATAGGTTCCAAGATTACATAATGGGCTATCAAGAATGGAATCTATTTGAGCACCTCTTCAAATTATTACCCGCAGGGTAATGGACAGCAGAGTCCACGAAACAAGAATTTGCTAAGAATCATCAGAAGGACTCTGGATGAAAACCAAAGGACATGGCATACCAAGCTAAAATCAGCATTATGGGCTGACAGGATAACGCCAAAGAGATCTACAGGTAATTCTCCCTACAAGTTGGTCTATGGGAAAGAGGCAGTATTGCCTATATCATTAGAATTGCCAGCATTGGAGCTCATGAAGCAGTTGGAGTTGTCTGAGTTCAAACCAATGGAGGCCAGGTATGCAGAGTTGATGGAATTGGAAGAAATAAGAGAACATGCAGTTCTGATGATTGAAAAGGATCAGGCCTTAGTAAAAAGATGGTTTGATAAGAAGGAAAGAGCAAGGACCTTCCAGGAAGGGGACCTAGTTCTAAAATGGGATGCAGATCGGGAAAACCAGGAAGGCATTCCAAGTTTGATGCCATTTGGAGTGGCCCCTACATGGTCACGGAATGTAAGAATAGCAATGCCTTCCAATTGTCTACATTGATGGAGAAGAACTCCCGATTCCTGGTTAACGGAATCTATCTTAAACATTGCTACTAAAAGGAAAAGGTTTACCCTTGTAAATATTAGCCTAGATTTCAATTCCTCTAAGTGTGTATGCACATTGTCTTGTTGTAGTTAGGTTTCAATTTCCCTAAGTGCTTCGGCACATGTTTTTTTCTCTCAGTTGAATTTCTATAGTTCAAAGATGCTCTTGAAGAAGGGGTTGCATGATATCGTGCTCTGGATCGATATCAAGTTGGTTTCAAGTTATTGCTTATGACTCCATGCCCAATGGATTGCTAAAAGGCCACTGATCTTCTACCTAGCAGGTGATCCCATTGAGTCACCAAATTGTTGTAAATATCTTCCCCCCAGGTAGATATAGACAAGCGGAAGAATATGGAAATCAAAGAAGCTCAAACTCTCAAAATTTTTTGCATCACCCGCATGGCATGGGCCAAAGGGGCACAACAAGAGGTGTCGACATGGAAAAATTTGTGCCATGGCAGTAAAGGCGCACAGGCATAAAGGTGTCGACATGAAAATGGATGCGCCAAGGCGCAGGTAAAAGGCGCACGACAGCATAAGGTGTCGACACGAAAATGGATGCACCCATGGCATAGGTAAAAGGTGCACAATAGAAGGTGTCGACATGAAAATGGATGCACCCATGGCACAGGTAAAAGGCGCACAACAAAGGTGTCGACATGAAAATGGATGCGCCTAAGGCATAGTAGTAAAGGCATGTCACATGACATGACAAGTGTCGACATGGCAAATGTGTGCACCTTGCGCACGTAAGAGGATGTCGACATGAAAAATTGGATGCGCTTTGCACACGTAAGAGAGTGTCAACACACAAAATGGATGCGCTTATGGCGCACCTTCAGAGGCACAACATTCTCGAGCGCCGACAGAAGCGCACTCCTCACCCGTATATTCGACGGCCATAACTTTTCACAGGGAGCTCGGATTAACGCAAGGTTGGACTTTTCGAAATCTTACGAGGTCCTCTATCCAACTACGACTAGATATCTTTAATTAGGTGAGAAAAATTTCTTCAAAATGCAAAATACAGTTCGCCACTTTTTGGGTTTGCTAGGGTTCTCACCTACCACCATAATGAGATGAATTAAATGCAACTGAGGTGGTTGGGTAGATTTGGAATTCCTCTCTCTTCCCTCTCTCATTCTTCCTATAAATTGTAAGGAGGGGCTTCTTTCTAAAGGTTGGACATTCTTGTTTTTCCCCTCCCTTCTTCTCTTTGGCAGGTGAATTTGTGGAGTTCAAACCTCCCATTTAAAACTATAATGCAACTTTGCCTCTTGCATTTTTGTAGTGTGTGTATCAATATTTGGAGCAAATAATGCATGTCTGTGGATGATTCTCAACCCTCTCTGTGTTCATTTGCATCCTCTTGATCTTTCACCGCAAAATCTGTTATTCATGCATGATCTTACATTGCATTTTTATGGTTTGTGTTTATTGGCAAGACAAGTGTTCTTCATTCCTCGGTGCATCACCTTTGTAGTTTAGGTTTTATTTTATGCATCTTCTTACCCTGTCTCCTTGGCAAGTTAGTTTAGGTTTTGAGTAAACCCTCTGCATTTTTACGTGTGCATCTGAACAGAGGAATAGGAACCGGCCTTCATCCGGAGAGCTTTTCCGATTTCGCAAGGTCCCACACTTGGGAAAAGCTCCATGTTATGCAATCATACTAAGAGTCTCAACCCATCGTGTTGCAGACATTCAGGGGTGCTGTGATTCGCCATCCACAGTAACCATTGTCGGCGCTATTACCCGTGACCGCTACCAATCACTGCACGACTATTTTGGTTGATGATGACCATCGTAGGTCACTTCCTAAATGACGGTAGTTACTTCTTGATAGACGTCGCTACTTCCCGATCACACGGTCACTATCAAAACCAATAACATGTAAAAGAAAGTTTCTTGTAAAGCAATTGCGCTTCATACTTAACAATCTCCCACTTGGAGATCAATTTTTGCACTCAGTAATTTACATCGCCATTCTTTCTTCCTTTTCCTTGGCCTGTTTCTTCCTCTTCAAGTCTTAAACTCAAAGACCAACAGAAGTGGAGTGAAGCTCTAACTTCTCCCTTACCAATGGCTTCATTAGCATGTTTTCAAGGTTCTCATTTGTATGAATTTTCTCTAACTTCATTGTCCATCCTCTAACACCCGTGTGAAAGTGATACCTCGATCAATGTGTTTCATTCTTGAATGAAATGTTGAGTTCTTTTCCAGATGAATCACACTGACTATCTTTGTATAATCTGCAATCCTCTTTCTCCTTACCCAAATCTTTCATGAAACTACTCATCCATATCATCTCCTTGCTTTAGCTTTTGTAGTTAAACATACTCTACCTCTCGTAGTAGACAAAGCCACAACCTTCTCGCAATTTCAAAATCTAGCTAACTATCGCTCCACACATTGTGAAAACATATCCAAAGTGGTACTCCTCCTGCCATCCAAATCTCTAGCCATATCTAAATCAACATATCCATGTAAAGAAGTATCTAACCCTCCATAACATAACTCCATGTTGGATGTCCCTCTCAAATACTTGAGAATCCATTGGACTGCTTTCCAATGTTATTTACCTAGATTAGCCATAAAAATGCTCACAACTCTCACACTTTGTGTAATGTCCGGTCTAGTAAAACCATGGCATACATAAGATTTCCTACTACAAACATCAAGAACATGTGTCATGTAATCAACCTCCTCGTGTGATGACACTCGATATTTTCTCAATTTGAAATGTCTAGCCAGAGGTGTACTAACAGTTTTGAATTTTTCATATTAAACCTTTTCGACACCTTATTTATATAAGTCTCCGAGAAAATACAACTTCTTATTTTTCCTGTCTCGGTGAATTTGCATGCCAAGGATTTTTTTGCAGCTCCCAAATCCTTCATTACAAATGTGTGAGCTAACCTTTCTTTAAGTTTACCAATGTCCTACATACTAGATCTTGCAATCAACATATCATCCACATACAAAAAAAATAACATAGCTCTCATTTTCAAGCTTCTTAAAATAAACACAATGGTCGATTCACATCTCATATAACCATGCTCATGCAAAAACTCGTCGATTTCAAATACCATTGTCTTGGAGCTTGTTTGAGCCCATATAGGCTCTTTTTAAATCTGCACACAAGTTTTCCTTACCATTGACTTCATAACCATGTGGTCGCTACATATAAATCTCTTCCACCAAATCACCATGAAGAAAATTTGTCTTGATATCAAGATGTTCTAAATGCAAATATTTTGTTGCAACCAAACTTAGAACAAGATTTAATAGAATTAATCTTAACTACGGAGAAAAATCTCATCAAATTCAATACCTTCTTTCTGTGTAAATCCCTTTACCATAAGCCTCGCCTTGTAACTTTTCAGTCCACCCTCTTCTTCCTTGATCCTATAAACCCACTTCTTCCGTAGATTTTTCTTTCCCGTTGGCAACTTGACCAAATCCCATGTCTGATTTTGTTCCAAGGATTCCATCTCCTCATCCATGTCATACTCCCATTGTTCGTAGGTACCTACCTCATTGCTTTCTTCAAAGCTTTATGGTTCACCACTATTGGTCAATAATAAATAAGAAAAGGAAGGGGAAAATCTCTCTAGAGGTCTACTTACTCTTTGTGACCTTCTCACTAAGATCTAGGGTGTTTGGGGCTCATTTTGCGCTTGCTTGCACATTAATGTCAACCTATAACCGACCGCGGTTCCTCTGTTTTGTCCGACGTTGGTTGTTTTACCGACATCAGTTCTAGAGTGCTTACGACACCAATTCCATTGGTCATCTGCTTTGAACCCGATCATGTCTATCGATGCCGGTTAGCCTAACCGAAATCGGTTTCTGCATAATCGACGTTGGTGTTCACTTTAGGTTTGAAAATTTATTTTCCTTCAAATCTCACCAACTCTGATCATATTTAGGCACCAAAACTTGTTCCATGTACATTATTTTTTCATTCCAATTAAAATCACATCTCTTGACAATATTAGAATCTTATAAATCCCAAAATTGATATCCGAAATCACCAGAGCCATAACCAATGAAAGTACATCTCTTAGATTTAACATCCAACTTCTTCCTATTTTCTCTATCAACATGTACAAAATCTTATGATCCAAAAACTCTAAGAAAATAAAAATAAACCTCTTTTCCAAACCAAGCTTCTTCTGGTATTCCACCATCTATTGTTGTTGAAGGCCCACGATTGATCAAGTACACCGTTGTATCCATTGCTTCTACCCAAAACTTCAAAGGCAAGCCAGCATGTATCCTCATGCTTCTAGCATATTCCATGATTGTCATGTTCATTATTTCTACAACTCCATTCTCCTGAGGAGTTCTAGGAACCGTTATTTCTCTTTGTATTCCATTCACTAAACAATAATCATTGAAATCCTTGTTGCAGTACTCACCACCATTGTTAGATCTAAGGCACTTCAATTTTAAGTTTGTTTCATTTTCTACAAGGGCTTTCCATCTTTTAAAAGTTTCAAAAACATTGATTTATGCTTAATACAATAGATCCATACCTTCCTTGTGGCATCATCAATGAAAGTCACATAATATTGGAATCCTCCAATAGAAGCTTCTTGGGCTGGTCCCCACACATCTGAGTGTACAAGCTCCAATTTTGTTCCCTCTTTGTTGACCCAACCTTGAGAAATCTCACTCTCTTCTTCTTTCCAAATATGCAATGCTCACATAATTCAAGATCTAATTGTTTCAAATCTGATAACTTACCCTTAGCCTTTAAGATCTACATTCCTTTTTCACTCATATGGCCTAGCCGATTATGCCACATGGTTGCATCTAAATCTGTAGTAGATAGCATAAAAAAGGAATCAGTAATACATGTAGACAAATATAAATTTCCTACATTCTTACCTCTTGCCACAACAAGATATCCCTTGGTAACCTTCCAAGAGTTATTGTGAATGTAACCATGCATCCAGATTTACCAAGTTGCCCTGCAGATATTAGATTTCTTTTGAGGCTTGGCACATGCCTCACATCTTTCAATACCCATGGATTTCCATTCTACAACTTTAGATAAACATCACCTTTACCAGTAATATTACATGGTTCATCATCTCCTAAATAAACCTGTCCAAAATCACCTTGAACATAATTTTTGAAATAAACCTTATTAAGGGTAAAGCAAGGAAAGAAACTCCAGAATCTAATACCAAAGATTCTAATTTATCATCTTAAGAGAGAATAAGGGCATCTTTCTTTACCTCACTCGCAATGTTTTCCTCTTTACCTTTTCTCGATGTATTCTCTTTGTTTTCCTTGACCAACACTCCTTCTTTACGTGTCCTCTCTTTCCACAATTCCAACAAAGTAAATATTTGTACCTGGATCTAGATCTACCATGTCTTGACTTTTATCTCCCATTCTTCTTGCTCTTAGATGATCTCTCCTTAGATCTTCCACTTTGCTTTCTACATTAAAGTGTTTTCCAAATGATGCTTCTCCTGAGAGATTTTCATGCATATTTCCTCATTAAGGATTACAAAGAACCACATCATCAAATTTCAAACATTTAGAAGTAGTCGTTCTATTACTAACAACCATTACCAAGTTATATTAACTATCTGGCAAAGAGCATAAAAATAAAAGTGCTTTCACTTCATCATCAAACGGAATTTCTACAGATTTTAATTGATTTACAATAGACCGGAAATCATTCAAATGAGTAGATACAGATCCACCTTCTTGCATCTTAGAATTAAACAATTTTTTCATCAAATATACCTTTTTCGAAGCACTGGGAGTTTCATACAAATTTTCTAAAGAGTTCATCAACTCTATCTTGGTTTTTGCATCTATAAAATTTGAAGCCAGCGATGCTGCTAGGCTCAATCTTATAGATCCTAGAGCTTTTCTATCAATAACCTTCCATTCTTCATCAGTCATCATGCTCGGTTGTCCATGCTTATCCAATGGTAAGTATATATCCTTCTGATACAAATAATCCTCCACCTGCATCTTCCATAGTTGATAATTACTAGCATCAAATTTATCTACTCGGTATTTGTTATCTTCTCATTACTTTGTTCCCACTCAATCAGAAAACCCTCTGTGAGTAAATCCTATCAACATACAAAACCTCCAAATAAATTTTTGATACCAGTTGTTGGGGTTAAAACCATATAATAGTGTTGCATGATCTGTAATCAGATAAAGCATACAAGTAATGAATGTGGAAATAACTAGAAGATAAAGTAAAGAAGAGAAAGATAACACCAGATTTAATGTGGTTCACCTAGTGTGGGCTACATCCACCAAGAAATGGCCAATATTATTATTCAGTGCTTTACAGAGGAAATACAATGAAGATTTGTTGTCTTCCAACACCTCACAGGATGTTCAATGATTTTCCTCACTCGGCTACTCTTTCTTTCTCACCAAGAAAACTTACATGCAAAACAATTGTTATTTTCTTCTCTCTTACCCTCATACAATGCATACATGTATATATAACTATTCTGGGAAACTAACTATGCTTTTATAATCAATAAATCATCTTTAAAACAAGTGATTTATTCTAATTCTCGTCAAAAAAACAAAGCATTGTCACATAGGTAACCGTCACCGGTTACTTCCTTCGACCATCGCCGCTTACTACATGATCGCCACCGGTCACTTTTGACCTATGCTAGTTAATGACTAACCATTATCGACCACTTCCTAACCGACGCCGCTTACTTCTTGACCATCACCAAATACTATCAAAACCAGTAACATGTAAAAGCAAGTTTCTTGTGAAGAAATTAAGATCCATACTCAAAATTTGCTAACAAGTATTGTCGAACTTATGCAATTTGCGCATAGATCATCGGCAAAGCCTCATACCTCCGTATGTTTGATAATTATGTTCTACAGATTCAAAATTCTACTAGTAAATAAAATAGGATGATCTACAATACCTTCTCCAGACCGAGCTAGAACTACACCAATGGCCATGCCGAGGCATCCACGTGTATGTGAAAAGGTATATTCCATGAAGGAAAATGCAGAATAGGCGCAGTAGTAAGCCTTTCCTTTAGCATTTTGAATGTGCATCGATGTGGTTCTCCCCAATAGAACTTTCCTTTACCCTCTAATAACTCCTCCAAGGGCACATAAATCTTAGCATATCCTTTGATAAAATTCCTATAAAACCCTACGTGCCCCAAGAATCTACACACTTCACTCGACTAGTAGGCTCCTCCAATCCTAAGATAAATTCAACCTTAGATGGATCTAACAAAAAAGCCTCCTCGCAGATGATATGCCCTAGTATAGTTCCAAAAGGTGTAGCAAATACGCACTTCCCGATATTTAAAGAGATGATTAACTATTTACACCTCTCAAAAATTAACCGTAAATTGTCACAATGATCCTTGATAAGTCCATACATGGTCCAATCATCCAAGTAAACCATCGTAAGAATTTGTGAATAAAATCCTAGAATTCTTTGAACAACAATACGTGAAAATACCGCAGCGCTAGCGTTCTTCAATCCAAAGGGCATCACCGTAGTCCACATAAAGTAAATTTTTACTTGATGATACCTAGAGAATCCATCTATAAAAAGTAAATTTTGCGCCTACTACACCTTCCAATATTTCCTCGAATGGTGTAGGGACAAGATCAATCACACATGCAACATTCAGCTCCTTGTAGTCCACATAAATCTTGATTCTTCCATATTTATTTATGTTGATTACCATATTGCTAACCCACTGGATTCCTCTATGGGCTCAAGAATGCCGATTCCAACATCTTATCAATTTCTTCTTTAACTCTTACACGCATGTTAGGGTTCATCCTGTAAGGTCTCTTCCTAACCCCAGGCACGCACCTTCCTTTATATTAATTTTCATCTCGCCCAGGATTCATGCACTCCTTTCAACTCATGGTAGCCTCGGGAAACAAGTCCTGAAATCGCATAAAGAACACAATTATCTTAGCCACTTTAGAGTCGACTAGTAATCTCTAATTATGGCCTCCTTAGGTTCAACATCTGTTCCAATGTTCACTTTCTTCATCTTCATAGGTTCATGGTAGGCACACGCCTTCTCATCCGCACTGTCTAAGACCTCACGCGTACCCTCTGAATGATCTATCTCCAAATTTTCCACTTCTTCATCTACCACCATGTAGACCATATTTCCTTTCTCCTTCTCCGGAAAGAGCTCTCAAGAAGTTTTGCATCTATCCCATCTATATTTCATCAAAACACACTTCTAGGTCGACTCACCAAATAACTCTTGAATGAGTTCTTCATCCTTTAATCTATCTCCCATAGTCAAGCGCTTCATAACCTGTAAATCCTTTCTCACCAGAGGTTTAGTGGAGAAGTATTCAAAAGTTTGGATCATTCCTGCAGCTCAAGTCTTTCCAATTTCTAGTATCTCTATGTGACTTCGCATAAACATACCAAGCGCGTGCACATCCTCGCAAGGTGAAATACGCTTTTACACCCAAAACGAAGGTGGAAAAGCTTCTTGCCCTCTCTGTCCATGATCTCTCACACTCCCCAACGTGGTGTCTTGAACAGGATTATTGCCATGATATTCACATATTTGAGTAGGTGCATTACTTCGAGAAACTATCTTGATAGGGAAACTCTCACCTCTCTTCATTTTATGAGATTATCCCTATGAACCATCCACCAAAGGCATTGTTGTCGTCGTAGGATATAAAAGAACATATTCCTTTTGTCCACCGATCCTTCCATTGGAATTCCATGGATCGTAGGAATACCTTAGGTTTCCTTTTCCAAAGGTACCGAGGTACATGGTTGTTTCCTAACCACCTAACACATTGTGGCCTACTTACGCATGCATTTGCGCTTCTTACCTCGCGCCCAACCATCTCATAATTTTCTATATGCCCAATTGTCACAGAAATAATTTTAGTATCAACGATGGACTACACATCATACCACTGGGAGAATTCCTTCCTTAGATGGTTCAAGTGCTTCGATCTCAAATGGTGCGCACATAATTTTTGTTCGATATTCTTCACTTAAGGGCTCAACATAAGGTGCAGATTTCCCATCTTTCAAAAAGATAAGTAACTCTTTTCTTCCTTATTATCAAAATTGATATATCCCTTATCAACCATAGATCAACATTATTCAGATAAGACTAAGGGTGCCCAAAGTATATTTGGGAAGTTATCCATTTCTAGAAGCACTAAGACCTCAAATTCCCAGTGAACTTGCCCCCTTTATAAAGAATGGATGCATCCTTTAATACTCTAATTGGTGTGGCCTTAGTCCAATTTTCCATAGACAACACATTAGAAGATGGTCAGCAATGGAGGTCTCGCCTTTCCAACCCATGCATCTAAGGTAATAACATTCACTTATGCACCTATGTCAATCAAAATATTGCTCAAAATCCAACCATCTACAACAACATTCAAAGTGATATCCTTGTCATAATCCAAGCTATGAGGAGGGAGATTAGCATGCAAAATCTTTTGTCCATTCTCAATACCAACGCATGGAGTGTTTCCCTTTAACCAATTCCCTAGTAATGGAATAATGTTATTCTGACACATCATCTTGCATACTTCCTTCAGATCATCAACATCCGACTGGAAAGTCTCATTTTCCTTCTTTTGTTCCTACTTCCATGAATGTTCCTTTAAACATTGTATTTCACCCTACTGATTTCTCGAATACCTCCATGGTTTTTGATAAACCTCATTCGATGTGTAGGTCCGATACTTTGCACGTAAAACCTCCTCCTTAGTAATAGTAGGATTTTGTTGCAAATTTCTAGCTACAAGCGTAGCCTCAAAGACGTGTAGTAATCTTCATAGGTATTACCTTAGGACCTGGTGCTAACTTTGGCATCTATTTTTTCCAAAACGTGTTGTATTCTAACCATCCTCAGTGCCCTTATTCTCATGTTTGTGCTTCTTGCTTAGAAGATCATATAAGTTTGGGCACTCTTCATAGTTATGATTCTTTTCGTTTAAATAACAAGTAACTTTTTGAGGAAACTCATGCTCGTAATGGTTAGGAGATCTCGCATGTATAACATGTTCCATGATGGAACTCACTTTACCCATGTCCGTGGCCTTGGCCTATGAATACACCACGGTATCCTTGACCTTTACCATGGCCTCCTTAAATCTCCCTACATTATGATCATAGCACCCTTGAGTGTGATCATGACCATTCTTCTCACTTTTATCCTTAGAGTTATTCACAACTCCATTTTGGAATACACCAATATCAATGGCATCATGGATCTGATCAATGAACCTACAATCTTCAATATTGTGAGTTATGGACTGGAAAATATTATAGTAACAGACATGTTCTTTCTTATCATGTGTTGTAACAATGAACAATGGCTCGCATCATGATCCAAATGACATATCTCACTATCTAACAACAAGGAGCACAACGATCTGCGAGGATAACTATCCTTAGTATGCCCCTCTACTTCACAATTAGTGTACCAAATTCCACTATGTGTCTCATGTGTTGTATTGGCTGATAGTTTCTCCAATTGTTTTTCCATTACCGCAATCTGATCCTCCAATAATGGGCTCACTCTAGTGTCTATGCTCCCGACTGCCTCAATGCGCAAAGTTGTTTCAATTTCTCGCGTGGGTCTCAGTATAAGTCTTATGTGAGAGCCCCCTCCTAAAAGGCATGATTAGGGCTCTGATGAACCACTGTGCATCTTGAATTACATAAATATTATAAGATAGTTTAGACAAGAGTGTTTTGAAATGGGAATCATATTCCCAGACACTCTTAGTAGTTCCCGCTTGATATCCTTGAGCGCTTATACTTTTCTACTCGAACTTAGGGATATTAAATTCTTTAATGAAAGCATCTCATAATGCCGTATAATCCACACAAGTTTGATCAGGGTCAAACTTCCTATACTATCTATGTGCATGTCCCTACAACATAATTACAAACTGACTTGCCTTGCACTCTGAAGTGGTAATTCCTTTTGCACACCACAATATCTCACACATATGGACATGCTCAACAACATCTTCTATTCCCCTATACTCTGGGAGACAAAGTGACATCTCCATGTAAATATTCTGGGGCTGATGAGGACCATGCCCACAAAATCCATAACCTCTTATGTTACCTCCACCTCCATATCCACCAAATCCACCAGATCCCGAGCCACCTATGGCTCCCGATCCTCCTCTGTTACAAGAATTGAACCAAAGGATGCATTACGTTGTGTCCCAATAGTGGTGCTAAACCGAATCAAGCTATAGTTTGTGAAGTTGTGCTACTCCCATATGTGATTCCAAATTTATGCACACCTATGTTCTCATGACGATGACGCACTTTTTGAAAGTTACCTCCAATCGACCTCTAAATAATAAGGAAGACATCTCCCGGCCATAAATGTACTTGCTATTTGATTTACTCCTAATCCCGCTGATAAGTCAACTTTACTTCTTGCTATTGTATTGCCCAAACTAGCTTGCCGACTACTTGTATTGTATTGAAATCGGAAAACCAAACGCAAGGGATAGGTTGTCGTGTAGATTTAGATGTACACCTCGTGGCCCATGTTGTCTCTGTTGGTGCACTCTCATAAGATGTCGATGAGGGTTCCCTATCATGATTTCCGAAATGGGGAGTTCCGATGCTCGACTCCATGTCCTCTCAAGTGACCTCCAAATCCTTCACGACCCATATCTCTCCACAAAACCATTCATTCTACAACCTCATTTTGCTTCTCTAAATCCCTCTTGTGTGCCTCATTGAACTTAAGTCACCTTTCTTCTTTTTTCCTCTCTGCTGCTAGGTTCGCCATCCTTCACCACACCTACTCTTTCCCCGCGAGTGTTGGGGTTTAGATAGGCATTGGCTTCTCTTCCAAATTCAGGGTTACCATCAAGATCTTGATCACAAATGGAATTCACTACAGATATGTTCCCTTGGGATAACTTAAAAATTGAAACTCGGCTACCTCTAGACAAGAGTAAGTGGAAATTGAGTACTCCAAAATATAGCTATTCAGAACACCATGGAACCAAGTATCTACAACACATGTCCAAATTAGATCACCATCACAGAGATCTTGAAATTCTTCTTGTGTCTAGAAAAGTGTGTGAAACCTCTAATTCCTTTTAGATGCATAAGCAACCAACCACTCATATAGTTCTATGGGGAAGATAACAAAGAAACTTTCATATAAGCAGTCATACAAATTCTAGCTCAACCCACGTGTGTGCGTCAAACTCAGATCCAATGTTGAATCTCCAAGCGTACTCTTCTTCTAGATCTACTATCCACTCCTCAACACTTGTTAAGGTCAATCTGGTACATCTTCATCATGCAACATCTTGAAAAATAGATGAGAAAGAGGTCCCGATAACGGAACCAATGATGCAACCTAGAATTCATTGTGAATAACCTGGTGCGTTGGACATCACTCGGCCTAGGTGAGCACTCAACCAAAGCACGAAAGGAACCAGGTCCCTCTTTATGGTTGCTTATTCAAAATGTTAGCATGACGACACATATAGGTATTCGATTCATAACTAACAGAAACAACACACAAAGTGCATAAACCATATCTATTTCTTAGGATACGTGTAAGATGAACTAAATAATGAATATAACAAGATTTACCATGCAAGAACTAGATTTAGTCATGTTCAACACCATTATCCAGCCAATATGAACCATTGTTTTAAATATCATAAAACATAAAAGCTTTTGACATTACATAAGAATCTCCATGAGTCATGCGCGCAACAAAAACCAACAACATAACTCTAAAAATTGACACTCTATTGATTGTGCAAATAAATACATATATATAGGGGTGGGGACTTTCCCTTTTCTACCCATGCACGATCTCAAAATAGGCCACATGATAATAATAGTGATGCATCTTTACAAAACATGCAAGTACTCTAACAATAGACTTCATATAGATAACTCGTAGGAAAATCCTAGCATTAGACTAAACCATGCATGGTGCTCGAACTGATGTTTTCTCCAAAATACCATTTTGTGCACTAGCAAGTCTTCCTATCTTTGTGTTCCCAAAGATGTTAACTCCAAAAATATCCTTCACAACAGAAGTGGCTAAGTCCTAATCATGGGCGCTTCACCCATATCAGTAGCGCCATGCACTCTTCCAGTGCCCTACATTCGTGCACCCAACACTTAGCCCCTTTTATCTATCCAACACATTACAATGTTTAACTATATGTCACATTTAAATGAATAAGATGAAAAGTGAAAATTAAACCCCATAATGAAGAAATAGAACATGAGAGAAGAGAAGGGGGTGGGAAAGAGAGAAGAGAGGAGATAACTACTCTGAAGAAGATGATGCATTTTTTGATGAATATCCACTTGTTGAAGACTTTGGGAGAGTGCTCTTGGAAAAATATCAATTCCCTTGAACTCTTTATTGATACGATCCACCGCATGTGTAACCTTCTCCGCTTGAGGAATGTGCATGAAGGTTAGAGCCTTAAGCCAATTCTGAGGTATTGTTGATACTTTTGCATTTTGTGAACTAGGCTTGATGCTCCTTTATAGTGTTGGAAATAACACATCTGATCTCTTAAGGGATTCCAAGGTGTCTTCATTAAAGGAGAATGGGTCTCCCACCTCTTTTTTAACCAGTTCCTTGAATGGCTTTAAGAGATCATTCACCGAGGTATTTTCATTTACCGCATGTACTCCAAGATTCTACACTTCCTTGTTGATGTCTTCCTGCATCTTCAAAGTGAGCTCATCACATGAATCCAACTCATCAAGAGCATGATTCAACATCTCATATCAAGCAACTAAAGTTTGGGACCAAATTGGAGACATGTTTTCAGATGCAGAGTTGAACATATGCCTACCTAACAATACGAAAGAATCGATGCCACCCATATCAGCTTACCAGTGGAAATACTTGATCCCAATGATCTTTTTCCTTTTCAATCTCATTTTAATTCATCTTCATTTTCATAGCAATGGTAAGCATGAATTCAAAAGTGAAATAATTTATGGAAACAAGGTCCTACCTTTCTCAAATATTTTGTTCACCCATTTGTCGTTGGATTTGCCTTGCATTATGTAGCCTTGTATTATCTTGAATGATTCTAGATCAAATCTACTAATTGGAGTGACTTTTTCATCTCTGGGGAGATGGAATGACATTAGATCCATGAAGGATTGAATATATGAAGTGATATTTCTCATGTGATCTTCCAATTATTCAATATTCTTCTCAGACTCCTTGCTTTCTTGCTAAGAAGGCAAGTGAAAGATTCTTTGAATAGATGAGCATCTCATTCATGTGTTGTTGGACCCAAATGAATTTTGGTCATTTCATAGTCAGATGGGGTCATCTCACCAATGGTCTTCACTACATTCATTCAAGCTACTTCCACATACTAATTTCCCGAGGCACCACTAAAGAAGAGGGAATTAATTTGGGATTTCTTACCTCACTTTGTTTTCACCATCATTGAAATTTCTTAAAAATATGGCACTACCGCTTGTTGAATCGTGTGAGTTTCTCCTTTAATCATTTATTGTACGCATGGGAATATATCCATTTTTTTAGGTTTAGCACTGGGAATGATTGTAGTTTCAGGCTCAATGTAAGGTGTCATCCTCAAACCACTCTAAATCCACTATGTGAGCTTGAATCAACATTGAGAAGGCACTACTAATCAACCTTCATGCCCTTGACCAATACTCATTTCACCACTCACACCTTTGCCATCAATGCCACCCGATATTCCACGTAGGATTACCAAATATTTGCAAGGAATTGGAAAGCACACAAATAGTCATTGAAATATTAAAGAGTTATCTACATGGTGGAATCATAACATCTTGATTAATTTCAATAAAAAAATTCTTAAAAGTGTGTTTCGATACTTAACTCTTCAAACTTCGCTGGTCCATAAGGTCTAATGTGGGGGCACACTTTTCTATCCCCTTTGTCCCTTGGAAAGGGAATAAGGGGACACAAAGTGCACCTCAACCTCATGTTGTCATGTAGAACCAAAAATTTTGGCTAAAGATGGAGCTTCACCTTGGAGAGGAGCTTGAAAATGACATTTTCGTATCTCTCGAGGATACATCCTACATTTGTTGAGTTCGATCAGCCGTAGAGGAAGTTATGCTTGGAGATTAATGTGGAATTGATGGATGAGAAGGATCAATTTACCCTTGTTCCAGATCTTCTACATGGTCTTGAATGACTCTTACTTTCTTGTGCAACCTCTTATAGTGGGGAACCTCAATTTCCATTGATTTCCTTTTCACGGGCTCTCTTGAGTGAGTAGAGTTCGCAGTCCTCTCAATTTTCCTCGAGCCAAGAGATGAGATGTCTCGCTTTATGAGAGTTTTAAGACCACCTAATTTAATGAGTGTGACCCTAATTTTCTTGAACCATTCCTTATACCTTTGGATTACCATTTTAGTTATTTTATCGATGTCTCTTGATTCATGAACTCTCCACAAAATCTATGGGAGAGGTGAGACCTTCACTGCTTGATATTCAGGATCATACAACTTGGTCCCATCATCTTCTACACCATCCATAAGCCAATCAAATCTGAATTTTTGCATCTGCCAATGGTAATCCTCATGTGATCACTCTTTCTTACCTCAAAATCATCCAAGTAGTTGACCCAATAATCTTGAATTTGGGGAACATGGTGTAAACTTCAGATGTCAAAATATTCCCTAGGTGTATATGAATAGAGGTTCAAGGGGGAAAATGAAGCTTCAAGACTTGAGGTGTCAGTGACATTCTTACATGAGAATATTCCAAAAGAGATAGGAAATGACAAACCTTTTTCTTATGATTCCCGATATTTTCATTGACATGTGCAAGTTGTCTACATAGTTTGAACATCACAATCTTGTCATTGAGGTATCTCAAGATCTTGTGAGGATCGAGATAAAACCATGAAACTTTGATATAATATAAGGTTGAAAATTGAGTGAAATAAGACCCGTATCTCACAATCAATGTTACGGCATGAGAAGACAACCTCAACTCAAGGTTACCTTCCAGTAGTTATATGACGAACATGGTGAATGCATCATTTACCCTTGAAAAATAGTGATTGAATTTTTTGAGAGTAAGTTTCGGTACCTTTCATAAGTGGGGCCCTTTAAGAAATATTTTGAGAAAGATTCAGGCTTCATCGTCATGTACTTGCAAGATCATATACCAGATATGATGTCATTGAGAACTTTTTGGTGACTTGCAACTGGAGCAATTGATGGTGGATGTTATCACTTATGATTTTTCCTAATCAATCATATAATTTCCTTCAATGAAAATGAGGATGAATTGTTCCATCCAATATTGAAAATCTCTTATGGCCTCTTCACCCATTACCTTGCTCAACAAAATGATTGCATCTGAATATCCTTCATGAAACTCACTTCTAAAAATATTTTGGTACATGAGAAGGCTTCCTCCCTTGTTTCAACCATGATCTCAAGAAGAGGGCCTAGAGATAGGATTAAATATTCAAACTTTCACCAGATGCAAACTCCTTTATGACTATGACTATGTTGTTACCTATTGGAATTTTCATACACTATGAAATTCTCTTTGGAGTGAGCACATCAAGTATGGAATTGTCCTTTACTCTTATGAGATCTTAAAATTTTCGAGAGAGTTGATATTTTTAGTAAGTGACAACACCAAAAACTTGCTATTTTTTAGAATTTTCACTTACCATTATTGGATCGCAAAGAAAATACCCTCATCAGATTTGGCTCTTCTCTCTCGGGATCCTGTGCTCCAATTTTCACAGTGATCCATCTACTAAACCTCTTGCAGAGTGAAAAAGAAACTTTTAGGGAAAGTTTTTTAGATTTTTTGATATTAAAAATATAGGGCATCATCAGGTTTGAAATAAAATTCTTCTCAAAGGCTCCCGGATGATGATCATTTCTAAAAACTTCACCAAATCAGGTTTAAGACTTGAAAGTTAAAAACTAATCTCTATTTTTATGTTCATGGCTGCCCTGGAAAATTTTTGGTAGCATGTCTGGTGTTTTTTCATGTTTTTAGAGGTTTAATGACTTTAATAATGGATGTAAGGTTAAATTATGCAAATAAATGAGCTTGGGAGAAAGTTTTTATGGTTTTGAGTTACCCTGACAACTACTTTTTTAATCACATGTGATAAAGTTACTTATATTTAAAAGCTAGGGTTTGATGGCTTGAGGTTGGGACGCATTTTTGTGTCCCCTTTTCCCCCTTGGAAAAAGGGATAAGGGGGATAAGAAAATGTGCCTTGAACCAGATCATGACAAGTGTCATCATGAGGTGCAAGGAGAGATAGAAAAAAAAACATGTTTTGGCACCTGGAGCTAAAATTTGGTCATATGGAGAGCCCGAGGAAGGGATAGGCTCGGGTGAATTTTTTTGTCCCATTTTTCCCCATGGAAAATGGACAAGAGGGACACAAAAATAATATTTAATTAATATTGTTCCACTTATCATTGCGTGGTGCAAGGAGAGGGAGATGAGCTTAGCTTGATTAACACTCTGTCAGGATGAGGAGGGTCACATGAGAGACCAAAGGGAAGGGTTGAGATGGGAAGATATTTTGTGTCCCCTCTATTCCCTTGGGAAAAGGACAAGAGGGACACAAAACTTTTCCATGGATCCATAAGGTGACATGTGTCACTTCAAAAAATGACTAAGTGACATTTTAGGTGAATTCACTCAAAACTATCAAACTATGGAGTTGAAATTCAAGGTGCAAGACAAGGAAGTTGTTCTACAAGGTATGAGGAATGGTGCTCCCCAAGTTGTGACAGCCAAGAGTATGGAAAAATCTTTCAAAAGAGGGAAAATTGCATGGGATGTGCATTGTTTGGTAATAAATGCATATGTTTTAATAAGCGATAGTCCTATCATGTTTTGATATTTAATCTATTTTGATAAGCATGCTAAGGTGTTCAATGATTTACCTCATGGGTTACCACTAGATAGAGGATTTCAGCACATTATTGAGTTAGAACCAGGGAAAATTTTAAGGAACCTACCTGAAAAAATGATATAAATCGTGGTGAATGTCCATGTAACCGCTTCATAGTTTTAACGAATATCCTTGTAATCGGGTTTCGTAGTTTTAGTGAAAATGGTAAAAATATAAAATATATTTGCAGATCGAATGGAAAATATCCTAAAACTAGTTTGGAAAATACCCTCTATTGAATTTTCTCTCAATCATAGTGAAATTTAATAGTTATAAATTTTATTTATTTCACTCGAAAATCTCTTGACATTCCAAAGACTAAGAAGACTAATGAGCTTTGTCAAATATTTGTTATTGATGATAAAAAATAGTAGTTTTAGTGTTTTTTTTTTTAAATTGAGAATTCTTCTATTAATAATAAAATGTTACGACAATCATAAAACTAAACAATAATAACAAGAAAGGCCCCAACAGAGATTGAGATATGATTCATGAACCAAGTTATTGTTTCATTGTTTCACATGTTACTATTTTGTTTTTTACATAATAGAAGAGGGATCTACACACACACACACACACACACACACATATATGTGTGTGTGTGTGTATATATATATGTGTGTGTGTGTATATATATATATGTGTGTGTGTGTGTGTATATATATGTGTGTGTGTGTGTGTATATATATATATATGTACACACACACACACATATATACACACACACACATATATATATATATACACACACACACATATATATATATATATATGTATGTATATATATACACACACATATATACATCTCGACATCAAAGTATAAATTAAATCCATATAACTATACTACCTAAAGTTACAAAAGATATCCTGTAGGAGGAAACAATAGTCTTGACATAAAAATTTACAAATCGATAAAATAGATATACACTATATAGCTATACATGACTATTCTTGCTCACAATTTTATACGAGAAAGATAACTGAGACCGTGCAAAGCCAAAGATTAGTTTGTGCTTCTGTCATGAAATTGTTTGTAATTGTCCATGGCCCAAAATACGTATAAAATTTGACTAATGTGGGAGGTGGACATCCCCTTTTCAATCAAACTTCTATGGGATGGAGGATGGTCGACTAAAACATTTAGAATCTTAGTCTTCCCTTCAAGCGTGGCTAACTAGACTTGCATCATTTTTCCACCATATGGTAAGGGTTGTCTTCCACTTCCCCAAAAAATCATGACTCATAGTTCTCCCTCGAGCACAATGACACTCTCACAGCTTCTCTCGTTTGAATACCTTGCACACCTTTCATTCCAATCTTCCTAATTTCTTCGATAATGCATAAACAATTTTTTTACAGAATATACGTCGGGCCTCGTACCTCCTACCCCCATAACCTTTAGGTGGAAGTTGTTCTAGATGGGCTTGAACAAGGTCATCCTTGAATTAAAAGATTAATATCCTTCAGGAAAATAATTATGAATGAGGAATTGATACATTTCAAAATAAAGGTAATACTAGATAACCTAACAAGAAAACCAAAAAGCATACACTTATCAACAAAAGAAAAATCCTCCACTGACTCCATGGGATTAGGCAAGGTTAAGACATGATTGAAAAAGTCTAATTCAACATCACTAACATAAAATATTTTGTGCAATAAGCTCCTTGGAATGTAAGCCATAGTGGGTCACTTTGGTGACTGGGTAAACAAAATAACATATTTTAATGGGAAACTTTAACTCTAAAGCTTAAGCAACACAGGATGAGAAAAGAGAGAGAGCTCAAATCGACATGCTAATATAGCTTTTGAATTATACCAATTCTAACTTGTCCTTATATACAATTCACCACGACTACAAGATCAAAACACTAATGCATTTAATTCAAATTCGTGTGAACTGTGACAAAATAGAAAAGTGTATTCAACGTTGAATCGTGCAAACCGTAACAAAATTGAAAAGTGTAATGATAAAACATATATATTTGAGTCAATATTAATTATATTCGTGGGAAGCTACACTAATGACAAATGTGTGATAAAGTGACACAATATTATATTTATTAACCCATGAGCCACTCATAAATCATAAATTATAATCATTATATGACTTAATTTCGAGCTATAGCCTACTAACACTCATGGATTTTAAAACTAATGTAGATTTGATGAACCGCTTTTTCCTTATTCTCCACATATTCCCATATATATTTTTTTGTCTTTTCATATCTAAGTCTTGTTAATTCATATGTTTCTTTCCCCTTTTCCCACCTAACCTCATTAATTTTTGAATATGATGATGCAAAATTAAAGGGCTCGAGGAGACCTCTCCAATGAGACCAATTTTGCAAGAATTAGAGTAGCAGATTGAAAGTTATGGTCATTTGAAATTTTACATATTGGGAGGAACATGAAAATGACACATGACAACTTCTCTCGATTGGTCACTGAGATTTCCTTTGAAACATATGCCCCAGATCGCCACTCTATAGTGACACATTTAGGGAGTGGCGTGCATTATATGAAGCAAAAAAAATCCAAGAAAATATTCTAATGCCCGAGCCTCTCTTTGAACAAGAAGATAGTCCGAAGTGCATTAAGAGGTTTAAGAGACCACAGAGTGACCGCAGGATCACTATTAAAGAAATTTGGCATGGACCAAAGGGTATCAATTCTGTGTGATAAGAAAGCTTAAAGTATGTGTGTTTTTTGCTCGGATGAAATTGAACAATGAAATCAATGTAATTACCAATTTTTCAAGGTTTGGTGTAACAGAGAAAAAGTTATGGTCATTTGAAATTTTACAGATTGGGAGGAATAATAGAATGACACGTGGCAACTTCTCGATTAGTCATTGATATTTCATTTTCCATGTATTCCCATCGATCATCACTTTGTCTCACCTCACATGCAATCGCGGACCCTAAACTTTATTGAATCGGTTCATTCTGTGGGCTTGGAGTCCATGGAATGCCTTTGCTTAAAGAAGCCAAAATCTTGCCATGTGTCCATCTAATATTGAATTTTGAGCATCGGAGATTCTTTTACATACCTTTACGCTCAGGTGCCCAGAATGGGTGACACTTAGCCACTCCTTATTCATTGCGGCTTATCAAAAATTTTGTGGAGTATTTTAGCAGACTTCCAATTTCCAAATATGGCTTTCTTCTTAATTTTGGAGTAAGAGAGTGAAAGTTATGGTCATTTAAAAATGTATAGATCGAGAGGAACATGAGAATGACACATGGTGGATTTGGATTGGTCGTTGATATTTCCTTTGCCACGTGTTCCCCTCGAATGCCGCTCTACCTTACCTCACTAGCACCTCGGACCGGAAACTTTATTGAATCAATTCATTTTGTGGGCATGGATTCCATGGAATTCCTTTTCCTTAAGGAGGCCCGGAATCCTACCACATGTCCATATGATTTTTAATTATCAGCATTGAGATTATTTTGCATACCTTTACACTCAAGTGTCAGGAATGGGTAACACTTGGACACTCCTTATTTGTCACGACTTATCAAAAGGTTAGCGGAGTATTTTAGCGGCTTCCAAATATGGCGTTATTCCGCATGCTTTTAAACAAGATCCATCATCCACCTAAGTCCATTATAAATAATTTATTCAGATTACAAATTAATCTGGGGGTTAATTATTTTTTTTGGATAAAAATGTCCTTAACCCTTTTGCAATGTCAGAATGCTTCCACGTGTGACCATGTGACGTTACCACATATAGATACTAAGATACGAATGGATACATGATGTGAAGTATGATTTTATTAAATTATTTTAAATATTCTACATTATTTGATATATTAAGATCAACATCACAAGCTCTATTGTGGAGCGAAGGCCTGACATGCTCACATTTTGAATGGAAGTACCTGGAATAGGCCTAGCAAAGTGACAACTATCATCCACTAAATGGAATTTAAAAGAGACTAAATTGACGTCTACATTGAAAGACGTAATCATTTATAATGATGTGTTATTGCTTGTGAGGTGATATTTAATGTCCATTGCATTATAGAAGGCATACTACAACTGAAGGTTGAATAGATTCATAGAAGTTGTGGACCATGTAAGACTCAAAATATTCATTTTTCCGAGTAAGTGTCATCTTGCATTTGATTCTTTAAATATTATCTTTTTATAAGTAGCATTGTATAAGCCTTCGCTTTGAAATATTTCAATATAAGGGTTTACAAATTAGGGTTGAGGGTTTCCAAAATCCAAAATCCAAGCATGTCTACTTCACAAGAGCCCAAAATAAAACCCTAATCCCATACGCCAAACTACTTAAAACCCTAGTTTTACTAATGAATATCATGATATTTATGATCTTGTAATTGGAAAAAGAACCTCACAGATTAGATACTTGTTTGAGAATAAGGTATTTGCAAATAAGCATTAGAACCCATTAGGTTGATAACTTGGGCATTTGGATTGGGACACATGATGCTCCAAAAATTTTACCCTTCCTTGAATTTTTCATTCTTCGTGCCAAGAATTATGCTTGGGAGAAAAAAACAATTGTTGCAAATGGCATTGGAGAAGAAATGTTATCCATTACGGAGGTAAATCTTAGTCGTGCATTGGGGTATAAAATTAAATAATTAGGAACTTTCAGCATAAACCTAGAAACAATTGCTAACGATTATCATGCCACCACTCAAAATGCCAAAGATGTTTTTTTGTGAAAAATAACAATTGATGGAATAGTACTAAAAGGGAAGCCTCTGTATATAGTTGCGATGTTAAACCATGGGGTTATAGATATCATTTCTATGCTAGCATTTTTCCTTGGATTTGATAGCGATGAGCAAGTGGATGTAACCCTCCTAAAATGGTATACAATATCCATTTTGTTTCTCCACCTTGTGCATACAAATTTGTTGAGCACATTGCAGAATCTATGCATAAACAATTCTTAACAATCAAATAAGGCTCTGAACTAAGACCTTTAGGTTCACTACCTACTTTTGTTATTTATTTCTATGGTGGTTTATTGAATGGTTTGTGAGAAACAAGCTTGCAATCTAGGCCTACAATGATGTTGAGGGCCAACCAAAAGTGTTGCTTCCATTAACTGAGTGGACCCCAAAACAAGGATGTTTGATAATTGAAGGGACTACATTAAATTTTTGGACTACTTTTGGACTCCAAATTATCAAGCAATTTTAAAAGCACAATGCCTAGATTTCCATGACTTGAGAGATTACATTCAAGTGGGATCAAAAATACGCTTATCTGATGGTACTTCATGGAGGAATATATTGTGCTAAGGTTTTATGGATCAGAGTACAACCTTACAAATTTCTAATACATGTGATAGAGAGGGTTTTTTCCTTGGAATATATACGACAAATGGAAAGCACAAATAAATTATATTTTGTTACTCAACAAAAGAGGAGCATATTTCCTTCCTTACCATTTTCATGTGGAGGGTTCAAATTTTAGAGAAAAGAATTCAATTTGGCACATGAAATTTTACAAATTTCATAGTTTGATGTTGACTCTCATTGGCCATATGACCCATGTGAGGTGATTAAAGCAAGGGTAGTGGCAAACGAGAACTCTACCACTAAAATTCAACATGAAAGTAAACCCCGTAGAAAAATTGTGAAACAAGAACTCTTGGGATGATGTAAAAAAAGTATTTGATGAAATTGTTATTGAGAAAGGAATTAGTTTTCAAGATTTGTCAACACAAATTTTGGGATTGCATCCACAAAAAGAGGTAGAGGCATTTCAATATGACAATTTTTATGCAAAAGCTGATAAAAATTCCTCCTCTAAAAACATGCCAAAGCATCTAGATGTTGTTTTGCATGAGATAAAAATTAGACAAGGTCAAAAATAACTTCCTTTTTTGTCTATGAGGCGGGACCTAGGCAATCCAAAATTTGTTTCAGAGTATGATTCTATTCCAGAAGATGTAATTTTTAGCAGATTGTGGAATGAAGCGCATCCCACAAAGGCAAGTAGTGATGATCAATGTGACTCTGAGGAGGAATTAAACACTCACCCTGTTGGGGAGATAACTCATATAAACCAAGTATGAATGAAAGCATGAAACAAACATATACTACAGGGGTAGTTATATCTAAAAGATGGGTTTTAGTGGTGGTGGTTTGGGTTTAATAGAAAAGGCATTTGGCTTCCACCAGAGGTACATCCTAGAAGAGGTTCCGATAGGTTAGGCCTTGGAGCTTCTCCTTCAGATAAAGGACCACTGCATACAACAACTACAAGTTGTAATCCAATGCATTTTTTTGGATTCAAATCATTAAAACGCGTTTCAGCCAGAGGTTAAAAATTCAAGAGAAGTTAGCAATGAATCTTTTAGTGTGGTTATTATTTTCGGTTGTAGTGATGGTGGTTATCACCATCCTAACATCTTCTCTTCTTTTTCTTTGAACGGTCATTGTTACGCAATAACCATTCAAAGAGGGGGAAAATGTAGACATCTAAAATGTCGACATGATTAATTACGATTAATTTGTCCCACAAATAACCTAATATCATCACTATCTAAAATCACATAATAATTAATCACAAGATTAATTATTATTAATCCATTTTATCTTATTTACCCTTTATCATTATTTATCATTCCATCATTAATCCTTTTAATCATTATTATATCCCATTTCATCCTTAATCCCTTTTAATTATCCCACTATTAATCCCTATTATCATTTTCTAGGAATTTAATATTCCTACATCTACCTACCCACCTACTCTACACATCCCTACACCTAGCCTTTCCATGTAATCTCACCCCTAATCATCTTTATTAACCTAATCTAACTCTAATCCTAATCACATCCTCCCACCTCTAAATCTAGAGGCTTCTATTTCTAGAAGCCTCTCTAAATCTTTTCTTCCATTGAATTTTTAATTCAATGGAAGCTTCTTCCCTCCATGAATTTTGAATTCAAATTTTAGATTCTTCCACTCTATAATCCTCTAATCCTCACATGCATTCTCCACCCTTGATCCAAATCCAACTTGGCTTCATCCTAGCCATTGAATACTTCACCCCTCAATTATAAATTTGTCTCTCCTCCTCCATGAGAGCCAATTCATAGAATCCATAACAAAGTTTTGTCATTTTATCAATCATCCATTTTATATTCTTATCCAATCAATCAATCCATTCCTTCAATCCAATCTATCATCCATCCATTGATCTTCAATCAAGATAAAATCCAACACATCAAAGGAGGAGTTGTACAACTTGTAGGTAAGTGAAGGTATTGAATCTCTCTTTTCTTTCCATCCATTTCTCTATCTGAGGTTTTGTTTGAGAAGATTAGATTAGGAGAACAACTTGTTTGTTTTTTTTCTTATATTCACAAGCTAATATTTTATTACATTACATTATATCACCCACCATGGGACTTTACCCCACAATTTTAATCATTTTCTAGATCTTATTTGATCCTTTGAACAAGTTGTCCAACTTTCAAGAAGTTTCGTTGTCATTTACCCCATCAAATTTTGAATTTTCGAGCTCAAATTATGTTCCTAGAACGAAACAATGCCTTTGACTTGTGTATCGGCACCTATGCATCATATAATGGCACCTTTTTCGTAAAGTGGCACCTAAAAAAGTTTCAGTTCTAATACACAAAATTTAATGCCTTTGTAGATACTTTAGAGCCTTTGTTTTAGCGGTAAAAAATTGTTTTTAACAATTTACGACAATTTTTCAGTCCTTTGTCACACATTGGCACTTATGCTACATAGAATGGAACCTATGCCCTAAAGTGGAAATTTTCTATACTTTGGATCCTTTTCCATACTTTGGCATCTATGACTTGTCAATCAACACCTTTACGAATCATTATGTTTGCTTACAACTAACAAATCCTAGTTCCATGTTTGCAAGTGTTCTTGGTGTTTTTACAAGTCTAACATTCAGTTTTTACAGGTTTATTGTAGCAACAAGGGGAAATTCCATCCATTTTGATATTTATTTAAACTTTTTGTGATTTTAGGATTGAAAACTACTAATCCTTTTCTTTTGCAAAAATTTTAGTCCAAGATATTGGGTTCAAAAATCAAACTACTAACCCTTGTTTTGTAGGGCTCCTCTTAAAGACCAAATCATCAAACTAATAATCTTTATCATTTTATTTTATCATATAGAATTTAATTATCTTGCATTTATCATCCTTTTTTTGTTTTCCTTTGTTGCTTGTTCATCCCGAAGGTAAAACCATGTATGCTCTCCTCTCGCGTCCTAGGACGATCTTGAGGATAAGAAGTGATTAGCTTTCCCATGTTTATTTTTATGGGTACCGTGACATGGAAGTGACATCCACACACTTACCATAGTCCTAGGGGCATTGTGACCATGGACTTCATCTCCACGCATGTATACACACCTCGTGTTCCGATGGGGTATATAAATTCTTGGATAACCCACGTTATAAGCTAAGCACTTGTTTGTTTTAAGAGCGGCATGAAGTGAGGGGATTCCACATCTTAATACCTAGGCCTTAGAAAACATCCTTACAACATGGACTTGGGCCCCACGTACTACAAGGTATATCAAGGAATCCCTTAGTGAGCTCATACATCCTAGACTAGACATCTTTAGCCGCATATCAAGCTATAGTGCAAGGAGGCCACATTCCCTAAGATCTCTCGCTAGAAAAACCTACATTAGCACATATGTGAAGAGCCAATATTTGGCACCATCATTGGCATGTGGTATTGAAAGCGGGATATATTTTTATTGTAATCCCACTTGACTAGTTAGGGTGTGTGTTGCATGTTTTTTTCTTTCTTTTGAACACCCTTAACCATCCTATCACCTTAAAATTTTAATCAATCAAACATCATCATAATAAACCATCCTTAATCGAACAATCCCAATCCAAATCCCATCACCATCCTTAATTAACCAACCTAATCCAAATCTAATCACCTACACATCCTATCAAACCATGGCCTTTGATCCTCAATCCCCATCCTCTCCAAACTAATATCCAAACCTCTACCTCTTTTCTAAATCCATCAACCAAGCTATCCCATCACCCCTAACCCATAAAATTCAACCATCTCACTTTAATCATGAAATCCCACACACTATCCACCACCTCAATAAACAAATTTAAAATCTCACATCCTAATTTGGAATACATGTATGTTGTTCCCAAAGTTATAAACCCGAGATAATCAAATGGTTTCAAGTGACTATGATGTAACCACCATTCAAATGCAATTTACGAAATAAAACCTTCCACGAATAATATAAATGTATCAAAAAGGAACAATGATGTGGTATACACAACATTTCTAAAGGCAGAAAGAGAGAACAATAAGTTGAATAATAAAATTCAAAATTTAGAGGTAGACTGGAAAATGAGAAAGCAAACAAAAAAGTGATAGTTAATAAGACCAGTGAGTTAGAGAAGAGGATAAAATCATCTCCTCTATGACTATAGTCATTGTGAATGAACATGCACAAGTGAAACTGGAAGAAGTGAAGAAAAAATTTTACATGAAACGACAAGCAAGAATAATAGATTAGAACAAACACTAGGAGAATTGCAAGAGGTTCTGAAGGCAAGAGAAAGAAAAGGACAAAAATGGGAACATAGCCTAGAGGAAGAGAGAAAATTCAAGGATAGATTGCAGAAGGAAGAGAGAAAACAAAATAAAATATTGAAATAGGAGTTGGCGAAAGCACAAAAGGAAATACAGTCTTCCAACACCAAACTATCTAAATTTTATAAAAAGGTAGTGATTAATATGACAGATAATGTTTGGGGGAAATAAACAAAAAATTGATGATTTGATTAGATTTTTTGAATTCATGGCTGATTTGCAAAATCAGATAAGCTCTGCGAATATGTAACTAGTAGCGAGAAAAGTGATGGTTTTAAGGGACGATACAATAAGGAATTTTTTTGAAGATATCTACAAATTCAGTGACACGAATCGACATCCAGAGGAATTAAAAATAAGATTGATTCCTAGATAAAGGTATCATCTATCATTCGGAAGTGTGTGATGTTAGGCGAAGCGCAATTTTTTTGAGTAAGTGTCAAAGAATGTTACATGAGCTATATGGAAAGGTAGATGATTTCACAAATCTTGATTTTCCAAATCCTTGTGACAAAACACACCAATTCATTAAAAGGATGCTTCGGAAGAACATGAAAGAAAAATAATGCAAGAGAAGAATCGAATTACTAAGAAGGTAGATGATACAAATTTTTTGGCTTCATCAAACTATTGATAACCTTATCGGTAATTTCATACAACAATAACGGAAAGCTCCACTCTCGGTTATGAATTACCAACAAAGTTACATGTCACCACTACGATTTACAACAAATTATAATTCCAACATATGAGAGTGCAACATGTTACAAAAGATGAGATAATTAAGAGTAATTTAATTTTTAAAATTGTTCCATTTGTTGAATTTTCAAATTTTTCATACAAGGCACGTCTCAAGCAAGTTGAATGAGGAATAGTGTTATTTTTCATTTCAATACATAGTGGTTCAAAAAATTGACAAACCTTTTATGTTAATGCTTTGTAGGTGTATGAGAAACATAAGTGTTTTTTAAACAATGTATTTCTATTCTGAAGACTACAAATCAATGCAATGTATTTCAAGTTTCATTCCAAAGACTACAAATCGACACTATGTTTTAAAAAAATACAAATAAGGAAAAAGATATTATTAAAACAATGTACTTGAATATTTGAATATATTATATGAACATCTATATCATGTGATATCCATCTCATAAGTGTTTTTTAAACAATTTATTTATATTCTGAAGACTACAAATCAATGCAATGTATTTCAAGTTTCATTTCAAAGACTACAAATCAACATTGTGTTTTTTTAAATACAAAAAGGAAAAAAATATATTATCATAACATTGTATTGAATATTTAAATAAACTATATGAACATCTATATCATGTGATATCCAAAATGGAAGCTTCCAATTTGATGTTGGATCATCTCTATCATTTGTTTGATTAGTTCTCTCGAGTTTTACTTTGTTGACATTCAACTGCGATAGTAGTTCGCATTGTATTTGTGGCATTGTTTTCAGCCCCTCTCCTTTCATTAATCGACTTCCATACTGTAAATCCCTATCATAGGGAAATTTATCCACTTCGTACCATGATGTGTAAATTCTCAAACAATTTTCCAAATTTTTGTCAAGTTTGTTTCATAATTTTGACTTTATAAAGGTCAAGGCACTGAAAATTCTCTCATCTTCAACTAAACCCAAAATCATTGTTTGACATAGCTCAGACAATGAGAAAAATGCGGACATGGTTTACTGCAAGATAGTACTTTACCCAATTGTTTTCCATAGCCAAGTTATTGCTCCATATTCTAAGGGATTATCCAAACATTTGAATTTCTCAATCATTGTAGAGGTGAATTCATGGGATTGATTAATCAAACTTTCCTTTCTTAAAATACCTGGAATATTCATTCTATTGATATTAACAGAAGCTTACAAAAATGTTGAATCAATGTAGTCAATCTCTTGTGGTAGTCTTCCTACAAAAATATTTCATTTTGGACACTATTACAATAGGTGGGATTTAATAAATCCATTGCTTCAAGTAAAGCATCCCTACTAAAACATTCCCTTATTTCTTCTAGTAGGGAAACTACAATTTCTCTTAACCTTACCCTTTTGATGATACAATGTTATCAAAGAGCGTCCCTGTGACATTTACCTTCTCAACCTTACCAGTTACTATTTGAAACAGTGCATTGGTATCTCATATCCACGTACAAAAGAACATACTTCCCAAAAAATTTTAAATTTAGAAATCTACTTGCATTTCCAATCTTTATCAAATTATTCCAACCATCAAACTTTGGACCTGAAAAAGAAGTTTCATTGAAAAACAAATATTCTATTTCCAGACAAACGTGTTTCCTCATACTAGAGAAATCAACAATATAGATAGTTATTTCTTGGGATTGTTTAATTAAATTGTGCATTTCATCCAAAATGGGAAGTAGAACGCACAACATTAGAAATGTCTCTATATCAATCAAATGATGTATCAAATCTTGATCCTTGTCCACTTCCATGTGATTTTGTCACATTACTCCTAATAAGGATTGATACTTGTCATACACCCTATGAACCGGTTGATACAATGAGATCCACCTAATATCGACATATTTTAAAAGTTTATGCACATTTGTTAGTCTTTCTACAAATATTTGGAATTCCATGAACCTTTTAGGACTATCGAAGAAATGGGCATACAACTATCAAACAACTTCTTCAACTTTTGCTACAGGTTTAAATTTGCCAACTATTTTGTATGCTAGATTCATTCTATGAGCCATACAATGAATGAAAATCATATACATGAAATGAGATGTTTGGAGTCTTACACACATGCCATTACGATGACCTTGCAATACAAATGCCCCATCTGCCCAAACACATATCTTCTTTAATGTAATTTGCTTTATAATATCTTAGATATGAAAATAATATCTTCTTCGGGATCTTATTATTGTCATTACTTTACTTTTTATAAGAAATCTTGATTTGGTAAATACATATTTAGTTTGTAGATGTAATTTGTTTCTTTCATGCATGCATTGAAACTCGAGAAAAATGCCAAAATATTGTTTGTTTTAAACTCCCATAAAATCAAGTGAAACAAATTAGTGAATTAGACATTAAAACTTTTTGTAAACAATGTAATTTTGACTTCTAAGAATTCCATTTCCAACATATACTTAGTTTTGTTGTATCACATTCAAACATGCTTTAAACACCTTCACAAACTTTAAATGAAGAAAACACAAAAAATGAATTAAAACTTGAGTTGAATGCACATACAAGACAAATTTTAAACCCAAACAAGCTCAAATATATTCACACTTGAACTTACTGCAACAAGTGTAATACACAAACATGTAATTTTGGGTGCAAGGTTCACCATATCTTAAACAAGGATGTTTGTTGATCCACAAGACATTGAGAAACACTTTGGGATTCAAACAACCTCACAAGAGCCTTAAGGCTCTAGTTCTAGCCCGATATTTCCACAATACAACCCTCGTCATAAAATTCATTTGTTCTTCACTCCTGATCATAAAAAGACATGAAAAAATTGTTTCCTCTCAAACGTGGATGAATCGGATAGCCATATATTCTTGGGAAGAATTGGACACTTTCCTCGTGTCCTCACTCCCCTAGAAAACTAGAGTATTAAAGATGACATTATATCCAAGATTAGGTGAGAGGTGTTCCATTATTCACCTTCCCCACACAAATCATCTCACAATTATTTTTTTGACAATAAATCCCCATAAGATGAAAACCATATTTTCCACCATATCGGACACCTATTACCATTGCAAATTTGAGTTTTCTTGGTGTATTTCCCCATCCATTACTCTCCTCCACATGAAATTTATTCATAAGGGTTGACCCACATCCAATGACCATTTCATCAGAGTAGTGCAACCAAACATCACTTCTTTCACTAACTAGGACATATACCTAGATCTATGTGTCACTATTATTCTCGAAAGCACCATCCACCACAATCAAGTTCATAGGAACATCATTATCCTCAATGATCATGTTTTTATTCTTGAGATTACAGGTAAATGTACTTATTTTTGGCTTCTTTACATTCTTATACCCCCACTCTTACCACCCTCACACCATTTATATCCCTAGTCAATATCATCATATCATCTTCTACATTGACTACCTTAGCATGTACTCACGAGGAGTCAAGTGCACACAAAAATCCCTACACTTTTTTGGTGTGTACATTACCTTTACCATTGTATATATGACCTTATCACTTGTGAATAATGTTTAACAATCAAGGGTTAGCTATGTGACTTGATATTTTTCAACAATATTTTAATTACCAAAGAGAGGTGGTGTGTGTGGCCATAACAATTCCACATTAAATACTAAATTCAGCCCAAGGTATGGTGGCAACTTAAGCTCAAAGAAATTAGTACCCACTTTCTTGATGACTGTAAAGAGCTTGGCTAAGAGAGTTTTAGTTTCAAGTTTAATCATTTAAAACATTCTTTTAGAAAATGTGACATACATATATGACCTAGATAGTCTAGAAAAGTGTAAATTGTGTAAAGTATAAATCATGGTAAATATGTAACACATTTCCAACTTAATTACATATGGTAAAGAAATTTATTTCCACCTTAATTACAAATTAGTGTTATTCAACAAGTTCTTTTACTATATGTAATTAAGTTGGAAATGTGTTACATATTTATCATGATTTATACTTTACACAATTTACACTTTTATAGACTATATAGGTCATATATGTATGTCACATTTTCTAAAATAATGTTTGAAATGATTAAACATGAAACTAAAACCTCTCTTATCTGAGCTATTTAAAGTCATCAAGAAAGTGGGTAATAATTTCTTTGAGCGTAAGTTGTCACCATACCTTGGGTTGTATTTAGTATTTAATGTATAGTTGTTATGGCCATACACACCACCTCTCTTTGTGATTAAAATATTGTTGAAAAATTTCAAGTCACATAGCTAACCCTTGATTTTTCAACATTATTCACAAGTGATAAGGTCATATATACAATGGTAAAAGGTAATGTACACACCAAAAAAAGTATAGGGTATTTTTATGTGCACTTGACTCCTTGTGAGTACATGCTAAGGTAATCAATGTAGAAGATGATATGATGATATTGAGATAGGGCTATAAATGGTGTGAGGGTGGTAAGAGTGGGGGTATAAGAATGAAAAGAATCTAAAAAATAAGTACATTTACTGTAATCTCAAGAATAAAAACACGTCATCGAGGATAATGATGTTCCTATGAACTTGATCTTGGTGGATGGTTCTTTCAAGAATAATAGTGACATGGAGATCTAGGTATATGTCCTAGTCGTGAAAGGAGTGATTTTTGGTTGCACTAGTCGGATGAAATGGTCATTGATGTGGGTCAGCCCTTATCGAGAAATTTAATGTGGATGAGATTAATGGATGGGGAAATACGCCAAGAAAATTCAAATTTGCAATGGTAATAGGTGTCGATAAGGTGGAAAATATGGTTTTCATCTTGTGGGCATTTATTATTAATAAAAACTAATTGTGAGATGATTTGTGTGGGGGAAGGTGAATAATGGAACACCTCTCACCTAATCTTGGATAAAATTTCATCTTAAATACTCTAGTTTTCTAGGGGAGTGAGGACACGAGGAAAGTGTCCAACTCTTCCCAGGAATATTTGGCTATCCAGAGTCATCCACATTTGAAGGAAAAAAATTTGCATGGTTTTTTGATTGAGAGCGAAGAACAAAGGAATATTATGATGAGGGTTGTATTGTGAAATATCGGGCTAAGCTGGAGCCTTAAGGATTTCTTATGAGGTTGTTTGAACCCCCAAAGTGTTTTTCAATGTCTTGTGGATCAACAAACATCCTTGTTTGAGATATGGTGTTCCTTGCACCCAAAATTACATGTTTGTGTATTGCACTTGTTGCAAGTTTGAGTGTGAATATATTTGAGCTTTTTGAGTTTAAAAGTTATCTTGTATGTGCATTCAACTCAAGTTTTAATTCATTTTTGTGTTTGCTTCGTTTAAAGTTTGTGAAGGTTGTCTGAAGCACGTTTGAATGTGATAAACAAAACTAAGTATATGTTGGAAATGGAATTCTTAGAAGTCAAAATTAGATTGTTTACAAAAAAATTTTAATGTCTAATTCACCAATTTGTTTCACTTGATTTTATGGGAGTTTAAAACAAACAATATTTTGGTGTTTTTCTCGAGTTTCAATGCATGCATGAAAAGAAACAAATTACATCAACAAAATAAATATGTATTTACTAAATCATGATGTCTTATAAAGCAAAGTAATGACAATAATAGTATCCTGAAGAAGCGATCATTTTCATATCTAAGACTTCTATGTTGTTTGGTCAAGAGTTGATCTTGAAAAATGAGAGTTATGCAAGCTAATATGTACAATCTAAACTCGGTTTAATCTAATATGGAATTGAATTTTCCCAATATATGAATAGATGTTAGCCTATAATCTAAATATTTGAAACTATGTTCCTTTTTTTGAATGTTTTTTATTTTTTAAACAAAAATTATAAAACTAAGGTTACTCTAGATCTAACAAACAAGCAACGTTCCTATTCTAACACCTAGAGTCTGATCCTAGAGATGGGAAAATCCTAGAGCAAGATGATTTGAAAATTTTAATCTACTAACATGAAAATTACACAAAGAAAATTCATTTTAATCTCTTTTTTTCCTCTTTCTTTTGATGATTTTCTAATTACTATTGGAGAAAAAAATTAAATTTAATCTAATTATAAAAACAAACAACTTTTCTTGGACCCAACCTTTCTCTTGTGATTGAGATGAGGCTGATCTAAACTTTGTGTTTGTACCCTCAACCAACTACTCCATTTTAACTCATTGAAAACTAGTTTGTGGTTAATATGTTTAGTTAGGAGATAAAAGAGTTTGATACAATTGGGAAGAAGAATAGGTAGTTGATCTAAGGTTGGTTCAAGGGGAGGCATAAGTTTGGTCTTTGCCCTTGTGTTCTCTTTTAGGTGGAAACAACAATTCAAGTTCTTACGATTCTTTACACCTGAAGCGGTATCCTTTGGGATCGATTTCTCTCTTTGGATTAATTACACATCAAGAACAAGTACTCTTTGGAAAATGTAGCTTCAAAAATTTGGGGGAGCAAATGAGTGTAAATTTTTTCTGATACTCAACCTCCAAGTGTTTTCCAATCATAACTCAAGATCAAAACTCAATCTAAGGCTTAAATTCAATCACTTAGGGAGTAAACTCAAGTGCTAGAGGATAGGTGGAGTGAACTGGGCATTAAAAATAAGGAAAATGCGTGCATAGGTCAAAAGAAGGATAAAAATTCATGCATGGGAAGTGAGAGTTTGACTTAAGTTTCACTCATGATGGAATTTTCAGTTCCTATAGGCAGCATTTTATGTAACCTCTAGTAGGTAAGATGAAATCTCCACAATGGGGGGTAAATCACCACAAAGGTTTCATAATCCTTGTGATGGTTACATCTTGAGCTAAATAAAATGGGGAAACAAAGGGAAAATAGATTTAAAAAGTCCCGGAGATCTCAAAAGGGCATAATGGAGGCCGAAGGTTCAAGAAAGAACTAGTTAATGGTTTTGGGATTTTTACAAACATTTTGTCATGTTTTTGGAGATCCTCATCATCATCATTTGGTGTTTTAAATCTGGAACTATGTAAAATGGGATGCATGCAAAATGCCCCTATAGATGAACAACACTGCCATGAGTTGGCTAGGGTGTGATGCCCAAGAAGTAAGCACCAAAATGAAGAAAATATGGAAAACTTACCTTACTTACCTATCTTACCTTATAACACAACGAAGCCAACCACAACTCACATCCATACTACAAAGAAAAATGAAGTGGAATCACGTGCAACATATCAAAACAATATAGAAAATGAATACGTAATAAAATTCAAATAAGAGGACTTACCTTTTGGGTGGGGTTTAGAGATACTACCTTTCCGCTCGCATGCACATTACTCCGCAAAACATCTGAAAATGCAATTATATAATAATGAATTGAAATACAACATGGATATCCAAATGTGGGTTTATTCCACACCTCCCACGATGTCTATCATACATAAGAATTACTAAAATTAGTAAATTTTCAAAAAAATGGCTAAAAATAACTCTTATATATTAAAAACTTGTTTAAAATTAGAAATCATTTGCAAGGGTGAGAGTTGTGATTTTTTTGAGCTTTGGAGAACTGTTGACCATTCAAAAATGGAAACAAGATACATGATCCTGATGACACTATGTTGGAAACAACACCAATGGGAGCATGCGGGATAGCTAGACAAGTAAGTTATCAACATTTTTGTGTTTTGTGGGGAAAGGTTTGTTTTAGCTTGATCTATTTCTTGGGAGCATCATTGATCGTAAAACTAGTGTATAAATGTTGGGTATGAAAGGTTAGGGATGTGTAACAAAATTGAATTTTCGGGTTTTGGGCGAGTTTTTAAGTTTCAAAATTTATTCCCCATGGCGAGCTAAACTACCACTTTGTGTAGATCAATAGTTATATAACCGCCACAATGGAGAAGTAACAACCTATAGGCAATTGTATGTATGACTATGTTGAACATGTAATCATCACATGGTGATGATGGAATTGACATGGCGGTTACATGTTCAAATCAATGTCAAACATGAAAGCTGTGGTGTGACAGCCAGAACAACCTACGGCGGCGAACACATAAGCGATGCTCGTATGAAGCAACAAGTATATATAACTTATTAGAATGTCAATTTTTTTCTTTGGAAGTTAGATTTTTTTGTTTTTGTTATTTTTCAAGCCCAATTACATTAGATGGAGTAGAGTTAGAGAGCTTGATTGGTTATAGTCCATGAGTGGACAACCTGACTTCATTAGATATATTATTATTGGCTAATTTAGAGATGCTAAGATTAGCCGAGATTCTATTATTTTCTCCTCCGAGTAATATTATCGTGATAAATTCTTACATACTAGGATCTAGATCGGAACACTTTTTGGTTTCCATTAGTGGAAGGAGAGTGGACTATCACTCAAGGATGTGTACGGGATTATAATCCTCTCGATCATAGGGAGAGAGGTTTTGGTGACATTGAACATAAGTTCGGCCCAAACTTTAGAGTGGAAAAATTATTTTGGTGATGCTTAGGAGCAAAGTATGGGGTGAAGTTAGTGGTGGTTCATAATGCTCACATTACGTATTTCCACAAGGTGATCATAAGAATATTGTTCTCCCGAGTGGTCAGTGGGACAAGGGCATATACACACTCATGTACATCTAGGTTGTAATGTCCCCAATGGGATAATTTATAAACCCAAAAGGAACACCTGAAAAATCTGATTTATGGTAGCCAACTAGTTGAAGAAATAAATGATAAAAATGTAGATATGAATTTTCTTTAGAAATGGCGACTTGCTTTAGAGATTGATGACATTCAAAACTGATCTAAACTTAACCCAATAATTTGCCAAAATAACCAGAATTTATCATATATGTATGAATACCAAAAATATAATTTTTGACCCAAAATAAGAGCTGGAATTTTATTAAAAGACTGCAAAATTTCAGCTTACAGACATGGTTGGAAAGAAGGTTTCCTAGTTGAAATTGGTATATAAAATTATGGAAAAGTAGATAAATACCAAATCTGGAATAGTCGTGTACCTAGGGTGATCAAACTCCACCCACAAGTGGGTCACTCCTCTAGAAAATAACTGGAAATGTAGATAGAAATCAACCACAACACCTTTCCCTTCAAACCCTAGCTGGAGATGCCACAAATCTGCAATGTAGGGTCTTCAAACACTGTTGGAATTTAGAATTTGTACTTGAAAACTCAATAGAAACTCTTGAATAGAGATTCTTCACACAAAGGATGAAGATTTTTGTTCTTAAACCTTAGCGAGGAGGGTTTTCATCCTTTAATGCAAAAAAAACCAAAAGGTTTTTATCCTTCAATGTAAAATGGAAAAGTAATTAACTAAACCAAAATTAGATATCAAAATATACACAAAATATGTCTCTCCCAAGTTTGGCAAACTCATTTTATAATTACAAATGGCACATGAACCTAAACAAAGGCCCAATCATCTCACTCCACTTGGGAAAGTGACTTTATTTTAATATTTTTATTTCCCTTGCTTTTCCCCATGTGGTCACATTTTCTCATTAGGGAAAATAAAAATAAAGTGAACATTTGTTTTATTACTTTATCACTAATAAAAAATTAAAGTGCTTATAATAAAATCACTATGTACTAAAATTAATTTATTAGGATTAGTTTCCCTTATTTTCTACCCCTTAGTAGTTTGGGAAACAAAGAACAGGCTAAGGTTCTTTGACTTATTATTTTTTAGAAGAGGATTTTAGAGTCCTCCCTTCCCCAAATTGTTTTCCCTCAAGCAATTATAAACTTGGATGCTCCAAAATTTTTGCACCTTCCCATGTAGCATCTTGAGGGTAAACCTTTCCAATGAACCAAATATTCCCTTATGATCTTGTTCCTCAACTTCTTTTCATGAACCTCCATTATGGCTTCCAGTTCTAGAATCAATTTTCCCTCATCATCAAGAGGGGCAACTCAAAAAATGAGTGATGTGTTGTCCTAATGCCTTTTTGAGGCATGAAACATGAAAGACATTGTGAATTTTGCTTTGTGCTGAAGCTCTAGTTCATAAGCAACATTTCCCACCTTCCTTATGACTTTGTAGGGACCATAAAACCTTGGTTTTAACTTTTCAGCTCCTTTCCCTTTGAGGGAAGATTGTCTATAGGGTTGCAACCCAAAAAACCATATCTCCTACCTCAAATGACCTCTCAACTCTACGTTGATTTGCATACAAATTTTTCTGGATTTTGGGCATGTAGGAGGTTATCCTTGAGTGTTTTCATGATGTCTTGGCTTTGTTGTACCAAATCTTTAGCCCTTAGAACTCTACTATCTAGAATGACAATATCCACAAAAGAAAAAG
Source organism: Taxus wallichiana var. yunnanensis (assembly GCA_018340775.1). NCBI lineage: Eukaryota > Viridiplantae > Streptophyta > Pinopsida > Cupressales > Taxaceae > Taxus > Taxus wallichiana. The sequence goes on from CM031237.1 coordinate 243,795,634, forward strand.
CATCATAACCATACAAGGCTTTGAAGGGTGACATACCGATAGACATGTGATAGGAAGTATTGTAACAAAACTCCCCCAAATATAACCACTTGATCCAAGCTGATTGTTGCCTTGTTACAAAACTCCTTAGGTACCCTTCTATCCATTTGTTGACAATTTCAGTTTTCCCATCCATTTGGGGATGGTAGCTTGTGCTAGGAGTCAACTCAGTGCCTGAAAGATGAAAGAGTTCTTTTGAAAAGAACTCATAAACCTGTTGTCCCTGTCACTCACAATGTTCTTTGGCAACCCATGAAGTCTGAAAACTTCTTTAAAAAATATCCCAGCCACTAGTGGTCCATCAAACTTAGTGGGAAGAGGGAAAAAATGTGCATACTTAGTGAGTCTATCCACCACAACATAAATAACACTCTTACCTTGAACCGTGGAAGTCCGGTAATGAAATCCATAGAAATACTCTCCCATTTTTTATTTGGAATAGGAAAAGGCTGCAAAAGACCTGCTGGAAATTCATGTTCCCCTTTACTTTGTTGGCATGTGAGGCATTCCCGTATGTGTTGAAGAACTTCTCCTTTGAGCCCTTTCCAAACAAATTTCTCCCTAATTTGTTTGTATGTTTTAAAGTACCCGAATGACCAGCCAAAGGAGAGTCATGCATAGCCTCTAAAATCTTATGTTTTACCTTGGATTCCAGAATCAAATAGACTCTATTTTTGTAGAGTATAATGCCATCAACCACCTTGTACCTTTCATCTTCAATTTCCCCTTCTAGGACAACACTAGCAAACTGATTTTTTGCATATTCAGTTGTTATAACAACCCTCCAATCTGTTGTAATTTTTGTCATAGAACAACAATATGGCTTCCTTGACAATGCATCAACTACTATGTTATTTTTCCCTTTCATAAACTCAATATCAAAGTCAAAAGACTGAATTTTACTTACCCACTTCTGTTGTCTTTCATTCAAATCAGTTTGGTTGAGAAAATACCTCAAACTATTGTGATCCGTCTTCACCACAAATCTGCCACAAACTAAGTATTGTCGGAACTTCACCAAGGCATGCATGATTGCCAACATTTCCTTGTCATAAATGGAGTACTTCCTCTCAACATCTTTGAGTTTTCTACTCTCAAATGCAATTGGATGCTTATTTTGCATCAAAACAGCCCCAATACCATCTCCAGATGCATCACATTCAACAACAAAAGGAATTAAAAATATGGAATTGTAAGTACTAGGCATGAACTCATTACATTTTTGAGCTTATCAAATGCTAGTTGGGTTGAAGGTGACTAGCTGAAAGCTCCATTCTTTGTCAAATTTGTCAAGGGAGCTGTAAGTTGTGAAAATCCTTTCACAAACCTCCGGTAGTAGCTACAAAGACCCAAGAATCCCCTTAGTTGAGTCAATGTGGTGGGAGGAGGCCAATCCAAGATGGCTTGGATCTTTTGTTGATCCACTTGTACTCCTTGAGCATTGATGACATGTCCAAGGTACAAAATTTCCTCATTCCAAACTCACATTTTGATAATTTGGCAAAGAGAGATTGTTGTTCCAAAATGTTTAGCACCATATCCAAATGCTTCAAGTGCTCTTCCCATGACTTACTATAAATCAAAATGTCATCAAAGAATACCAACACAAACTTCCTCAAATGCTCTCTAAAAACATGATTCATACATGACTGAAATGTAGCGAGGGCATTGGTTAACCCAAAAGGCATTACTAGGAATTCAAAATGACCAAAATGACATCTAAAGGTTGTCTTGTGGACATCCTCTTCTCTTACCTGGATTTGATGATACCTGGACCTTAGATCAATCTTGGAAAAGAACACTGCTCCATGCAACTCATCAATCCTTGGTATGGGGTACCTATTTTTGATTGTCTTCTTGTTCAACAACCTGTAATCAACACACATCCTCAAGGTCCCATCCTTCTTCACAAGAACAACCGAAGAAGCGAAAGGACTAGAACTTGGTCTTATGAGACCCATATCTAACAACTCCTTGATTACTTTCTCTATCTCTTCCTTGAAGGCCCTTGGATGGCGGTAAGGAGAAGATATTATAGAGTAGAACCCAATTTTAACTAGGAAAAATTTTAGCGGCGAATATATGTAATTTGGAGAATAGTAGAATTACGAAATTTGAATCTAGTGATTTTTACGGCCATGGCAGTGCCCATTTTCACCCAAAAATTCCATAAACAATAATTTGTCCCATGCGAATAGCCAATGAATCTCTAATCCAAACATATATTTTTATATTGAATCATTTCTTGATCGACGAGCTGGGATTTTAAAACATTCTTGGATCACCAAGAAATATATGGAACCTTATTGGTCCTTTGGGCTCATTCACCACATGTATGAGGATTTTTAGGAATTTGATTAAATTCACCATATATATACATATATGTAGATTGTAAATGTAGAATCACTAAGCATTGAGTAAATTTCAAATGCTTTTTAATCTTTTCCGATTTTCCAATTTACGAATTTACAAAGTAGTAGAAAAGGATTCAATGAATCAACATATTACAATTTGCTTACAAAAATCAAATAAATCAAGGTATTTTTGGCTACTGCATTGCAGTTTACATCCTACAAGCACTTACTGCATGTAAGTCTATTTAAAACCTATTTTATTTCATGTCGCATTGCTTTATCTACTTTTGTAATTTATTTATGTAATTTTGTGATTTTACGGTATTGCGAATGTGATGACACTGCAATGCCTTAGTTGACTTTCACCCCATATATTTGCCAACTCAAAAATTGCCCTTACAGATTAAGGAAAATGACAACTAAAAAGGGAATCTCGGAAAAAAACAATTCCAACCCCTCCTGGTAGTGGTACTGGCATTCAAAAAATAACATCTTATTTTGAGAAACCATCTAAGGAATCCCATCCTTCTCCAGCATGACTAACACAATCAAGGGATAATGATTGCATTTAAAATGAAAATCAGAATGAGTTCATTTTTGATTTGATGACTGATGTTGTCAATGACGATGAAAATGAAATGCCTCCCCTTGAAGAAATTTCATTGAATGAAGTTGACATTGTATCACTTGCCAAATTAAATGATGAAGATGAAACTTCTAGCAGTCAATGAAATTTAAATTCCACCATGGAAAATACTCAAGGGAAACATATTTATAGAATAAAGAGAAAGGAAAGAAAATGGGACTTGGGAGGGAGTTTCAAGTTAGAGTGGGTTTCTAACAACTTTTAGCTAAAGAATAAAAATGTACAATGTGTACCTTGAAATTAGGTAGGGACAAGACAATGCAACTTAAGTTGGATATTATTGAGAAACATGTAGGAAAGATATATGAAAAGAAAATTATAGATGACATTGTGAAGAATGTTTCAGTGATGGAAAATGAGATGATTGTTTGCATATTAGGTATGAAAAATAATTTTAAGAGCACAAGAGAATTGAAAGAATAGTTGCAAAGGCATTGAGGGACAATTACCTTTCAATTCAAAAGGTCATTCAAAACAATCTTTTAGGTAAAATGATTCAACTAACTATTATTTTTCACATTTTGAAAAGAGGTCATCTTATAACAAATTTTCTTGAACAAAAGAAGATGTTGTCTTTTCTTGGTGTCCCACACTTTCCTCATTATCACCAGTTTAAAAGTAGTGGTTGGGATTGAGCAAAATGCATAAGTATGGTTGAGAAAGAATACTTGAAAGAAACCGAAATCTACACGATAAATGTTTTTTCAATTGATGAGGTTACAACATGAGATAATACTTATTAGGTTTGTATGCATGTTTATACTTTGTTGAGAATCATGTGAGATAGCCTCACTTACTTTCTATTCACAAGATGAGAGATAACTCCAATGTTGAAAACCTTTGTGAATTGGTGATAAGAAGTTTGAAGGAGATCGGTGGCATGGATGATGCTACAATTACATCAAAGATGGTATGTGTTGGGGAAGATGGGGCATTTGTAATGCAAGGTCATCGTAATGGCATGTGTGTAAGAATCCAAACATCTCATTTCTGTATATGATTTTCATTCATTGTATGGCTCATAGAATGAATCTAGCATACAAAATAGTTGGCAAATTTAAACCTGTAGCAAAAGTTGAAGAACTTGTTTGAGAGGTGCATGCTTATTTATGTCATAGTCCTAAAAGGTTCATGGAATTCCAAATATTTGTAGAAAGACTAAAAATGGGCATAAACTATTAAAATATGTCGACACTAGGTGGATCTCATTGTATCAACCAGTTCGTAGGGTGTACAACGAGTATCAATCCTTATTAGGAGTAATGTGGCAAAATCACATGGAAGTGGACAAGGCTCAAGATTTGATACATCGTTTGAATGATATAGAGACATTTCTAATGTTGTGTGTTTTCCTTCCCATGTTTGATGAAATGCATCATTTAATTAAACAAGCCCAAGAAAGAACTATATATATTGCTAATTTTTCTAGTTTGAGGAAACAAGTTTGTCTAGCAATAGAATATTTGTTTGTCAATGACACGCTTTTTAGGCCCAATGTTTGATGGTTGGAATAATTTGATAAATATTAGAAATGCAAGTAGCTTTACAATTTCAAATTGTTTGGGGAATTATGTTCTTTTTTACGTGGATATGAGATACCAATGCACTTGTTTCAAATAGTAATCGGTAAGGTTGAGAAGGTAAATGTCACGGGACGCTCTTTGATAACATTGTATCATCAACAAGGGTAAGGTTAAGAGAAATTGTAGTTTCCCTACTAGAAGAAATAAGGGAATGTTTTATTAGGGATGATTTACTTGAAGAAATGGATTTATTAAATCCCACTTATTGGAATAGTGTCCAAAATGAAATATTTTTGCAGGAAGACTACCACAAGAGATTGACTACATTGATTCAACATTTTTGTAAGTCTTATTAATATCAATGGAATGAATATTCCATGTATTTTAAGTAAGGAAAGTTTTATTGATCAATCCCATGAATTCACCTCTACAATGATTGAGAAATTCAAATGTTTGGATAATCCCTTAGAGTGTGGAGCAATAACTCAGCTATGGAAAAAAATTGGGTTAAGTATTATTTTGCAGAAACCATGTCCAATTTTTTCTCATTGGATGAGCTATGTCAAACAATGATTTTGGGTTTAGTTGAAGATGAGAGAATTTTCAGTGCCTTGACCTTTATAAAGTCAAAATTACGAAACAAACCTGACAAAATTTGGAATTTTTTTGAGAATTTACACATCATGGTACAAAGTGGATAAATTTCCCTATGACAGGCTTTGGCAATATGGAAGTCGATTAATGAAAGGAGAGGGGCTGATAACAATGCCACAAATACAATGAGCAGATTTAACTATTGCGTTAAGTTGAATTTCAACAAAGTAAAAGTCGAGAACTAGTCAAACAAATGATAGAGATGATCCAACATCAAATTGGAAGCTTCTATTTTTGGATATCACATGATATAGATGTTCATATAGTTTATTTAAATATTCAATAAAATGTTATGATAATATATTTTTTCCTTTTTGTATTTTTAAAAAACACAATGTCGATTTGTAGTCTTTGAAATGAAAATTGAAATACATTGCATTGATTTGTAGTCTTCGGACTATAAATATATTGTTTAAAAACACTTATGAGATGGATATCACATGATATAGATGTTCATATAATATATTCAAATATTCAGTACATTGTTTTGATAATATCTTTTTCCTTATTTGTATTTTTTAAAACATAGTGTCGATTTGTAGTCTTTGGAATGAAACTTGAAATACATTGCATTGATTTGTAGTCTTCAGAATAGAAATACATTGTTTAAAAAACACTTATGTTTCTCATACACCTACAAATCATTAAGATAAAAATTTTGTCAACTTTTTGAGTCACTATGTATTGAAATGAAAAATAACACTATTCCTCATTCAACTTGCTTGAGACATGCCTTGTATGAAAAAATTGAAAATTGCAACAAATGGAACAATTTTCAAAATTAAATTACTCTTAATTATCTCATATTTTGTAACATGTTCCACTCTTCATATGTTGGAATTATAATTTGTTGTAAATCAAAGTGGTGACATGTAACTTTGTTGGTAATTCATAACTGAGAGTGGAGCTTTCCTTTATTGTTGTATGCGAAATTACTGATAAGGTTATCAATGGTTTGATGAAGCCAAAAAAGTGTTCTCATTTACCTTCTCGAATTGGTTCTTCTCTTGCATTATTTTTTTCTTTCATGTTCTTTTGGAATCATCCTTTTTAATGAATTGGTGTGTTTTGTCACAAGTCTTTGGAAAATCAAGCTTTGTGAAATCATGCACCTTTCCATACAGCTCATGTAACATTTGTTTACACTTACTAAACAAATCTTGTGCTTCGCCTAACATCACACACTTCTGAATGATAGATGATACCTTTATCGAGGCATCAATTTGATTTTGAATGCCGCTTTGTGTCTCGAATTTGTAGATAGCTTCAAAAAAATTCCTTGTTGTATCCTCTCTTGAAGCCATCACTTTTTTGCTACCAGTTACGTATTCGCATAGCTTATCAGATATTCCTTGCAAATCAACAATGAATTCAAACAATCTAATCAAATAATCATTTTTTGGTTTATTTCCCCCAAACATTATCCGTCATATTAATCAAGTACTTTTATAAAATTCGGATAGTTTGGTGTTGGAAGACTATATTTCCTTTTGTGCTCCCGCCAACTCATGTTGCAATTTTTCATTTTGTTTTCTCTCTTCCTTCTACAATATGTCCTTGAATTTTCTCTCTTCCTCTAGGCTATGTTCCCATTTTTTGGCCTTTTCTTTCTCTGCCTTCAGAACCTCTTGCAATTCTCCTAGTGTTTTTCTAATCTATTATTCTTACTTGTCATTTCATGTAAATTTTTCTTTACTTCTTCCAGTTCCACATGTGCATGTTCATTCGCAGTGACTCGTAGTCATAAAGGTAGATAATTTTATCCTCTTCTCCAACTCAACGTGGTCTTATTAACCATCAATTTTTTGTTTGCTTTCTCATTTTCCAGGTCTACCTCTAAATTTTGAATTTTACAACTTATTGTTCTCTCTATCTACCTTTAGAAATGTTGTGTATACCACATCATTGTTCATTTTTTATACATTTATTTTTTCAGAAGGTTTCATTCTAGTAAAATTAATTTGAATGGTGGGTACATCGTAGTCACTGGAAACCATTTGATTATCTAGGTTTACAACTTTGGGCACAACATACATGTATTCCAAATTAGGATGTGAGATTTTAAATTTTTTTATTGAGGTGGTGGATAGTGTGTGGGATTTCATGATTAAATAAAGATGGTTCAATTTGATAGGTGGGGATAATTGGATATCTTGGTTGATGGATTTAGAAAGAGGTATGGGTTTGGATGTTGGTTTGGAGGGGATGGGGATTGAGGATCAAAGGTCGTGGTTTGATAGGATGTGCGGGTGATTAGATTTGGATTAGGTGGGTTGATTAAGGATGGTGATGGGATTTGGATTGGGATTATTTGATTAAGGATGGTTGATTATGATGATGTTTGATTGATCAAAATTTTAAAATGATAGGATGGTTAAGGGTGTTCAAAAGTAAGAAACAAACATGCAACACACACCCTAACTAGTCAAGTGGGATTACAATCAAGCTATATCACACTTTAAATACCACACGCTAATGATGGTGCAAAATATTGGCTCTCCACCTATGTGTTAATGTAGGTTTTTCTAGCGAGTGATCTTAGGGAGTGCGGCCTCCTTGAACTATAGCTTGATATGCGGCCAAAAGGTTTCCTAGTCTAGGATGTATGAGTTCACTAAGGGAGTCCCCGATATACCTTGCAGTACGTGGGGCCCAAGTCCGTGTTGCAAGGATGTTTTCTAAGGCCTAGGTATTGAGATGTGGAATCCCCTCACTTCACGCCTCTCTTAAAAAAAGTAAGCACTTAGCTAATAATGAAAATTATCCAAGAATTTATATACCCCGTCAAAACACGAGGTGTGTATACATGCGTGGAGATGAATTCCATGGTCATGATACCCTAGGACTATGGTAAGTGCATGGATGTCACTTCCATGTCACGTTACCCCTAAAAATAAACATGGGAAAGCTAATCGCTTCTTATCCTCAAGATCGTCCTAGGATGCGAGAGGAGAGCATACCATGATTTTCCTTCGTGATGAACAAGAAACAAAGGAAAACACAAAAATGATGATAAATGCAAGATAATTAAATTCCAAATGATAAAGATTAGTAGTTTGATGATTGGGTCTTCAAGAGGAGGCCCTACAAAATAAGGGTTAGTAGTTTGATTTTTGAACCCAATATCTTGGACTAAACGAGCTGCAAAACAAAAGGATTAGTAGTTTTCAATCCTAAAATCACAAAAAAAAGATAAATATCAAAATGGATGGAATCTCCCCCTTGTTGATACAATAAACCTGTAAAAATAGAATGTTAGACTTGTAAAAAACACCAAGAACACTTGAAAACAGGTTAGACTGTTAGTTGTAAAAAGATAATGAGTCTCGAAAGGTGTTGATTGACAAGTCATAGGCGCAAAGTATGGAAAAGGATCCAAAGTACAGAAAAGTTTCCACTTTAGGGCATAGGTGCCATTCTTTGTAGCATAAGTGCCAATGTGTGACAAAGGATTGACAAATTGTCAAAATTGTTAAAAACAAGGTTTTACTACTAAAACAAAGGCTCTAAAGTATCTCGTAAAGGCATTAAATTTTCCGTATAAGAAATGAAACACTTAATAGGTGCCACTTTAGGGAAAAGGTGTCATTCTATGATGCATATGTGCCAATACACAGGTCAAAGGCGTTGTTTCGTTCTAGGAACATAATTTGAGCCCGAAACTTGCAAATTTGATGGGGTAAATGACAACGAAACTTCTTGAAGTTGGACAACTTGTTCAAGGGATCAAATAAGATCTAGAAAATGATTAAAATTGTGGGGTAAAGTCCCATGGTGGGTGATATAATGTAATGTAATAAAATATTAGCTTGTGAATATAAGAAAATGCAGACAGTTGTTCTCTTAATCTAATCTTCTCAAACAAAACCTCGATAGAGAAATATATGGAAAGAGAAGAGAGATTCAATACCTGCACTTACCTACAAGTTGTACAACTCCTCCTTTGATGTGTTGGATTTTATCTTTATTGAAGATCAATGGATGGATGATAGATTGGATTGAAGGAATGGATTGATTGATTAGATAAGAATATAAAATGGATCATTGATAAAATGACAAAACTTTGTTATGGATTCTATGAATTGGCTCTCATGGAGGAGGAGAGATAAATTTATAGTTGAGGGGTGAAGGATTCAATGGCTAGGATGAATCCAAGTTGGATTTGGATCAAGGGTGGAGAATGCATGTGAGGATTAGAGGATTCTAGAGTGGAAGAATCTAGAATTTGAATTCAAAATTCATGGAGGGAAGAAGCTTCCATTGAATTAAAAATTCAATGGAAAAAGAGATTTAGAGAGGCTTCTAGAAATATAAGCCTCTAGATTTAGAGGTGGGAGCATGTGATTAGGATTAGAATTAGATTAGGTTAATAAAGGTGATTAGGGTGAGATTACATGGAAAGGATAGGTGTAGGGTAGGTGTAGAGTAGGTGGGTAGGTGGGTGTAGGAATATTAAATTCCTAGAAAATGTTAATAGGGATTAATAGTGAGATAATTAAAAGGGATTAAGGATGAAATGGGATATAATAATGATTAAAAAGGATTAATGATGGAGTGATAAATAATGATAAAGGGTAAATAAGATAAAATGGATTAATAATAATTAAAATTGTGATTAATTATTATGTGATTTTAGATAGTGATGATATTAGGTTATTTGTGGGACAAATTAATCGTAATTAATCATGTCGACATTTTAGATGTCTACATTTTTCTCTCTTTGAAGGGTTATTGCGTAACAATGACCGTTCAAAGAAAAAGAAGAGAAGATGTTAGGATGGTGATAACCACCATCACTACAATCTATTAATAATAACAACACTAACAGATTCATTGCTAACTTCTCTTGAATTTTCAACCTCTAGTTGAAACATTTGTTGCAGATTTGAATCCAAACAAAAATGCATTGGATTACGACTTGTAGTTTTTATATGTAGTGGTCCTTTATCTGAAGGAGAAGCTCCAAGGTTTAACCTTCAGTATATATGTTTGTTTCATGCTTTCATTCAAACTTGGTTTATATGAGTTATCCCCCACAGGGGAGTGTGTAATTCCTCCTAAGAGTCACATTGATCATCACTACTTACCTTTGTAGGATGCACTTCATTCCACAATCTGCTAAAAATTACATCTTCTAGAATAGAATCATACTCTGAAACAAATTTTGGATCACCTAGGTCCCGCCTCATAGACCAAAAGGTAGTTTTTTTGACCTTGTCCAATTTTATCTCAAAAACAAATTCTAGATGCTTTGGCATGTTTTTAGAGGAATTTTTATCAGCTTTTGCATAAAAATTGTCATATTGAAATTCCTCTGCCTCTTTTTGTGGATGCAATCCCAAAATTTGTGTTGAAAACTCTTGAAAAATAATTCCTTTCTCAATAACAATTTCATCCATTACTTTTTTTACATCATCCCAAGAGTTCTTGTTTTTCAATTTTTCAATGGAGGTTTACTTTCATGTTGAATTTTATTGCAGAGTTATCGTTCACCACTACCCTTGCTTTAATCATCTCACCCGGGTCATATGGTCAATGAGAGTAAACATCAAACTTAAAAAATTATAAAATTTCATGTGCCAAATTGAATTATTTTTCTCTCAAATGTGAACCCTCCACATAAAAATGGTAAGGAAGGAAATATGCTCCTCTTTTGTTGAGTAACAAACTACAATTTATGCTCTTGAATAAGAAGGTAGACAGGAGGTGGAAACCAAGAAATTTCGGAAGAGGGGGAGAATCTTGAGTTCGTGATTTGCTGGCCTCAAGGTGGAGTTGATCCTGAACCTTTTGATGAACTGGCAAAAATGGTGGTAAGGTATGTTACACTTGAAGGAAGATATGTGACTATACCTCATAAGAATCTAATTTTTCTCGAATCATTTTCGTAGAAATAACATTATCAACTTTCCTCACTATCTGATTAACTCTCTGGAGAAATCTATAAGGGAAGTTCAAAGCCACTCTAGGGTTGTCCCTTTGCACCATGGCCTTATCCTCTTGATTCACCGCCATTTCTCCAGCTGCCCTCCCGTGAATCCTAGCCCACCTCCCTCCTCCATACCTCCACCTGCCCACACTGCTCCCACTCCCCCTGCTAAAAAGAAAGAATGAAGATGCTGTCTCCAGCAAGAAAAGAAAGAGCCTCAAAGCTAAAATCCCTGCTTCCCAACGAGTCCTAAGGAGTCACAAAGACTTGGAACTAGCTGAAAACCTCCTGCATATTAGCAAGCCGGTGGAGGAGCCCAAAGAGGAGGAATTGCTGGATAGGGTGGACAGATTAGAGAAGGAGATACAAGAGCTCAAAGGGGCTATAAAAAACATGGAAAGAGCAAAGGGTAAAAGGATCCTTCAAAGTGAGGAGGAAGAGGGGGTTATTGGTGAAGTCTTCAAGAAACTTCAGTCCTTAGATGGCAGATTGGGGAATGCTAAAAGCCGCAATGACTGCATATTGTCTGCCCTCAAAAGCATTTATAATTTCATTGAACAACATGTCCACAGTGTTTGCAGTTTAAGTGGGATTAATGAGGACATATGGGGCCCTAAAGAGAAAAGGGACATTGCAATTGCCCAAGTAGATTTGCAAGACTCCTCTCAGGCCACTGCCATTGCCTTCTTCATGTCACTGCAGGCTATCAAGACCAAAATTGACAGAGCCATCAAGTAACGGGCTGTTGTGATGCTGTTTTTTGGCTGCGATGTGGCTGTCATCGGGCGGTTCTGGAGCTATTTTTTGGCGGAGCTCTTTATGTTGTTTCTCTTTTGGTTTCTTTTTGATCTTGCCTTCTTTTCTCTGGATCTTTGTACGTTTTGATCCTTTTTTCACATATATTGTAATATTTGGTACATTGAGCCTTCCTTGGTTATTGCTTTTTCCCTTCTCTGGTTGCTTCTCTCATCTTTACTATCTGGCTTTTGAGCCCTTTTGTATATAGGGTATAGTCCCTTCAAAACTATTTGCCCTTAATAAAAAAAAACAAACTACAATTTATTTGTGTTTTCCATCTCGTTGTATATTCTCCAAAAAAACCCTCTCATCACATATATTAGAAATTTGTAAGGTTTTTCTCCGGATCCATAAAATCAGTAACACAATATATTCCTCCATGAAGTACCGCTTAGCTAACTATATTTCTAATCCCAATTGGATATCCATGTCATATTTCAATTCATTATTATATAGTTAAATTTTCGAGATGTTTTTTGCAGTAACAGCACGCAGCGTAAAGGTAGTATCTCCAAACCCCACCCAAAAGATAAGTCCTCCTATTTGACTTTTATTATGTATTCATTTTCTACATTGTCTTGATATGTTTCACGTGATTCCACTTCATTTTTATTTGTAGTATGGATGTGAGTTGTGGGTTGCTTTGTTGTGTTACAAGTTAAGGCAATGTAAGTAAGGTAAGGTTTCCATATTTTCTTCATTTCAATTACTTCTTGGGCATCATACCCTACCCAACTCATGGTATTGTTATTCATCTATAGGGGCATTTTGCATGCATCCCATTTTACACATTTCCAAATTTAAAACACCTAATGATAATGACTAGTTTTTGCTTGACCCTTTGGCCTCCATTACGCCCCTTTCGAGATCTCTCGGGACTTTTTATCTCTTTTTTCCCTTTGTTTCCCCCTTTTATTTAGCTCAAGATGTAACCATCACGACGATTATGAAACCTTCGTGGTGATTCTACCCCCTGTTGTGGAGATTTCGTCTTACCTACCGAGAGGTTACGTAAAATGCCGCCATAGAACTAAAAATTCCACCATGAGTGAAAAAAATTCAAACTCTCACTTCCCATGCATGAATTTTTATCCTTCTTTTGATCTATGCACGCATTTTCATTATTTTTAATGCCCAATTCACTCCACCTATCCTCTAGCGCTTGAGTTTACTCCCCTAAGTGATTGAATTTAAGTCTTAGATTGAATTTTGATCTTGAGATGATTGGAAAACACTTGGATGTTGAGTATGAGGAAAATTTTACACTCATTTGCTCCCCCAAATTTTTGAAGCTACTTTTTCCAAAGAGTACTTGTTCTTGCTGTAATTAATCTAAAGAGAGAAATTGATCCCAAAGGAGACTACTCGGTAATTAAGGTGGAAATAAAGTAGTGTTAGTCAACAAGTTCTTTTACCGTATGTAATTAAGTTGGAAATGTGTTACATATTTACCATGATTTATACTTTACACAATTTACACTTTTCTAGACTATCTAGGTCATATATGTATGTCACATTTTCTAAAAGAATGTTTGAAATGATTAAACATGAAACTAAAACCTCTCTTATCCAAGCTCTTTACGCTCATCAAGAAAGTGGGTACTAATTTCTTTGAGCTTAAGTTGCCAACATACCTTGGGTTGCATTTAGTATTTAATGTGGAATTGTTATGGCCATACACACCACCTCTCTTTGGTAATTAAAATATTGTTGAAAAATATCAAGTTACATAGCTAACCCTTGATTGTTAAACATTATTCACAAGTGATAAGGTCATATATACAATGGTAAAGGTAATGTACACACCAAAAATGTGTAGGGGATTTTTGTGTGCACTTGACTCGTTATGAGTACATGCTAAGGTAGTCAATGTAGAAGATGATATAATGATATTGGACTAGGGCTATAAATGGTGCGAGGGTGGTAAGAGTGGGGGTATAAGAATGCAAAGAATCCAAATAATAAGAAAATTTACCCGCAATCTCAAGAATAAAAACCTGATCATTGAGGATAATGATGTTCCTATGAACTTGATCGTGTTGGATGGTGCTTTCGAGAATAATAGTGACACAGAGATCTAGGTATATGTCCTAGTTAGTGAAAGGAGTGATGTTTGGTTGCTTACTTGGATGAAATGGTCATTGGTTGTGGGTCAACCCTTATCAAGAAATTTCATGTGGAGAAGAGTAATGGATGGGGAAATACACCAAGAAAACTCAAATTTTCAATGGTAATAGGTGTCTCGATAAGGTGGAAAATATGGTTTTCGTCTTATGGGGATTTATTATAAAGAAAAATAATTGTGAGATGATTTGTGTGGGGAAGGTGAATAATGAAACACCTCTCACCTAATCTTGGATAAAATGTCATCTTTAATACTCTAGTTTTCTAGGGAGTGAGGACGCGAGGAAAGTGTCCAACTCTTCCCGAGAATATCTCGGCTATCCGTAGTCATCCATGTTTGAGAGTAAATGATTTTTTCATGGGTTTTTATGATCGGGATAGAAGAACAAATGAATCTTATGATGAGGGTTGTATTGTGGAAATATCGGGCTAGACTCGGAGCCTTAAGGATTTCTTATGAGGTTGTTTGAACCCTAAAGTGTTTTTCAATGTCTTGTGGATCAATAAACATCATTTTTTGAGATATGGTGTTCCTTGCACCCAAAATTACATGTTTGTGTATTGCACTTGTTGTAAGTTTGAGTGTGAATATATTTGAGCTTTTTTGAGTTTAAAAAGTTATCTTGTATGTGCATTCAACTCAAGTTTTAATTCATTTTTGTGTCCGCTTCGTTTAAAGTTTGTGAAGGTTGTCTCGAAGCACGTTTGAATGTGATAAACAAAACTAAGTATATGTTGGAAATGGAATTCTTAGAAGTCAAAATTAGATTGTTTACAAAAAGTTTTAATGTCTAATTCACCAATATGTTTCACTTGATTTTATGGGAGTTTAAAACAAACAATATTTTGGTGTTTTTCTCGAGTTTCAATGCATGCATGAAAGAAACAAATTACATCAACAAAATAAATATGTATTTACGAAATCATGATGTCTTATAAAGGAAAGTAATGACAATAATAGTATCCCTGAAGAAGTTATTATTTTCATATCTAAGATATTACAAAGTAAATTACATTAAAGATGATATGTATTAAAGGCGAGATGGGCATTTGTAATGCAAGGTCATTGTAATGGCCTGTGTAATACTCCAAACATCTCATTTCCTGTATATTATTTCCATTCATTGTATGGCTCATAGAATGAATCTAGCATACAAAATAGTTGGCAAATTTAATCCTATAGCAAAAATTGAAGAAGTTGTTCGATAGTCATATGCCCATTTCTTCGATAGTCCTAAAAGGTTCATGAAATTCCAAATATTTGTAGAAATACTAACAAATCAGCATAAATTTTTAAAATATGTCGATATTAGGTGGATCTCATTGTATCAACCGGTTCATAGGGTGTACGACGAGTATCAATCCTTATTAGGAGTAATGTGGCAAAATCACATGGAAGTGGACAAGGCTCAAGATTTGATAGATCGTTTGACTAATATAGAGACATTTCTAATGTTATGTGTTCTACTTCCCATTTTGGATGAAATGCACAATTTAATTAAACAATCCCAAGAAATAACTATCTATATTGTTGATTTCTCTAGTTTGAGGAAACAAGTTTGTCTGGAAATAGAATATTTGTTTGTCAATGACATTGCTTTTTCAGTCCAAAGTTTGATGGTTGGAATAATTTGATAAAAATTGGAAATGATAGTAGATTTCTAGATTTCAAATTGTTTGGGAAGTATGTTCTTTTGTACCTTGATATGAGATACAAATGCACTGCTTCAAGTAATGTAATCGGTAAGGTTGAGAAGGTAAATGTCACAGGACGCTCTTTGATAACATTGTATCATCAACAAGGGTAAGGTTAAGAGAAATTGTATTTTCCTACTATAAGAAATAAGGGAATGTTTTAGTAGGGATTCTTTACTTGAAGCAATGGATTTAGTAAATCCCACTTATTGGAATAGTGTCCAAAATGAAATATTTTTACAGGAAAACTACCACAAGAGATTGACTACATTGATTCAACATTTTTTTAAGCCTGTTAATATCAATGGAATGAATATTCCGTATATTAATTAAGGAAAGTATTATTAATCAATCACATGCATTCACCTATACAATGATTGAGAAATTCAAATGTTTGGATAATCCCTTAGAGTGTGGAGAAATAACTTGGCTATGGAAAACAATTGGGTAAAGTACTATCTTGCAGTAAACCATGTCCGCATTTTTCTCATTATCTGAGCTATGTCAAACAATGATTTTGGGTTTAGTTGAAGATGAGAGAATTTTCAGTGCCTTGACCTTTATAAAGTCAAAATTACTAAACAAGCTTGACAAAAATTTGGAAAATTGTTTGAGAATTTACACATCATGGTACGAAGTGGATAAATTTCCCTATGATAGGGATTTGCAATATGGAAGTCAATTAATGAAAGGAGAGGGACTAATAACAATGCCACAAATACAACAGACATGACGAACCTATTGCGTAAGTTCAATGTCAACGAAGTAGAAGTCGAGAACTAGTTTTACAAATGATAGAGATGATCCAACATCAAATTGGAAGCTTCTATTTGTGGATATCACATGATATAGATGTTGATATAGTTTATTTAAATATTCAATATAATCGTTATGATAATATCTTTTTCTTTTCTTTTCTTTTTTAAAACACAATGTCAATTTCTAGTCTTTGAAATGAAACTTGAAATACATTGCATTAATTTGTAGTCTTCAGAATAGAAATATATTGTTTAAAAAACACTTATGATATGGATATCACATGATATAGATGTTCATATAATATATTCAAATATTCAGTACATTGTTCTAATAATATATTTTTCCTTATTTGTATTTTTTAAACATAGTGTTGTTTTGCATAGTCTTTGGAATGAAACTTGAAATACATTGTATTGATTTGTAGTCTTTGGAATAGAAATACATTGTTTAAAAAACACTTATGTTTCGATACACCTACAAAGCATTAACATAAAATGTTTGTCAATTTTGTGAGACACTATTTATTTAAATGAAAAATAACACTATTCCTCATTCAACTTGCTTGAGAGGTGCCTTGTATGAAAATTTTAAAACTTGCAACAAATGGAACAATTTTCAAAATTAAATTACTCTTAATTATCTCATCTTTTGTAACATGTTTTTTTTTTATTATTGGCAAATAGTTTTTTGAAAGGGACTATACCCTTGTACAGCAAGGCTCAGAAGCCAGAATAGGAAAATAAAGCTCGAAAAAAAGGATCAACATCCTGATATAACAATAAGGACCAACTCATGAACGCATCTGCGAAAGAAACAACCAAAGAACACAACAAAAAAAAAAACACACCTGCTGGACAGCGATTTGTAACATGTTGCACTCTTCATATGTTGGAATTATAATTTTTCTAAATCAAAGTGACTGACATGTAAATTTTTTAGCAATTCATAATCGAGAGTGATCTTTTCGTTATTGTTGTATGCACAATCACCGATAAGGTTATCAATGGTTTGATGAAGCCAAAAAAATTGTATCATCTACCTTCTTAGTAATTCGATTCTTCTCTTGCATTATTTTTCTTTCATGTCCTTCTGGAAGCATCCTTTTAATGAATTGGTGTGTTTTGTCACAAGGATTTGGAAAATCAAGATTTGTGAAATCATCTACCTTTCCATACAACTCATGTAACATTCTTTGACACTTACTCAAAAATATTGTGCTTCACCTAACATCACACACTTCCGAATGATAGATGATACCTTTATCTAGGCATCAATCTTATTTTTAATTCCTCTGATGTCGATTCGGTGTCACTGAATTTGTAGATATCTTCAAAAAAATCCTTGTTGTATCCTCCTTAAAGCCATCACTTTTCTGCTACCGATTCGTATTCGCAGAGCTTATCGTAGAATTTTGCAAATCAGCCATGAATTCAAAAATCTAATCAAATCATCAATTTTTTCGTTTATTTCCCCCCAAGTATTATCTCG
Source organism: Taxus wallichiana var. yunnanensis (assembly GCA_018340775.1). Lineage (NCBI taxonomy): Eukaryota > Viridiplantae > Streptophyta > Pinopsida > Cupressales > Taxaceae > Taxus > Taxus wallichiana. Next base: position 243,813,643 of record CM031237.1, read on the forward strand.
TCATATTAATCACTACCTTTTATAAAATTCATATAGTTTGGTGTTGGAAGACTATATTTCCTTTTGTGCTCCTTTCATGACAACTCCTATTGCAATTTTTTATTTTGTTTTCTCTCTTCCTTCTGCAATCTGTCCTTGAATTTTCTCTCTTTCTCTAGGCTATATTCCCATTTTTGTCTTTTTTTCTCCGCCTTCGCATCCTCTTGCAATTCTCCTAGCATTTTTCTAATCTATTATTCTTACTTGTCGTTTCATGTGAATTTTTCTTCACTTCTTCCAGTTTCACATGTGCATGTTCATTCGCATATTGACTGTAGTCATAGAGGCGAAGAGAATTTTATCCTCTTCTCTAACTCAACGGTCTTATTAACCATCACTTTTTTGTTTGCTTTCTCATTTTCCAGGTCTACCTCTAAATTTTGAATTTTACAACTTATTATTCTCTATGTCTACCTTTAGAAATGTTGTGTATACCACATCATTATTCATTTTTATACATTTATTATTGAAAACACACCAGATTTGCACAGGAAATAAACACGAAATATTATTTTATTCTTCACACAAACAATCTTCTTTTCTGTATATTGATATTCAGATACATTTACATATATATAGGACATATGATTCCTATATTTTAGGAGGTAGCCTTAACTACTTCTTCCACGAATCTCTCCCACACTCTATATACGTGAGTGGTTAAAACTCACCAACAAATAATTGTTATATGTTGTTTTATATAACAACCATATAACTATTTCACTCACACACTTTATGTATATTATTATTAATGAGTTATAAACTCATATAATAATAATATATTACAAGTATTATTCAATCCATACAAATGGGAGCACTAACAAAGTATATTTCCTAACATTTATTTTTTTCTGAAGGTTTCATTCATGTAAAATGCATTCGAATGGTGGGTACATCATAGTCATTGGAAAACATTTGATTATTTGGGTTTACAAATTTGGGCACAACATACATGTATACTAAATTATGATGTGAGATTTTAATTTGTTTATTGAAGTGGTGGATAGTATGTGGGATTTCATGATTAAAGCAAGATGGTTGAATTTGATGGGTGGGGGATGATGGGATAGCTTGGTTGATGGATTTAGAAAAGAGGTATGGGTTTGGATGTTGGTTTGGAGGGGATGGGGATTGAGGATCAAAGGTCATGGTTTGATAGGATGTGCGGGTGATTAGATTTGGATTAGGTTTGTTGATTAAGGATGGTGATGGGATTTGGATTGGGATTGTTTGATTAAGGATGTTTGATTATGATGATGTTTGATTGATTAAAATTTTAAAATGATAGGATGGTTAAGGGTGTTCAAAGCAAGAAACAAACATGCAACACACACCCTAACTAGACAAGTGGGGTTACAATCAAGCTATATCACGCTTTGTTTAATACCACACGCCAATGATGGTGCCAAATATTGGCTCTCCACATATGTGCTAATTTAGTTTTTTCTAGCGAGTGATCTCGGGAGTGCGGCCTCCTTGCACTATAGCTTGATATGCGGCCAAAAGGTTGCCTAGTCTAAGATGTATGAGTTCTCTAAGGAGTCCCATGATATAGCTTGCGGTATGTAGGGCCCAAGTTCGTGTTGCAAGGATGTTTTATAATGCAGGTATTGAGATTTGGAATCCTCTCACTTCACTTCGCTCTTAAAAAAGTAAGCACTTAGCTAATAATGACAATTATTCAAGAATTTATATACCCCATCGGAACACGAGGTGTGTATACATGCATGGAGATGAAGTCCATGGTCACGATACCCCTAGGACTATGGTAAGTGCATGGATGTCACTTCCATGTCACGTTACCCCTAAAAATAAACATGGGAAAGCTAATAAACTTCTTATCCTCAAGATCGTCCTAGGATGCGAGAGGAGAGTCTGTCATACATACACGCTTTTTCCTTCGTGATGAACAAGAAACAAAGGAAAACACAAAAATGATGATAAATGCAAGATAATTAAATTCCAAATGATAAAGATTATTAATTTGATGATTAGTTCTTCAAGAGGAGGCCCTCTGACAAAATATTGGTTAGTAGTTTGATTTTGAACCCAATATCTTGGACTAAACAGAATCTATGCAAAAGAAAAGGATTAGTAGTTTTCAATCCTAAAATCACAAAAAAAAGATAAATATCAATATGGATGGAATTTCCCCCTTGTTGATACAATAAACTGTAAAAAATAGAATGTTAGACTTGTAAAAACACCAAGAACACTTGAAAACAGGGTTAGACTGTTAGTTGTAAGCAAAGATAATGATTATGCAAAGGTGTTGATTGACAAGTCATAGATGCCAAAGTATGGAAAAGGATCCAAAGTATAGAAAAATTCCACTTTAGGGCATAGGTGCCATTCTTTTAGCATAAGTGCCAATTTGTGACAGAGGACCTGAAAATTTGTCGAAATTGTTAAAAAACAAGGTTTTACTACTAAAACAAAGGCTCTAAAGTATCTGTAAAGATGTTAAATTTTCGTATAAGAAATGAAACACTTCATAGGTTCCACTTTAGGGAAAAGGTGCCATTCTATCATGCATAGGTGCCAATACACAGGTCAAAGGTGTTGTTTCGTTAGGAAAAGAATTTGAGCCCGAAATTGCAAATTTGATGGGGTAAATGACAACGAAACTTCTTGAAAGTTGGACAACTTGTTCAAGGGATAAAATAAGATGTAAAATGATTAAAATTGTGGGGTAAATTCCCATGGTGTGTGATATAATATAATACAAGAAAATATTCGCAGAATACAAGAAAAACAAACAAGTTGTTCTCCTAATCTAATCTTCTCAAACAAAACCTCAGATAGAGAAATATATGGAAAGAGAGGAGAGACTAAATACCTTCACTTACCTACAAGTTGTACAATTCCTCCTTTGATGTGTTGGATTTTCTATTTATTGAAGATCAATGGAAGGATGATAGATTGGATTGAAGGAATGGATTGATTGATTAGATAAGAATATAAAATGGATGATTGATAAAATGACATAACTTTGTTATGGATGCTATTACTTGGCTCTCATGGAGGAGGAGAGATAAATGTATAGTTGAGGGGTGAAGGATTCATTGCTAGATGAAGCCAAGTTGGATTTGGATCAAGGATGGAGAATGCATGTGAGGACTAGAGGATTTTAGAGTGGAAGAATCTAGAATTTGAATTCAAAATTCATGGAGGGAAGAAGCTTCCATTGAATTAAAAATTCAATGGAAAAAGATATTTAGAGAGGCTTTGAAATAGAAGCCTCTTGATTTAGAGGTGGGAAGATGTGATTAGGATTAGACTTATATTAGGTTAATAAAGGTGATTAGGGGTGAGATTACATGGAAAGGATAGGTGTAGGGATGGGTAGAGTAGGTGCGTAGGTAGGTGTAGGAATATTAAATTCTATAAAATGATAATAGGGATTAATAGTGAGATAATTAAAAGGGATTAAGGATGAAATGGGATATGATAATGATTAAAAGGATTAATGATGGAGTGATAAATAATGATAAAGGGTAAATAAGATAAAATGGATTACTAATAATTAAACTTGTGATTAATTATTATGTGATTTTAGATAGTGATGATATTAGGTTATTTCATGGGACAAATTAATCGTAATTAATCATGTCAACATTTTAGATTTCTACATTTTTCCCTCTTTGAAGGTTTATTACAAGAAAATAATCATTCAAAGAAAAAGAAGAGAAGATGTTAGGATGGTGATAACCACCATCACTACAAATGCTAATAATAACAACACTAACATATTCATTTCTAACTTCTCTGAATTTTCAACCTCTGGTTGAAATGTTTGTTGCGGATTTGAATCAAAAAAAATGCATTGGATTACAACTTGTAGTTGTTGTATGCAGTGGTCCTTTATCTAAAGGAGAAGCTCCAAGGCCTAACCTATCGGAACCTCTTCTAGGATGTACCTCTGGTGGAAGCCAAATGCCTTGTCTGTTGAACCCAAACCACCACCACTAAAACCCATCTTTTTAGCTATAATTGCCCCTGTAGTATATGTTTGTTTCATGCTTTCATTCATACTTGGTTTATATGAGTTATCCCCCAGCAAGGTGAGTGTTTAATTCCTCCTAAGAGTCACATTGATAATCACTACTTGCCTTTGCGGGATGCACTACATTCCACAATCTGCTAAAAATTACATCTTCTAGAATAGAATCATACTCTGAAACAAATTTTGGATTGCCTAGGTCCCGCCTCATAGACCAAAAGGCAGTTTATTTTTGACCTTGTCTAATTTTTATCTCGCAAAACAACATCTAGATGCTTTGGAATGTTTTTAGAGGAGGAATTTTTATCAGATTTTGCATAAAAATTGTCATATTGAAATGCCTCTACCTCTTTTTGTGGATGCAATCCCAAAATTTGTGTTGACAAATCTTGAAAACTAATTCCTTTCTCAATAACAATTTCATCCATTACTTTTTTTACATCATCCCAAGAGTTCTTGTTTTTCAATTTTTCTAGCAGGGGTTTACTTTCATGTTGAATTTTAGTGGCGAGTTCTTGTTTGCCACTACCCTTGCTTTAATCATCTCACATGGGTCATATGGCTAGTGAGAGTCAACATCAAACTTAGAAATTTGTAAAATTTCATGTGCCAAATTGAATTCTTTTCTCTCAAATTTGAACCCTCCACATTAAAATGGTAAGGAAGGAAATATGCTCCTCTTTTGTTGAGTAAAAATACAATTTATTTATGTTTTCCATTTGTCGTATATACTCCAAGGAAAAAAACCCTCTCTCATCACATGTATTAGAAATTTGTAAGGTTGTACTCCTGATCCATAAAACCTTAGCACAATATATTCCTCCATGAAGTACCAATCAACTAATTGTATTTCTGATCCCAATTGAATGTAATCTCTACAAGTCATAGGAAATCTAGGCATTGTACTTTTTGAAATTTCTTGATAATTTGGAGTCCAAAAGTAGTCCAAAAAATTGAATGTAGTCCTTCAATTATCAAACATTCTTTTTGGGGTCCACTAAGTTAATGGAAGCAAGACTTTTGGTTGGCCCTCAACATCATTGAGGCTTGGATTGCAAGCTTGTTTCTCACAAACCATTCAATAAATCACCATAGAAATAAATTACAAAAGTAGGTAGTGAACCTAAAGGTCTTAGTTCCAGAGCCTTATTTGATTGTTAAGAATTGTTTATGCATATATTCTCAGAATGTGGTCAACAAAATTGTATGCACAAGGTGGAGAAATGAAATGCATATTGTATACCATTTTGAGGAGGGTTACATTCACTTCTGCTCATTGCTATCAAATCCAAGGTAAAATGCTAGCATAGAAATAATATCCCTAACCCCCACGGTTTTAACATCACAACTGTATATGGAGGCTTCCCTTTCGGTACTATTCTATCAATTGTTATTTTTCAAAAAAACATCTTTGGCATTTTGAGTGGTGGCATGATAATTGTTAGCAATTGTTTTTAGATTTATGCTTTGAAAGTTCCTAATTATTTAATTTTAAACTGCAATGCATGGCTAAGATTTACCTCCGTAATGGATAACATTTCTTCTCCGGTGCCATTTAACAAAAAAATTTCCCATCGTAATTTTGGGCACAAGGAATGAAAATGCAAGGCAGGTAAAATCTCGTGGAGCATCATGTGTCTAATCCAATTGCCCAAGTTATAAAACCTAATGGGTTCTAACACTTATTTGTAACTACCTTATTCTCTAACATGTATCTAAACTCACGAGGTTCTTGTTCCAATTACAAGATCATAAATATCATGATATTCATCAATAAAACCAGGGGTTTTAAGTAGTTTGGCGTATGGGATTGGGGTTTTATTTTGGGCTCTGTGGAAGTAGACATGCTTGGAATTTTAGATTTTGGAAACCCTCAACCCTAATTTGTAAACCCTTATATTGAAATATTTCAAAGCGAAGGCTTATACAATGCTACTTATAAAAAGATAATATTTAAAGAATCAAATGCAGGATGACACTTACTCGGAAAAATGAATATTTTGAGTCTTACATGGTCCACAACTTCTATGAATCTATTCAAACTTCAATTTTAGTATGCCTTCTAGAATGCAATGGACATTAAATATCACCTCACAAGCAATAACACATCATTATAAATGATCATGTATTTCAATGTAGACGTCAAATTTAGTCTCTTTTTAAATTCCATTTAGTGGATGATATTTGTCACTTTGTTAGGCCTATTTCGGGAACTTCCATTCAAAATGTGAGCATGTCGAGGCCTTCGCACCGCAATAGAGCTTGTCTATTGATCTTAATATATCAAATAATGTATAATATTTAAAATAATTTAATAAAAGCATACTTCACATCATGTATCCATTCGTATCTTTGTATCTATATGTGGTAACATCACATGGTCACACGTGGAAGCATTCTCGACGCTGTAAAGGGTTAAGGACATTTTTATCCAAAAAATTTAACTAACCCCCAAATTAATTTCAGCAATCTGAATAAATTATTTATAATGGACTTACGTGACGATGGATCTTATTTAAAAGCACGTGGAATAACGCCATATTTGGAAGCCACTAAAATAATCCATTAACCTTTTGAAAAGCCGTGATTAATAAGGAGTGTCCAAGTGTCACCCATTCCCGACACACTCGAGTGTAAAGGTATGCAAAAGAATCTCAATGCCCATAATGAAAATCGAGACAGACACGTGGTAGGATTCCAGGCCTCCTTAAGGAAAAGGCATTCCATGGAATCCATGCCCACAAAATGAATCGATTCGAGTGAAAGTTTCGGCTCGAGGTGCTAGTGAGGTAAGGCGCAGTGGTAGTCGGGGCACATGTGGCAAAGGAAATATCAACGACCAATCAAAATCTGCCATGTGTCATTCTCATGTTCCTCTTGATCTATAAAATTTTAAATGACCATAACTTTCACTTTGCTACTCCAAAATTTAGAAGAAAGCCATATTTGGAAATTGGAAGCTACTAAAATACTCCACGAAAACCTTTTGATAAACCCCGAACGAATAAGGAGTGGCTAAGTGTCACCCATTATGGGCACCTGAGCGTAAAGGTATGTAAAAGAAGCTATGATGCTCAAAATTGAATATTAGATGGATACATGGCAAGATTTTGGCCTGCTCAAGGAAAAGGCATTCCGTGGACTCCAAGCCCATGGAATGAACCGATTCAATAAAGTTTCGGGTCCACGGTGCATGTGAGGTGAGATAAAGTGACAGTCAGAGGCATACGTGGAAAAGGAAATATCAGTGACTAATCGAAGCTGCCACGTGTCATTCTCTTGTTCCTCCCAATCTATAAAATTTTAAATGACCATAACTTTTTCTCTTCTACTCCAAACCTTGAAAAATTGGTAATTGCATTCCATTTCCCTATCTGAGAAAAAGACACATACTTTAAGCTTTCTTATCACACGGGAATTTATACCCTTTAGTCTGTGCCAAATTTCATTAACAATGATCTTGTGGTCACTCTACAGCCTCTTAAACCTCTTAATACACTTCTTGACTATCTTCTTGTTTAGCGGAGACTCTAGCATTAGAATATTTTCTTGGATTTGTTTTTCTTCATACAATGCACGCCACTCCCTAAATGTGTCACTAAAGAGTGGCAGTCGGATGCATATGATTCAAAGAAAATCTCATGACCAATCGAATGTGTCATGTTTCATTTTCATGTAACTTGTTCCTCCCAATATGTAAAATTTCAAATGACCATAACTTTCAATCTGCTACTCTAATTCTTGCAAAATTGGTCTCATTGGAGAGGTCTCCTCGAGCCCTTTAATTTTTCATCATCATATTCAAAAATTAATGAGGTTAGGTGGGAAAAGGGGCAAGAAACATATGAATTAACAAGACATAGATATGAAAAGACAATATATATATATATATATATATATGAATATGTGGAGAATCGGAAAAACGGTTCATTAAATCTACATTAGTTGTAAAATCCATGAGTGTTAGTAGGTTGTAGCTCGAAATCAAGTCATATAATGATTATAATTTATGGTTTATGAGTGGCTCTTGGGTTAATAAATATAAGATTGTGTCACTTGTCACACATTTGTCATTATTGTAGCTTGCCACGAATATAATTAATATTGACTCAAATATATATGTTTTATCATTACACTTTTCAATTTTGTGATGGTTTGCACGATTCAACGTCGAATACGATTTTCTATTTTGTCACATGATTCACATGAATTTGAATTAAATGCATTAATGTTTTGATCCTATAGTGGTGGTGAATTATATATAAGGACAAGTTAGAACTGGTATAATTCAAAAGTTTATAAGCATGCCAATTTGAGCTCTCTCTCTTTTCTCATCTTGTGTTGCTTAAGCTTTAGAGTTAAAGTTTCTCATTAAAATATGTTATTTCTATTTACCCAGTCACAGTGACCCACTATGGCTTACATTCTAAGGAGCTTATTGCACAAAATCTTTTATGCCAGTGATGTTGAATTAGACTTTGTCAATCATGTCTTAACCTTGCCTAATCCCATGGAGTTAGTGGAGGATTTTTCTTTTGTTGATAGTGTCTATTTTGGTTTTGTTGTTAAGATCTAGCGATACTCTCAAATTTTGATCCCGAACTATTCAGAGGACCAAAGCACCCATACTATAGACTAGGGCACCCACAAGCACCCCAGTCCTCCTGATAGGGTGCCCCCTAATGCTGGGAAAATCACCACCTGTTGCAATTTTCTGGGTTGTTCCTTCACATTGTTCTTCATCCACACATCATTTTGTTTAGTCCCGACACACAACGAGGTAAGTTATTTATAGGTTAGTATCTTACCCCTTTTATTTCATTTCATTTAAATATCAAAATAAAATATTTAGCATCAATATTTCAGCTTATATCATTTACTTCATTTCTGTACCTACTTAGATTAACTTAAAATATAGATATTAATTTCATATTTTAGTTAATCACTTTGGTGAACCCATACTTTAGAATATTTTTCCCTAGGATCAATTTCAAACCCTAATGCCTAGGAATATTTCATCTTCTTTGCCCATCATGTCTCATTTTAGTGTCAACCCTATATATGATGAGGCTTCTACATTGTTGAGCTCATGTATCTCTATGGTAATCATATTCCTAGGCCAGCTCATACTCAAAAAGAACTCTTAGAGGGTCAACAATATGTGCATACTCATTTTCAAGACTCTCCTACCGGGATTAACATTGTTGGGGATCATATAGCCTTCACTCATTGTACACCATGCTATACTGGATACTAGTGATCCTCCTTCCCATCTCTAAGGAAATTTTAGATGACTCTCTTATTGATCATCATCCACGTGTGCATCTTGCCGATTCTTCTCATACTCTGAATACTACTATAGTCCCATCCCACAATCCTCCAGCATCTAATATTACTTCTCATCATTCATCACATACTATCTCTCATTCACTTGTGCATTATGTTGATGATCCTATTGATAGTGTCCTTAGTGATATTCTCATTTTTGAGTCTTTATCTGATCATGATCAAGTAGTTGATAGTCATGATTCTAATTCTTTTCATACTTTTGAGTGTGACTCACCTATTCCATCACTACCTTCACATGAGGTTGCATTTAGTACTATGCATGAGTCACCCCCATCTATCACTTCTTCATCTCCTATTGTTTCATCTCCTCCTCTCACATCATCTACACCTATTAGGAAATATTCTCTTATAGAGGTCTCTCCATCGCTCACCTCACCTATTAGGGATGTTTCCAATGCTAGTCCCTACCACTACTCTAAGTATTATGTTTATCTCATCTACTATAGCTTCTTCTCGGAACCTACTCATAGTGTTCCCTTAGCATCGAAATCTCTTGTATCATCTCTTGATATTCCTATGATCACACACAATGGCAAGTTACAACCTCTTAATACATTATTGCCATCTTCCATTGTTCCTTCATAGGATATCATCTCTCTCATTCATGTTGTGGGTCAACTGCAATCTCGGTTTAGTCTCTCACTTTAGAAAATAGGGCTTATTATGCTTATTTGATGACAATTCATTACATGGTAACCTTGTCCCTAAGAAGATTCATAATTCCACATTTTCTAATTACTTTGTCATGCCTACATTCAAATTTTTAAATGGTATTGTGACCTCATGCTCATCTTCTACATTACCGAATTCTTATAACCTCTTATTCTAATGATAGATTATTACTTAAGGCCTTTCAATACAATCTTGCGATGGGGCGTTGAAATGGTACACTCATCTTCCTTTGGTTCCATTAGTACTTACTTTATGATATGGAGGACATTTTCCTCCATCATTTTATCATCAACAACCCTAAGGTTACTTAAGACCACTTGCCTACTTTACAACCTATCAAGGATTATATCTTACGGTTCAATGTTTGCATACATTAACCGATATTACAACCTATGATCTCGAAAAACAATTTATTTTTTGTCTGGTTTGATTCCCTGCACTTAATCAAATATTGCAAGTATGATACATGTGAGTCATTCATTCTTCTCTGCTACAAATTCCTAGATCTAGAGCAAGATATTCTTTCAGAAAATGTCATTGACCCTCCACATACATCTACTTCTATGATATCATCTTGTCATCCTCCTTCAAATTGGTTGAGTGTCCTACACAGTCTCTACCTTTTCCTCACAAACAAGGAAAGCATACTCAACCTACTCCACCACCACAACATACTTCTTCTCCTCCTATGTGATAGATTACTTATCTGACCACTCCATCTATGTCACATGAGCCATTGCATTTCTCCCATCATGTTAGAACTCATGATGTATTGTTTTCCTTACTTAAAAAGCACTTAATTCTCTTACCATCCAACCATCATCACCCACAACATAGGTTACAATGTCAATGTGATCAACCATACTATAAATATCATCGAATAAATGGCCATAGGGACAGCGATTGGCTTGCCCTTCATGATACATTGCAACAATTATAAGAAAGGGCATCATCTCCTTTGGCTTTGCTCACATGAGTGGTCTATTTCTCCTCTACCTCAGAGTTTCTACTGCTGAGCCATCTTCTCCACCAAGTTCTCGTGGCCATAGTTCATCCATCACCACCATATATCACTCATGTGTGCTTTCCACCGCATCCATTCATTGCTGACTATTGCATCCGTCACATCCACCGCATCATGTTTCTTCTACACATTGGTTTCCACATCCCTTCGCATTCATGCATTCCACTCGCAACTCCATATGACATTTAGTTTGGCACATATTTGCACGTTGCTTCCATCCCACATACTTCCACCACTACTGTCAGCCTTGGTCTCTGGTAGGTGATGCTTATCACCTTACCCCCGATGACGCACTTTTTTCTTATGGTTCTTACACAACTACGGGGATTTTTTCTAAGAACCTCTAATCACAAGCTTTTCATTTCATCTAAATAAGACTCAATAATTTTTCGATGACGCACTCTTGCTAACACGACTCATTCTTGACTGTTGAGAGGTTTTAACTAAATGAGCCCATTCATACACGTTAGGGGGCATCGATAATCTTCCCCCTTAGTTTCATCATACTAACATTCTACGATCACATCCTATTATCATGTATCACAACACATTACTTTATTTTGTGATTATACATCATCCATTTTTAAAATATATTCTACTATTATCATTACATTAACTACATGCTACAAATAAACATTTCATCAATCACATTACATTTGTCATCTATTTTCATCATTCACCGTACACATTTTTTCTATCATTACCAACATTATAATACAAATCTCGTTAATCAAATATGCATACATACACTACAATAAACATCCAATCATCTGACATCAACCACATTACGATTCGATATACACAACAAAAACTCATCATATAACCATAACATGCATCCATACATATATATATATATATATATATATATATATATATATATATATATATATCAAATACAAATCATCACTACAAAAATATTTCACCACTAGGGGAAACTCTCCTACATCATATACACTAGTACAGTTGAATCTTGTTATCACTATCACTCTCGAATGCGAGATCCCTAGAACTAGATGCTTCACCACCAACATGACACCGATGTTCGTAACCTTGATACCTCTCAACCTTGCCTCAGTAATAGGGTAATCTTCGTAAATGCCCCGCTTAGAAAATTGGTGTTGCACATCCACGTATCATGAAAACACATCCTATGCCCAGGGGACCACCACTACTACCTCTCGGGCTCGTCGAGTCTCCTCGTGTCCCATATCCCTCTCGCTTTAGCAATATCGTGCATGTCATCATTGTTAAGGCCACTTTGGCTTAAATAAGTGGGCATGTTTTCCTGCTATATCATCCACTCGCTCAAGTATACCTCCACCAAGTACATTCGGTTGGCACGTTCCATGTCAATGTGCGGATGGATGTGTCTACTATCGAGGACGATACATATTGCTTTACAAAACAAATCACATAACGTGTTAGATAACCATTGTTATCACATAATCCAAAAACAACACACACACACAACATAATTATCTATAGATACTCACACTCCTCTACAAAATGCTTTGCTACATTATCAGTGCATGAGTTTCCCCCTCTCCTCCTCCTCCATGCAGAAACCCTATTGACCTACAAATAATGGGAACAACAATACCCACCGATGTGTCGCTCACCATGCGTGTTACTCCTCTCAGTATAACCTGCATCATCTCGAGTCTATCGGATCTATAACCACGTCCCACTCATCCGCCTCGACAAAACTAGCTACTTTGTTGTGGGCCTTGCTCTAGCTCCGCCCTCCTAGGTGCTTATAAAGGATCTCACCATTTATATGGCTCTGGAGGAACATCCCGAGCCATGTCAAATTTTCTTAATACTCTCTCCACCTCAAAAATCTAGGCCATACTTGGGAATCGATCCTCGAACCACATCATCCTCTAAATACAACGCAACTCTACAACATCCCTGGGCCATCCCCATAGTCGTGAAGATGTCCTCCATGTAATTGCCTCAAGCCCCATCCTATCTATTAGTGCCT